>CM069453.1:17831980-17978059 GCA_035610835.1 Ophiura sarsii
AGAAAATCTTAATGTAAAATAGTATAACTATATATTAACTATGTTTCTTGACCTTGACAACAGGTCAGAGAAATGTGAAGTTAGGTGGGGGGTCTAGTTATCAAGACAATGGGGGGGGTCAAAACAATATTAGGTATAGCGAGAGGGAGGGGGTCAAACAAGTTTGGATGTACCCAAAAAAAATTATCCCCCCCCCCACCAAAGTATTTATGAACGCTAAAATGTGTCTAGGGAAATGAATCTGATGGGGGGGGGGTCAAAACAGTTTTTTACCTTGTAAAGGGGGGGGGTCAAAAAGTGTTTACTATTTGTAAAGGGAGGTGTCAAAAAAGTTCAGACACCCACAAATGCAAGTTGGCCACCCCCCCCCCCCCCCCCCCCCCCCCCCCCCCCCCCCCCCCCCGCCCCACCAAAGTATTCTGAACACTCACTTGAAATAAACATGATCAATTGTACAGTACACAAGGTAAATCATTCTTCAATTTCATCTTAAATATCAAGGACATAACATAAATGAAAACGGATGGTGGAATGGTGTGTACATTTTAAGCTATGAGCAAATATTAATAATAATATTGTAAAGTTTATTAACTATCACTGGTTTATTATATAAAAGTTTCTCAGCAGTGTAAAAAAACCTGAACTTACCTCTTTGACACAACAATGGATTCATTCTCTATTGAAGTTTGATATATCCATGGACGTATTCCTACTTGACTTTTGACATAACTATGGATTTATTCTCCACTGGTACTTGACTTTTTGACATAATCATTAATCACTTTCTGTTATATTATTATGTTTCACAGTACCATGCATTTGGTATCTGAGGAAGGAGTAACACTTTATTTATGTAATGAACGACATATAAAAAGTAATTACTAGGATTATGAATATAACAAAAGAGTTAAAACATATTTGGACACAACATTCAGCTTAAGACAATAGAAGACCTATGTTTTTGCACCCAAACCCCCTTTTTCACCATGTTCCTCACTGTCTGTTTTGCCAGTTTAAGACGCTGGGTTAGAGCATGTTACTTCCATGGTTAGAGTGGGATTGGGGAGGGGTGTAAATTATAAATTTGGTGAATTTTAATCATTAATATCGCTAATGGAGTTACCCCACCCCCTCCCATATGGCCCAGAAACTTACAGATGCCATGTTTTGAAGTGTTATTTCAACAAACAAACAGTTTGCGATAATTATTAAAGTGTTTCAATAAAGGTAAAGCTATAAATTTGTCACACAATATGCCTGCAGGAATGCTAATCTGACCAATAATTTAGTTGAAAAAATGAAACTGTGAAAGTGGTAATTTTTGTGCGACTAAATTGTTCGCACTTTGACAATTGTCAGCCATTTCGCTTGTTTTTAAATTCGCGATTTGAAAGTTCATTACATAGACTTATACACAAAATAAATATATGTATTGTATTTTCATTTTCGCGGTAGCTGCTTGGAGCGCAACAAATTAATGTAGCGTATGAAAATATGTTTACAGTCATTCAAAAGTATAAAACAAAATTTGGCTCATCCCCCCCCTTTTGTTTGTTGATGTTTTTGTTTTGTGTTTTTGTTTTTGTTATTGTTGTTTTTTGTTTGGGGGAGGGGAGATCAGAGGTTCACAGCCCAGGGTGATGAAATGTCTATGATGTCAAAACTATCAACAAATGACATTTGGAGGTATAAACTGTGAATAACTCTGAAATTACCAGCAACATTTTTGTTATAGATATTCTAATATTATTCGAAAATCAGAGAGAAAAAGCCTCTGCATTTGTACTGCTTTGCAAAGTATTAAGGGACCACGGTTATATAGACCACCTACTTTACTGACCTGTTAACTCTACATGTACAACTATACCACGTTAAGATTATAACGAGGTTGGCTGTGGGACAGTTTAACCCCATTAAAACTATACAACTATGCCACTCAGGTTAAGAGTTTAAGGAGGTTGGTTGTGTGACAGTTTAACCCCAATAAAATCTACAACTATGCCACAGGTTAAGAGTTTAAGAAGGTTGGCTTTGACAGTTTTGATGGTAAACCATTTGAACTCTTAACCTGAATACCTGTCGTTAAATCACTCCACAATTAATCACTCCACAACTCGCTCTACAACTCTCCTCACAACTCTCCCTACAACTCTCTGCACATCAACTCTCCCATACACAACTCACTGTTAGCCATCCCCTCTTGGATGATAGGTTTCCCATTATTTTTAGTCCTGTATGAGTGGGGGTGCACTAGATTCCCAGTCGTAGTTGTTATTGACCATTCAAGTTGCTCTTCACTGGGCCATCCCCACTTGTTGTATGTGTCCCTTTTGATGCAGATCCCAGACCATAGAGCAGTATTTTAACATTAGCCCAACTAGGGTTTTGTAAGCATTAGATTTGGTATCTTTGGAACAATGTGGTGTACCTTAAATGAGGACTCCCATTAACCAATTAATTTATTAAGCTGACGATATACAAATGCCCATAGACATTTTTTCAATGCAACTTTTAATTTAATAGAACATCTGAAGTATGAAATATTCTCTTAATTTACATCATATTGGATCCTCACCAGCATCTTATGCCATGTTTCAATGTGTAATACCTCAATGATCATTAAGTTTCAATGTGTAATACCTCAATGATCAGTTAAGTTTCAATGTGTAATACCACAATGATCATATCACCATGGTGTATTTTGGACGTGACAGTTGCAAATGAGAGAAGTACCTGGTGTTTGAACACTGTGTCATGACCAACCAGTTGCGTAGCCAGGGGTCCAGGGTGGACCCCCCCCCCCCCCCCCCCAATATTAGAGTAGTGTCGGTTGAGATTGGTACTGTCTGGCAGTTTGCCCCACCTGACAGAAAAAATAGTAAAATAGTCATAAAATGTTTACATAATAGTCTCCAAATTTATGCAGTATTGGGCTAAATAAAGGAAACTGTTATAGAGAAAACTGATGAAAACCAGGATGATAGGTCATTAGTTGCTGATGTTGCTCTTTTTTTGGGCTGTGTGATTTTGTTGTGACCGTGCGAATTCTTTTGACCTTACACACCCCCCCACCCCCCACTTACACTTGAAATTCACGAGGTAGGTGACTGAAAAAAATGTGGGGCAACCTTTTACGAAAATTTCACTGCACTGTCGGTTCACTTTAATTTTTCGTCCCCCCCCAATATGAAATACCTGGCTACCCCACTGTGACCAACAATAATAATAAATTAATATTTAGAAAACCCTACCACTCTTAATCCTCACTATGTAAGTGTATGGCCATTCTTAAGAAAGTCTCCATTGAAGACATGCAGGGTAGGGTGTACTAAAGGAACTCCCAAACAAATCTTTGAGAGAGCTTTTTTAAACCATTGATATAATCCATTTATATAATACAGTTGTGTGGAGTGGGGTAGACATTTCCATATTCCAGGTGACCTTAGTTGTCCACATTTTCTATTGATTTCTAAACAGAATTTAACATTTTCCACACAGCAGGCGTCTGCAGAGGACATTCCAAAATTTCACAAAATGTTTCAAAAATGTCAACATTATTGAATTTCATTACCATATTTGGAATCACCATGAGAAATGCATTGAAATAAGTACAAACATGCCTAGTATTGGTTCAGTAATCCTTGAAATAGACCTTGAATGGTTTCTGAGAAAACTCTTGTGTATATGGTAAAGCTAATAGCCGCAGGGAAAGTGTTAAGAATTTCTGTTGAGCTAAAGCCCGGTGCTCAACCTACTAAAATTCAAATCAATTCACAATGTAATAAGGTTTGCCTGTTTGGTAATATATTCTGGTTTTATATAGGCTTTATATTTGTGATGTGTTTTTTCAGGTTATTGAGCGTCTCCTGCAACATGGAGCTGACATACATGCACAGGATGCTGTCAAGTTTACGCCTCTACATATAGCTTGTTATTTTGGACATGAGAAGGTACTGTTACAGAGACTGTCTTAAGGGCACAAGACAAGAATTTGATAAAGTTAAAGCTGTCCCATTATCATTTTAATTTACAGCAAACTGTTCAACCCCCAGTGGCCCAACTTGCTGACAGGAGTAGTCAGCTCAGTAGGTTATTCCATGAACTCTGTTTCATATGTATGCATCTAGGGGTGTCGTTTTTGTAAGATTTGAATCCTAAGTGTGCTACTATTAGCACTGGACAAGCAAATCTCTAATACTTGTCTTCTTGACCCAAAGAGTTATTGGGTAGCTGTGTTGGGATGGTTTAATTGAAGGTAGACAAGGGTGCTACCCTTGCTTTGAGATGCATTCCTGTATGCTCTGCAGGAAGTTGATAATGGTTTATGGTGTGTTTATGACTGTCCCCTATGACAGCACAAAGTATCTGTAAGGCTGTGAATCTAAAGTCTGTGCTATAGTGCCCTGTAATAAAATCAATACAATTATTAATTTATTATTTCAAACACAATATATCAAGGAAGGAAGTCTGAAACTTTTAATCAAGAATATCTTCCAATTTTTTTCACAAATCCAGTTTAACATGCTCATAGATGCAAGTGCATAACAATTTTATAATTGACTTTTCAGGTTGTAAAATGCTTAATCAATAACAACGCAGACATCAATATGATTGGAGAGGTTGGAGACAGACCGTTACATTTTGCATGCACTATGGGTTATCTGTCTATTACAGAATCGCTTATCAAGGGAAGGCGTAGACAAAAGGCTGATGGTAAGTCAAACCAAAGATGTTAAAAGCAACCCATTCCTGTATTTCTAGGTATTGAGACTTGCTTCAATACTTTAGAAATTTACAAAAATGAAATATTGTCCTTTGGGGGAAATTGAAATTGAACCGAAGTTGGTGTCCAAACACATTTATCTATATTTTTGTTATTTCTTTCAATTCTGAGGGGCCTGAGCTTTTTACCTATAACAAAGGCGGAAGATTCATTAATTCATAAAAGGTTTATTAAAAAGGCCATAGCAGTCTTGAACTGAATTGCGGCCAGTATACAATAATACAACAATATCATACAGATCCATCTATAACAGAACCTGCTAGGATCAAAATCTCAGGCTCCTTAAAAATTGATACTGTAAACCACTATAATTCCGCGGATACTTTATTTCGCAAATTAAAAATTACTGCTATTTTAGCTGGTATTTAATTTTGCGAATCTAGAAATGTTACTGTTACTTTCAATGCAAAATTGTCTGTTTCGCGGGTATTTAATTTCGCGAATCCACATTCCTCGCGAAATTTGCCAAATGAAATCCCTCTTGTTATTAAGTGAATTTACAGTAGTTTACCAAACGGACTATTGTTGTGACAGCTCTTTTTTTGTGTCATTTCTCAAGAAAGAAAGAAAAAAACCCAGATAATCATTGCCATCTGTAAAAAACAGTAACAAACAAATAAGAAAATGGGTGCATTTAGAGCTTCATCATACACGTTATCTCATAATTGTAGTGCTCCATTAAAAAGTCTGTTGAGAACAGACGACGCTGGACACGGGCGTATTCACAAATATTCAGGTTAAAATATGCGAACGAGGTTACATGATCAAGTGAATGGGACGAACGCTTAACAACGGTTTAAATTCAAAAAATGATACTGACACTGCGGGTGGTTAGCCACCCACAGTGGTTTTAAGATGAAATAATTTAGTTCCAACGTGTGATGAATTTTATGGGGTCATATAATCAAAATCCATTGTTACATTGAAACCAATGGAAATTCAAAATTAACGGCCGTTCGTGTCCACCGTCGTCTGGTTGAGAACCCCTGATGTAACACATATATCCTACACTAACAGATATGGTATGAAGAAGTTTATCTTTGCTTTATTTATCTTATTAATATATGTGTTGTTGTAGTTTTTAATATCTTTCTGTGCAGTGCCTTGAGGCTGTTTACATCGTAAGGCGCTTTATAAGTCCCATGTATTATTATTATTATTTATCTCCAGTTAATGTTGTTGATAATGAGCAGCATACGCCTTTACACTTCTGCTGTAGTGCCGGCCATCTTCCGATTCTTGGAATACTTCTGCAACCAGAACACTCTGTCAAACCACACGAGCTCAACATCTATGGTGATACTCCCCTGCATTTGTAAGTACACTTAATATAACTGATTGATGGTGTTATATGCACGCCATTCAATCTAGTCTCCTTGTTATTCAGTCCGTCATAGACTAATTGAATGATGAAATCAATCAGTAAAATATGCATTAGTTTATTCTGTTGCCAAAAAATGACAGAATCAAATTGTTTGGATGTTTTCGATAAAGAATGATTTTCGTCAAGACTTGGTTGGGCCATTTGAAGTGCAATTGTGACACTAGTGCATATATTGGGATTTGTCTCTGGTCATGCTATTACCTGTGTCAGCCATGATACCAGTGTATGCGAGTCACCTGGGATGCGGTGTCAGGTTACTCAAATTATTTTTGACGGGTGACCCACTAGAGGTTTGAAATCCTGACCCACTTTTATGGGTGTTTTTTCTTCAAAATAGCTGATTTGATTGGGTTTCTTAGCTTTATGACCCCTTGTTATGTGATTTTTGCAAAAAGGTGACTCATTAGAGTGGCATGACACAATATGTTAACAGCAGCAATGTAAACATAAAATGTTTATTTTCATTTTCAAACTTTATGTTTGTTTGTTTTATTGTATTTTATTTTATTTTAACAGAGCCTGTTACAATGGACATATAGACATTGCTATGGAATTAGTGCATAAAACAGGCACAGACAGTTTACTTATAGAAAACATATTCAGTGAGACACCATTACATAGGTAGGTGACATACAATGGACATATAGACATTGCTATGGAATTAGTGCATAAAACTGGCACAGCCAGTTTACTTATAGAAAACATATTCAGTGAGACACCATTACATAGGTAGGTGACATACAATGGACATATAGACATTGCTATGGAATTAGTGCATAAAACTGGCACAGCCAGTTTACTTATAGAAAACATATTCAGTGAGACACCATTACATAGGTAGGTGACATACAATGGACATATAGACATTGCTATGGAATTAGTGCATAAAACTGGCACAGCCAGTTTACTTATAGAAAACATATTCATTGAGACACCATTACATAGGTAGGTGACATACAATGGACATATAGACATAGCTATGGAATTAGTGCATAAAACAGGCACAGACAGTTTACTATAGAAAACATATTCAGTGAGACACCATTACATAGGTAAGTGACATATCAAGGATGTATGTTTGATAAGATAACCATGAGATTTGGTGGAAATGAATTCAGGGAGGGGACACACGTGTTAAAAGTCACTTAAAGGTCATGCAGGGGCAAATTAGGTTCTTACACCACAGTAAGGAAATAAATGATTTGAGGATGTGTGGAAATAATTTGAGGTCAAATCCGTTCTGTTTGGGAAAAAAACACAGTCTGCTAACCAACAGAAACAAACAGTTAGAAGCCAAGAACTACATCACCATGATTGCCAAGTTGTTGTTATTCACTTTATATTAGGCCAAACAAATTAAATACTATGTCTCAGTGCCTTTTGGCTAAAAAGCTATGTGCTGTGCTTTTTTAATTTTATTTTTTTACTAAAATGAGCTATACGCAACTTTTTTTACATACAAATATTAGCTATATCCTATGTGATTCTTTCAAATATTAAACTTGCGTTGTAGTGATTTAAGAAATACAAATATTTGTCACCTCTCATATAAATAAAAATATAGTCAATAGTTTTGCGATACTTTGCTGATTCCAAATTTTACATTTATAATAAAAGTTCCCGAGTATGGCCAAGACAACTAGTTAAAAATAAATAAATTAAAAACAACATCGCTGCCGCGTAGTGCTACGCGATATATCTCATTTTAAAAGCAAGCAGCGCAGGCTGCTGAGAGACAAAGCATTACATTTGTTTGGCTTTATTCATCCATATACAGTGCTTGTACATATGGAAGAAGTACAGAATTGGTGAAGATGCTGTTAGAGCAAGAGACTGTGAACATCAATTATCAGGGCAGAGATGGCCACACAGGTAAGACATTCTATACAAGATGTTGTTCAAATCTTTCTTTGAATTGACTATAGTCTTTTTCACTTCCTCAAGACAGTAATGTCACAACATCATTCACTGATTGCAGTACAGAAATGTGTGTGTCTACTCAAAGTACTAGCATAAACACACACACATAAAAAAACGCAACATGCATAGGCAGCGTTAGAAATGATAAACTGATAATCCAGCAGATAACCCAGCAGAAGATTATGGTTATCCGCCATAATTTGTTGTTATCCGCAAATGTTTCAGTTATTTTGGTGTCAAACTCTTGGTTATCATTGGTCATTTCAGGTGCATGGATTACCGTTATTTTGAACGCTGTGTATGGGTTTGCATAGATTAAATGTTGCACTTGTAAATTATCATCACTGTAGAAAGGGAAATAGACAATAGCGCATTTATAGGATGAAAATCAATAACAATAAAAACATGTGCTATCACTGGACCAGACTTGAACCAGCAATCTGTATAATCATACACTCTTAGTAGTGTCGAACCAATCAGAAAGCAAGAAACTAAAATATGTGCATTGAAAGTGTCTTATGCACTCGGCGTGTGCGCTGTTCAATGCGCGTAGAGCGCGCTTTGTTTTGATTCGTTGTTCAGGAATTGCGGGTTAGCCGATTTTCACTGCGGGTGTTAGCAAACTTGTTAACATGTTTTATTCCCTTATTACATAGATCATTATTCTTAAAAAAAAATATTATTCTTGAATGGGTGTTAGCAAACTTGTTAACATGTTTTATTCCCTTATTACATAGATGTTTGAATTTGGAGATTGCAGATTCAGTGCGAGCCTGGTCCTATTTCATCCATATGTCTCCCAATCATTGTTAATAAACAAAAGTAATTTGTCAAATCTTAATCTGTATCAGATTTTTTTTTTTGTGAAACAAACTTTTATTTCAATTTTAAAGGCTGAATACAAACTATTTATCCACAAATATAGTCTGTGTAGTTAAATGTAATAATTATAAGAGCACCTGATTGTTTTAAATCCTGGCAGGACCTCTATTAAAGGACTGATGAGGGGCTGGATTACCATAAAACTACATAATTTTGTTGGTACTTACCGTTGCAACTTGTCAACAATCTTCATTTTCACATCTATCGAATTTTGCTAATTCTAATATATCGATATAACACCATATTCAAATTAAAAAAACCTTTTTGAGTAATTTGAATGTGTGATTCTAAGCTATTGATGAAATTTCCAATCAAGAAATACCTCATAATTTATGAAATTCAAAGAAGTTTACAGGATTTATTTTCATTTTTTCTTCAAAATTACATTAATTTAACAAAATTAGTTACTGTGACTTTATTTGTCCATTGATAAATCATATCACAGCTCTACACAGTGCCTGTTACCATGGTAACCTGAGACTAGTGCAATTTTTATTGGAGGAGGGTGCCGACATGAATCTAGTAGCCGCCGAAGATAATGGAAATAATGAAAAGGAGGAACAGACATGTTTGATGTGGGCGTATGAAAAAGGCAAGTTTTGTAATTGTTGTAATTTAAAAGCTTATTCAACTAGGCTTCTTTGGAATATTTGGAACAAAGCCCAATATTTTGGTGTATTTTGACGCTATTTTTATCTCACAAATAATGCTTGGAAGCAACTTGTCCTTTTGTTAAACAGCTTTATAATAGGCTATACAAAAATACCAATGTGCATGAAATGTAGATTGATAAATTAGACTTATACTGGAACTTACATTTTACAACTGCTATATTGCGTGTGAAATTTCAAGCTGACTTGGAATACTCTGAAGGGCCCTCTCCCAGATAGCTTCTTTCACTCCTCGTTTGTGCCACTCATCCTCCTTGACAAGAATTACAACATCCTCAAACTCAAAGTTAATATGACCAGAGTCCTTTAGATGGGTGAAGACTGCCAAGTTGTAGGCCTCGTTGGAACTATGCCTCTGATGTTGTAATCCTTGACAAGGAGGAAAAATGGCTCTAAATGGTTAAGTATTAAGTGTTTGGTCTCACAATTAGAATCACGTTTATACACTATTAAAAAGAATGAACCAAACATGTTGGATGGTGTACATTAAGTCTCACCGTGGAATGCAAATAACATCGTCAGTGACATCTTGGGCATTTTTTCGAAGTTCAAATTTAATTAAGTTAATTATTGTTTTAACAAGCTTAATTATTTGATTAAAAATTAATCCCAATTTTAAGATTGGTAAATTGGCTATAAATGTGTGGATTGGCCTATATTTTTATAAATAACTAATAACTCTGCGAAAATGTCACTTACGTTGTTCAAACGACAGTCTAATAACCATGTTAAATTCTTCTCTACTTATAGGTCATGATGCTATTGTTACATTACTCAAACACCACAAGAGACCACAAGATGAATCAGCGTGTGGAGATTATGCACATCCAGGAGGCGGTGAGTAGCTGTAGGTCAGTCAGTTACAAATTGGCGAGCCTCCTTACAGCAGTGAAGTAATTCAGAAAAGCGTGGCCGTGCATTATGCGCGTATAATGCATAAGGGCGCAATTTGCATGATTTGCCAACATAGGTTGTGTATGCTTCACATGGATTAATTTTGCGCGCATGGATATAAACGATGCATATTCCTCATCAATTTGGAACTGATTATACTATAGTGCCATATTAAATCTTTTTGCACTAACTCAATGATCAATCTTTCTTTGAACGACTCATGATTGACTTCCAGCAAGGGACGAAAACTCTGTGTAAATACAATGGTTGATGCTCGGTCAAATTTGATGAATGTTTGAAACAGGTGAAAAGTCTCTACGCAGTGAAAGATTGATCGTCGGGTAGGGGTGAAAAGGTGGCTTATCAATCATCATTTCAAGAGTATGCACACCACTGCCTTTTTGCAACACCTTTATGATAACAAGAGATTTGATGATACACACAGTTTTAATACTGATTGAATTTGTAATTTTACTTTATTTAAAGTGTCCTCACATACTATGGGAATCTCTGATAACACACACCAAGTTTTAATATTGAAGCAATTGTGAAGCTTATGGAGCTGTCTACTTTCATCATTACTGGAGTGTCAATTGTTTGAGGGGTAGGGCAACTGGTTGGGCATGAGGTCTCAGTTTGCACATGCCCAATAATTTCAAATGTTTCAAAATAATCACCATTTATCTTCATAGAAATCTGAGTTGTTCCTAATATTTTCTTCATCAGATGGTTCATATGTTTCGGTACCGTCCCCTCTTGGCAAACTACGCAATATTACGAAAGGTAGGAATAATTTATTTTCTTGAATCATTTTTATTTAAAATTTGGTTAGCATGATTATTCATGTAGACATTGGTGGTGATACCAGGGATTCTATTAATTTTAGATTGATATAGTGTTTATTTAAAGGAAAGTGACAAAATGAATTTCAAATGTATAAAACAAACAATGAAATATTAGTTACTCATATTACAGGTTTGGAGAAACTGTCAAGCACATAAGTTTTATCATATTTTTGAAACCGCCTTTTTTTTGCATTTTTTCAGCAATTCTGTGTAATCTTTAATCAAGTCTATACTTATGCAAACAAAAAAGTCACTGCAATTCCAACTACAGCATCATTTATCAGTGTCATCCCAAATGGTTAAATGAAGCTTGCTATCAGCAAGTGGAGTTTGAAATACCTTGAGCTAGGGGTCTCTCACTCTAACCCACTAAAAACAGATTAAACATGCCGAATGTTACACTATGGTTCATTCAAATATATTATATTAATCAAATGAGAAAGAAGAGACAGGCATGCATGAAGAAAACTGTACCAGTCCCCAACATTTTGGTACACACCTGTTTTTGTACATTTCATAAGGTACTGGGTTTTCCCATGCCCCTTAGATTTTGGGCCGTAGTGCCATCCATGCTAACATATAAAGCATTCAATATATTGCTATTTAGACGTAATCCCAATTCTGAAGTCACAAGTTCTAAATCTGATTCAAACAAGTGTGTGAACATTTCAGGTATTTAATCAAATATTTGTTCATGATCAATCACGCCAGCCTAATATTTCGTCATTAGTTCTTATGTTATGGCATGATTCATTGAAAATCACTCAAATTAGGCAATTTCACGGTGGCAGTATTTATAGCAGCATAATTGTTTTTCTTGTATAATGTTAACTGATATTATTTTGTTATGATTTCAGAGAAAATTGATGTTTTACAACTCAGGTCCTCGTTACCAAAGAATTTTCATCTCGATATGAATGAAATGGAAATACAAGAAACTATTGGAAGCGGTATGTTGACCTCTGCACAATCACATATGCAATATATTTTTATAAATGTTTTTACTGTTAGTCATTGTTTTATATGGTATAATTTTAGGCTTTTTAGTTGTAGTTTTTAAGATTTTACTGTGTAAAGTGCTCAGAGGCCTTTTCTTGTGTTGGGCGCTATATTAAGTGCATTATTATCATTATTCTTGAATATTTTGCATGATTGTAATAGTAATGTATAGGTAGACAGTTTATGGCAATTAATTCAAAAGTCATTCTTAGACTGCATTCATATATACTCCATTAGACTGTGTCTCATAATCAAAATCAATCACCCATTTCAGGCATTTTTGCAGACAACTATCTTTTTTAAACTTGACAAATAAGGCCATTGAAATTATGTTTTTTTGCAAAATCTTGTTACTGGGTGAAACGGCAGTTTAAAAAAAAGATATTTAAATACAACTTTTGGATGATTAATAGCTATGTATGACATAAAATGAACTAATTTTGCAAGGTATCATTACTGGTTTCATTATATTTAAGCTAACTTTTGAGTCATCTGCATTATCCAATGTAGATGTCAGTTAAAATGGCTATATTATTTTGACCTGCTATGATTAATTTTGATCAAGCAAAAGATTTAAAAAAAGGAACTAATTCTGGATACCCTTCATATCTTATGTATTCTAATGCATTATATATTGTGTAAAACATTCAGTTTAAAGGTTACATTGTGGTTAGGGTTAGGGTTAATGAAAGGTATTATAGAATCAATCCCAGATAGGGTTTCCAGACCCACCATTGCATTGATGTTTGTTCCTTTCATTACTCCACAGGGTCTTTTGGGAAGGTATACAAAGGTTTCTGCCGGAACAAAACAGTTGCCATCAAAAGGTAAATTAAACTAATAATGTGCATACAATGTGAGTCAAAAAGAAGTTATTCAGGAATGTATATTTGTTTCTATAAAGATCAAATAAACTTAACAAACCAATGAAGCATGTATCCAAGGAGAATATTCTTCCAGTAATATGCAAAAAAAGAATCCCTGAATTTGATCCTTGCTATCAAGAGTTATGTTTGTTTTAATAAAAGAACCCATTTTGGGAGCTGTCCACAAAATGTTGCGATTTAGGACCCATGTTTTTTTTTAACGATTTGGGACCATGCAATGTTTAGGTTGGGTTTCCAGCAAAAAGCATGCCCTAAGTTTAAGTAATTTTTGCAAAAAAGTGAGTCATAGAGCGACACATACCCGTATACCTTATATATATGTGAGTCTAAAGCCTCTAAAGTATTGCACCAATGGTTTAGTCCAAAAGTGAATGTAAAAGTCTTTTGTGAATGTAAATCATAACATTTTTGGTAAGAAACAAAGAACACACAGCTCCTGTTACACACCGACACTTTGATTACTCATTCCAACAAACAACACATATGTTTGCACTGTTCCTCATTGATTTTCTTAAGCAAATAATGAATGGTCCATACTATTTTTTATTCGATTAAGTTTGATCAAGAACAACAAAATCACCCTAATTCTTCCCACAACACACACACTCCCACGTGGCAGTTTGCTTGTATTTTGGACAACAGATAGGCTGGCAACTTTGTGTAGCTTGCATAAACTTCTAAAGGCGACAAACCTTCACAGTATGAACTATGATCTCATCATTTAAAACTACAGCCACTATATAAAATCAAATATTCTATCAAATATGTAAATTGTTTGTAACTCAGTCACCACAAGCCCAATTTCAATGTTGCTTCGACAATATTGCAGCAAGTGATTTTAATAAATGATGCACAGACTTTATGCCTGAAAATGGGAATCATTACCCATGGTCATTTCACATATTGTTGCTGTTCTGTCAACATCTTGTATGTTTTTTTGGCCCTTCAGCATGTATAAATTAAGATTGCTTTACTGTTGTTTTTTGGCTATTTTGTCCACTACAAATGATGAGATCATAGTTCATACTGTGAAGGTTTGTCGCCTTTAGGAGTTTATACATGATCAGGGGCGAGAGTGCTTACAAGGTTCTGATAGATGTGTTTTTGGCCATTGAACATGTTTAAAGCCTACTACCCAAAAGTTGTACATAGAAAGTATTACTTTATACATGCTGAAGGGCTGGATTGAGATACAAGGTTTTGACAGAACAGCGATGATATGGGGTTTTTTGGGGTTTTTTTATGTCAATTCTCAGGTATAGAGCCAACGCATTTCCCGCCAAATCTGATGTAGATATGTTCTGTAGAGAAGTCTCCATCCTATGCAGGTTGGACAGTCCATATGTTGTTAACTTTATCGGAGCTTGTATCCAAGATCCTAGTGTAAGTATATGTAGAAGTATGTGTGTATAGATTTGGAGTAATCTTTTTACTCCTCTTTGTTTTTTTGATTGGAGTTTCCATCCTAGGTTTTAAAAGCAACTGTTTTGAAAAAAAAGGGATTATAGTCAATTTCTCTACCTCTAGACAGAGACGTAACTTAACAGGAGCAACACTTTGTACACATACTTATCTGTTGTCTTTCTACAGGTGTATGTATACGACAGTCATATCGGGAGGCAGTGCGTTTTATTCGCTGCGATCAGTGAATGACGCAGTGACATCACTGTCCTGTGGAAGTGAAATACACTATACTCTATAGGAACGTTTTTGATGGTTTTTTTCCTCGAAAATTGGGGTCTCTCAAATTTGCACTTGTGGGTAAGAACGCCAGTTCAAAAAAAATAAGTTGGTGTTTAAATGGATTTTATTTTAAAGTTTAAAATTGTGAGAAAAAAGAAGAAGAAAAAAAAGAAGAACTTAAAGAGGTATAAAAAAGTCTTCAGAATGAGCAGTTAGAGGTAAAATGGTCTTATGGCCTTATACCGTATACATACCACCTTCCACAAAAGTGCTCCCCTCCCCGGATATGAGTGTACTATCAAATTGGGATCATGGGATTGTTAGAAAGAGGGGATTTTGAATTTTGAATTGAGTACGTTTGTGGGGGAGCTAATTATTTCATTCACTATTGTGTATCTTTACAAATATCTTGCTTACTTGGCTCTTAAAAGAAGCCATTTTACCTGTTTATACATGTACATCAAAAATTATATTCAAAGTCCAGTGCAATTGGTATGGTACTCCACCCTTTTGCTTGAACATTTTGATACATGCTTAGCTTTACACTCTAACTTTATGTTAACACTATTTTAATCCCTTGCAAATAGAGCCATGACGCAGCTAAAAACATAAGCTTCTACCATATCAACCCTCTCTCAGTTTCAGAAATAAAACTTTGTGGATGTAATAGACAGTTATAAATGTCATCTAGAAATTGGACCCTGGATCAGAAGAAAACTAAGACATTTCTTCATTTATCATGCGACAAGCTATACTGTTATTGTGAGGCAATAATAAAGCATACATTGATTTTCTCCGTTATTCTGCTTACTTTCACAGCATTTTGCAATATTCACCCAGCAATTTTGTAATTTGTGACTCCCTATTTAGTGTACAGGGCGTGTCAAGAAAGTGTCCCATACAGGCTGTAACAAAAAAAGTTATACAGTTTTGAAAAAAATATTAAAAATATCTCCTGTAGAATTTCTGTTTCGTGTTTTAAGGGGCTGCAAGGGGGATTTTCTTGGCTTTCGAATAAGCTTTGTTTCATGACAATCGATGGTCGGTAAGCAGAGATATGATCAATTGTCTAGAGTAGTCATGAAATCACCTGGGCCACTTTGGTTTAATCAATGGTAAAATCACTGGGATGAATATGAATGGAATCGAACCAGGAACATAGCAGTAGAGCGCCCTTGTTAGACAACAATGATTCGTTTCAAGTGGTTAAAAGTATTACAAAGAAGGTTAGGTCTTTACAAATATAATTCATTTTATTTTATGAATTTATTTATTCAAATGAAATAAAACTATTTGTTAAAAGAATTATATTGTTCTCCCTAATGTTCCTTGCATGATACCCTAACCATTTAATTTATACAAGCAAGATTGTATGATATTATTGTGAAAGTGGCCCAACCCGATTTCAAGACGACTTAGTAGATTGGTTATAACTTTTAAACGGAAGTAGTTAAAAAGACCAAATAAAAATATTCTGGTAGCCAAAACAGAACTTAACACATGAGTGTAAGAGATGTTGACATTGCATGATTTTAACATTGAATTAAAAATAAAATTGCGATTGTATAACTTTTTTTGTTACAGTCTGTATAATAATGTGAAACATGATTTTTTTTTGGATATGAAAAATATAAAATTGGACATGAAGTAGTAATAATCACACTTCTTCTTCTTCTTCTTCTTCTTCTTCTTCTTCTTCTTCTTCTTCTTCTTCGGCCTCCGTCAGATATGACGATTGGCTGCCATACGATCACATCTCCGGATCATCTTTCTCCAAGCTACTCTGTCTTGTGCCAGACGCTTGGCCTTTATAAGACTCATACCAGTCCATTCCTTGATGTTGTCAAACCATTGTTTCCTTTGACGACCTCTTTTCCTGCTGCCTTCCACTTTCCCTTCTATGATGTGGAGTGCCAGTAAGCTACCACTGCCTCTAATGATGTGCCCGAAATAGGCCAGCTTTCTTTTGATAAGCTCTCCTAGCAGTTGTCTCTTTACACCAAGTTCTTTCAGGATACTTATGTTGGTTCTTTTCTCCTTCCAGTTAACTCTTAACATTCTTCTCCAGATCCACATTTCAGCAGTACACTTAGCAGTATTTAATGTGTTAAAGGAATTTTGTCTATCAATTCTGGAGCTTTTGTTATCAAATTGTGGCAAATCTACTGAGGCATGTCAAATTCAGCTTTGGCCACTTTTCATTTGTAGGGAACTCTTAATAAGAATCGTTATTCAGTGTGTAATTGAACATAATCACTAAATCAATAATAATCTAAATGTTAATAGTTGTTCAATTTTAGCAGAAAACATATTTTCATCCATATTATCCATGACAAACCACAGAATATGTTTGAATATTAGATGTATTTTGAACAATACATTGGTGCATATCCTATAAATCATAATTGGAATCTCAATAACATTTTTTTTTATTGAAAATCCTATTCCTGTTCTTGTTACTGAATTGATCATATTTCAGGAGTTGAGGGGTGAAATTCAATGGGATAAAAGGAGTATAACAGAACTATAAGTCTTACCAACAGTCTTTTTTTCTGAAAACAAAAAAACATGGGATGTATATTTTTTCTTCTCCCTCATGAGACACTTTTGTGACACGCCTTGTAGTCAATGCATACATTGATTTTCGTCTTTATTCCATCTTTCCACAGCATTTTGCAATAGTCACTCAATACGTATCCGGTGGCTCCTTATTTAGTATAGTACATGAGCAGAAACGGTAAGTAGTAAATGGGTATGATGGTATCACTGGTTTAGGCCACGAAACAAAACCCTGTTCTACGGGCCCGACCTACCCATTTTTTTTTAGAAATTGGTAAAAAAAATGTTCACATGCAAATGAATACCCACCCCTAAAATTGTCTTTTTGCTTGTCAAAAAAAGAAGAAAAAACATAACTGAACGACCCTACTGGAGAAGTCCGTTTCCCTCATAGAACACAGGTGTTTCCGTGGCTTTCATGAAATATTTACAAATGCAGATTTCAATTGAACTCTTTAAAGACTTCCCATGCTTTCAGTGAACATGGATCTAAGCTTTTGATTACCACCAGGGTACTATGATTTTCATGGTGAAATACAACTGTGTTGAAAATGTTTGCGAATTATGCAGAAATGTGCCAAGCATCAAAGTTACATAGAAAAACCTAGAAAGGAAAACTTTTCCTTTTTGAATGCAGTAAACTTGATAATGTAATATCAATAAATATGCAACATTAGGCAATTTTGTTTTGTTTGTTTGTCCATTTCTGACCTACCTAATTGTGAAAGTTGTTTAAAACATGAATGAAGTGATTTAATAGTAAAGTATTACCATTCACATCTTACCTAGCAAAAACAGGGTGAGTCAAAAAGAAGTTTACCCGGATTGGTGATGTTTTAAAAAACAAACAAATGACACTCGAGAGTTCAGTAAAGCATATATTTAACAAGCATTCTCTTCTGCTTATTAGGAAAAAGGAATGACACAAATTGAGCATTGCTAAGAGGAGTTATGTCTATTTTAATAAAGGTACTCATTTTGCAAGCTGTCCAAGGAATACTTGACCAAACAAATGTAAAGTATGCATTTTAGCTGCGTACTTCCCTATTGACCGAGATTGGTGATGTTTTTCAAAACAAATAAATGACACTTAAAAGTTCAGTAAAGCATTTATTAACCAAACATACTCTGCTGCTTATTAGAGAAAATCAATGAAGCAAATTGATAATTCCTAAGAGAAGTTATGCCTGTTTTTCTGAAAGCGCTCATGTTTGTAGCTGTCCATGGAATGCTTACTTTACATTTGTTTTGTCAAGTATTCCGTGGACAGCTTGTAAAATGAGTACCTTTATTAAAATAGGCATAACTCAATGATCAATTTGTGTCATTCTTTTTTCCTAATAAGCAGGAGAGAATGCTTGTTAAACATATGCTTTACTGAACTCTCGAGTGTCATTTGTTTGTTTTTTAAAACATCACCAATCCGGGTAAACTTCTTTTTGACTCACCCTGTATTTTAAAGTTAATTATGCCTGAGACTAATATAACTAAAGAGATTCATACCTGCTATGTGCAACGATCCAGGTCTGTTGCGGCATTGCTATAGTTGATGGCCAATCAATTATCATCACGACCATTGAGTAGTAGCATGCTATTTTGAATTTAGTGTTATTCACACATGTATTATACTTTTCTAAATAACCTGAACACACTTTAGTATGGGATGGTAACCGACTTACAGACCATGATAGATTTCTAAAATGATTATGCATTTATGTGCCTCATTTACCCATGATGGGTCACATATTAGTCTCACATTATGCATCTTTTGAATGTGATTGATCAATTGTCTTTAAAAAATCCGACCGACCGACCCTACCCTTTGGCCCTATTATTTTGTCTATGGACAACAACAAAAAATGTTCCTTATCAGCATGCTTGATATCTCCAATGTAGACAATTGCCACAATTTTGTGGTGAAATGCATGAAAAAAAGGTTATTCACGCTTTTATATCAAAATTTGCTACATTCACTACTTCTTGGTATATTATCATGAGTAACCAGTGATATTTAGATTTTGAAAATAGCCCAAATAGAAGCCCCTCTTGTCCCTTTTTTTGAAAATGCATGCATAGGTTTTATTAGATAGAATTGTATGTGATAATTGATGTTGAGCAAAATAGATAGATATATTTTTGTATTATCCACTCAGGGTTATAGATATGCCTTCCAAGATGACCATAGCTATTGATGTTGCCATGGGAATGAACTATTTACACAACTTAGAACAACCGATTATACATAGGGATCTAAACAGGTAAATATAAAAGGAATGTTCTATAACATATATCATATTGTTACCTTGGGTATAAACTATTTACAGAGATTAGAGCAACTAGTTATACAAAAGGATCTTAGGCCAAGAAAAATCATGTTGCATGGGTCCTAACAACCCATAGTTTTTAATTTGAGATATGTTAAAAAAACCAAAAAACATTTTGACAACTTGAAGATTTGTTTGATTTTTTGTTGTTGTTGAAAATCTTTGAGAATTGTTGAATATTCTGAAAATGTTCAAAAATGTTTCAACATTTTTAGAAAATCATCAAAACTTAAAAAAACAAAAACAAAAGATCAACAAACAAATATCTGATCGACCAACTCTACCTTAGATCAGGGGTTTTGTTGCCTTAACAGGTAAATAATATAATTTTACTGTCATGGAAACGAACTATTTACAAAGTTTATCATAAGATTGGGATCTTAAACAAAGAATAATAACTGAATGTTACAATTACTCTATATTTGCCATGAGTATGGAGTCTATTAACATAGTTTTAAATAAATAGTTATAAGCTCTTAACATCCTCATATAAACTGAGTTTTCTGACAATTATCACATTGTTGTAATGGGTAAGAACTATTTTCACATCAGGTCTTAAAAAATATCAAACATTCTGGAAGTTTTCAAGCCATTTTCAAATTCTATTTTGTATACATTTTCCAATTTTAACATTAATTTGTTATTTAATCCTCATTTGAATATTATTTTCAGTCATAATATACTTCTTCACGAGAACGGCCATGCAGTGGTAGCAGACTTTGGTGAATCAAGATTTCTACGAGCTATGGATGAAGACAATATGACCAAACAACCAGGAGTAAGTGTGTGCAGTCCTAATAATAAAAATGATGTATGACCGCTGCTGCACCCATACAAGATTTCCTGTCATTCTGGTCAAATCAGGGCCCTGCCACTACATGCTTACTTGTCATTGCTGAGAATCAAGCTTCCAGTATGATAGCTCCACTCCGGGTTGTTATGCTAAGAATCACATCGGTTCGGTTGTCTCATGAGCTTTCGGTGCATGCACGAGCTGTCAATTATTGGCGTTGCAAACAATACCACCAATCTAGTTGCTATGCTAAGCTAAGAGTCAAATTGCGCATGTATGCCCATATATGGGAAGCTCTTATTTGGTGATTAGAATTTCCTCTCACATTATTATAGAATCCCTGGTCAAATTACCTGGGGTGGGGGTGAAATCCACTTTTTGATTCACATACCTGAAATTGTATTATAAATCTTCACTCACATTGATTCACAGACTTGCATCTTATATCTATCTGTGAATGAGTAAAGAGGCTTTTTTTTAATTTGCCAAACATCTGCTTTAATTATTATTTTATATTCAGCAAGATGACACCTCTGCTATGATATGTATCTGAAATCCATACCACGAATTGGAAAATCTTTTGTAGTCAGTCACGCATGCCAACACAGATACTCTCTATCCAAATTTGACATTCTTTGTATTGCAGAATCTAAGATGGATGGCACCCGAGGTGTTCACACAGAACACAAAGTACAGCGTCAGGGCTGATGTGTTCAGTTATGCGCTATGTCTCTGGGAATTACTGTCAGGCGAGGTACCCTTTAATCATCTTAAGCCAGGTAATAAGCATTTTTCACAATTACCTAACCTCCTAACGAATGATCATATTTGGCCTAATTATCCTTTCAGAGGCATAATAACAGTTGCTATGATGATTGATCTCCCAAAAGTGGATACAATTACCGATGATCTATTACATTTTTACGCATGTTTTAAAACGACTGAAATAGTCTCCATCTAGCGGCAATCGATTGAAATATGATCAATCAGTCTGGTCAAACCAGGTCAGTGCCACTGTACACAGACTCCTATTGCCGAGATTGAAGCCTTTCTAAGAGGTACATTGCGCGCCCTCATTATGCAAGAGGTACATCGTGCGTCTCAATGTCCCTTAGGACTTTCGTGCTGTCAATCATAGCGTTGTCAAGCCTACGCTTCATTCCAAGAGTTACATCGTGCGTACTCACGCCCATATGCCCATATATAGGAGGCTTCAGTTTTGCAATTCGAATTTCCTCTCCCATTATATAAGCTCCCTGGTCAAACCCTTAACATTCTTTTCTTATTACCTATAATGCTTGTCAGTATGTGAGTTCTACCCAAGCATGTATGATATATTCATGGTAGATGTGTCGGATGTTAAGTTATATTGATTTTGAGATATAAGCAAAGAGAATAGTTCAGTCGTCTTTAATCATGGTGTAGTGGACCGTTATTGATCTTAATAAGCAATTATTACTTTTTTAACAACATATATCTGTAGATATTATTAGTTTTTTATATTTGATATTTGCTATATTTATCATACACAGCCGCAGCTGCAGCAGAAATGGCTTACCGTAACACCAGGCCACCTATAGCTATCACATTCCCCAAGTCAATAGTCAACATACTACATGTTACATGGCACCCTAATCCTGAGGTAAGCACCAGGCCACCTATAGCTATCACATTCCCCAAGTCAATAGTCAACATACTACATGTTACATGGCACCCTAATCCTGAGGTAAACACCAGACCACCTATAGCTATCACATTCCCCAAGTCAATAGTTAACATACTACATGTTACATGGCACCCTAATCCTGAGGTAAACACCAGACCACCTATAGCTATCACATTCCCCAAGTCAATAGTCAACATACTACATGTTACATGGCACCCTAATCCTGAGGTAAACACCAGACCACCTATAGCTATCACATTCCCCAAGTCAATAGTCAACATACTACATGTTACATGGCACCCTAATCCTGAGGTAAACACCAGACCACCTATAGCTATCACATTCCCCAAGTCAATAGTCAACATACTACATGTTACATGGCACCCTAATCCTGAGGTAAACACCAGACCACCTATAGCTATCACATTCCCCAAGTCAAT
Source organism: Ophiura sarsii (assembly GCA_035610835.1). Lineage (NCBI taxonomy): Eukaryota > Metazoa > Echinodermata > Ophiuroidea > Amphilepidida > Ophiuridae > Ophiura > Ophiura sarsii. Next base: position 17,854,711 of record CM069453.1, read on the forward strand.
AGTCAACATACTACATGTTACATGGCACCCTAATCCTGAGGTAAACACCAGACCACCTATAGCTATCACATTCCCCAAGTCAATAGTCAACATACTACATGTTACATGGCACCCTAATCCTGAGGTAAACACCAGACCACCTATAGCTATCACATTCCCCAAGTCAATAGTCAACATACTACATGTTACATGGCACCCTAATCCTGAGGTAAACACCAGGCCACCTATAGCTATCACATTCCCCAAGTCAATAGTTAACATACTACATGTTACATGGCATCCTAATCCTGAGGTAAACACCAGGCCACCTATAGCTATCACATTCCCCAAGTCAATAGTTAACATACTACATGTTACATGGCACCCTAATCCTGAGGTAAGCACCAGGCCACCTATAGCTATCACATTCCCCAAGTCAATAGTCAACATACTACATGTTACATGGCACCCTAATCCTGAGGTAAGCACCAGGCCACCTATAGCTATCACATTCCCCAAGTCAATAGTCAACATACTACATGTTACATGGCACCCTAATCCTGAGGTAAGCACCAGGCCACCTATAGCTATCACATTCCCCAAGTCAATAGTTAACATACTACATGTTACATGGCACCCTAATCCTGAGGTAAGCACCAGGCCACCTATAGCTATCACATTCCCCAAGTCAATAGTCAACATACTACATCTTACATGGCACCCTAATCCTGAGGTAAGCACCAGGCCACCTATAGCTATCACATTCCCCAAGTCAATAGTTAACATACTACATGTTACATGGCATCCTAATCCTGAGGTAAACACCAGACCACCTATAGCTATCACATTCCCCAAGTCAATAGTCAACATACTACATGTTACATGGCACCCTAATCCTGAGGTAAACACCAGACCACTATAGCTATCACATTCCCCAAGTCAATAGTTACCATACTACATGTTACATGGCACCCTAATCCTGAGGTAAACACCAGGCCACCTATAGCTATCACATTCCCCAAGTCAATAGTCAACATACTACATGTTACATGGCACCCTAATCCTGAGGTAAACACCAGACCACCTATAGCTATCACATTCCCCAAGTCAATAGTCAACATACTACATGTTACATGGCACCCTAATCCTGAGGTAAGCACCAGGCCACCTATAGCTATCACATTCCCCAAGTCAATAGTTACCATACTACATGTTACATGGCACCCTAATCCTGAGGTAAACACCAGGCCGCCTATAGCTATCACATTCCCCAAGTCAATAGTCAACATACTACATGTTACATGGCACCCTAATCCTGAGGTAAACACCAGACCACCTATAGCTATCACATTCCCCAAGTCAATAGTCAACATACTACATGTTACATGGCACCCTAATCCTGAGGTAAACACCAGACCACCTATAGCTATCACATTCCCCAAGTCAATAGTCAACATACTACATGTTACATGGCACCCTAATCCTGAGGTAAGCACCAGGCCACCTATAGCTATCACATTCCCCAAGTCAATAGTCAACATACTACATGTTACATGGCACCCTAATCCTGAGGTAAACACCAGACCACCTATAGCTATCACATTCCCCAAGTCAATAGTTAACATACTACATGTTACATGGCACCCTAATCCTGAGGTAAGCACCAGGCCACCTATAGCTATCACATTCCCCAAGTCAATAGTCAACATACTACATGTTACATGGCACCCTAATCCTGAGGTAAGCACCAGACCACCTATAGCTATCACATTCCCCAAGTCAATAGTTACCATACTACATGTTACATGGCACCCTAATCCTGAGGTAAGCACCAGGCCGCCTATAGCTATCACATTCCCCAAGTCAATAGTCAACATACTACATGTTACATGGCACCCTAATCCTGAGGTAAGCACCAGGCCACCTATAGCTATCACATTCCCCAAGTCAATAGTCAACATACTACATGTTACATGGCACCCTAATCCTGAGGTAAACACCAGGCCACCTATAGCTATCACATTCCCCAAGTCAATAGTCAACATACTACATGTTACATGGCACCCTAATCCTGAGGTAAGCACCAGGCCACCTATAGCTATCACATTCCCCAAGTCAATAGTTAACATACTACATGTTACATGGCACCCTAATCCTGAGGTAAACACCAGACCACCTATAGCTATCACATTCCCCAAGTCAATAGTTAACATACTACATGTTACATGGCACCCTAATCCTGAGGTAAGCACCAGGCCACCTATAGCTATCACATTCCCCAAGTCAATAGTCAACATACTACATGTTACATGGCATCCTAATCCTGAGGTAAACACCAGGCCACCTATAGCTATCACATTCCCCAAGTCAATAGTCAACATACTACATGTTACATGGCACCCTAATCCTGAGGTAAGCACCAGGCCACCTATAGCTATCACATTCCCCAAGTCAATAGTCAACATACTACATGTTACATGGCATCCTAATCCTGAGGTAAACACCAGGCCACCTATAGCTATCACATTCCCCAAGTCAATAGTCAACATACTACATGTTACATGGCACCCTAATCCTGAGGTAAACACCAGACCACCTATAGCTATCACATTCCCCAAGTCAATAGTTAACATACTACATGTTACATGGCACCCTAATCCTGAGGTAAGCACCAGGCCACCTATAGCTATCACATTCCCCAAGTCAATAGTCAACATACTACATGTTACATGGCACCCTAATCCTGAGGTAAACACCAGGCCACCTATAGCTATCACATTCCCCAAGTCAATAGTCAACATACTACATGTTACATGGCACCCTAATCCTGAGGTAAGCACCAGGCCACCTATAGCTATCACATTCCCCAAGTCAATAGTCAACATACTACATGTTACATGGCACCCTAATCCTGAGGTAAGCACCAGGCCACCTATAGCTATCACATTCCCCAAGTCAATAGTCAACATACTACATGTTACATGGCACCCTAATCCTGAGGTAAGCACCAGGCCACCTATAGCTATCACATTCCCCAAGTCAATAGTCAACATACTACATGTTACATGGCACCCTAATCCTGAGGTAAGCACCAGGCCACCTATAGCTATCACATTCCCCAAGTCAATAGTTAACATACTACATGTTACATGGCACCCTAATCCTGAGGTAAGCACCAGGCCACCTATAGCTATCACATTCCCCAAGTCAATAGTCAACATACTACATGTTACATGGCACCCTAATCCGGAGGTAAGACATTGTAAAAAAAAACCTGAGACATCGGCAATGTCTATTTTATTCCCCCCAAATGGAATAAGCTTAAGCTTAACCCCCTGAGAACTACCGGCCGATTGGTTAAAAAGATGGATACATCATTTGTTGAACCAATGAGAGACATTGTTAGAATAATTGTATCGCTGATAAAGATGGGAGTGAAACATTTTACAAACTGCATTTGAATTGGCTATTCATATGATTACATCTTGTAATAAACCAATCAGAACCACTGTAAGATAGACCAAATAAATACAGCACACAGCTTTATTCTGTGTGCAATAATGCTGAGAATTCAGTGTCACTTTACCATTTTGGAAGTAATAAAGGTATTATTACTCCATTTAGGTTCCTTAAAATAGTAGCACTATTTGAAAGTCTAACATTTTCTCAAAATCTGGTGTCTTGGTACAGTTCAATTAGTTCCAAATTGTCAAAACTGCTTACACTGTGAATTAATATAGGAGAGTGTGGGCAAGCAAGTCTTGCATAATGCAACATTGTGCACTGTGAAATGTATGTGTGACACATGAGTATGCCAAAATAACACACATGCACTTGGGTTAGTTTTGTGTGCAGAGAGATAAAAAATTGATATTTCTCGACTATGGGGGAGTGGAGGTATATGTTTGTATGTAAATCACGCATTTCAATTATACTCCATATTACCTCAGGTTTAAAGGTGACATTAGTAATGGTAGCAATCGCATCATTGCATTGTGTATATATTACCAAAACTATGGTGTTTCCCCTTTCCCCCTATGCAATCAAAGAAAAATGTCAGCCTTGGGCAGATAATACTGCCATGACGGTGTAATATACTGTCCATTCAACAACAACAACAACAAAAACTGTATGATTATAACAAAGAGAAGTAGAATTTTGAATTCATCTTCAAATCCTATTTCTTTGAATAGTGGTTTCTGGGAATTCAATTTAAAATTTGTGACCAGGTCAACTTTTACCTTTTTGGGGGGGGGGGGCTTATTTTCTCTATGTTACTGTGCAAAAGAACAATTTCTCTTTAATCTTTTTTGAGTTGAAAAAAGTAGTGCTTCACTTTTTTAACATATTATTTTGTTCCATTTATCTATGAAACAGGAGAGGCCTACATTTGCTGAGATCAGCAGTATGCTTGAGGAATGTCAATTAGACTCAGTAAGTTAACAAAATAAGGCATAGGAAGTTAAATAGCAATGCATTATAATAATAGACACACCTATTTGTATATATGTATCTGTTGTATCACTTATAAACCTGGAAACAATCCTTTTCCTGCAGTGTGTAAAATGGTGAACACAGGAAAGTTTCAGTCTAATAGGCACCAAGTGTCATACACATTTTAATTATTGTTTTTTTTCTTTCTTTTTCTTTTAAATTTGACACATTTGAAGAGGTGAAGGTTCAGAAATTGAAAAATATCAACCTTCTGCATTTTGAAATACTTTGGATTTGAATTTCAATATCAGATGCATATAAAAGTTTAGTCAAATTTCAGTTCCATCAATGTTTGTTTTTGTTTTTGATTCCAGACTTGTGAAGAAGACACTAGTGACAGCAATAATCTCAACAGTTATCATAGTGGAATGGAGCCCTCGTGTGGTGACCTTGAGCCAGAGGAACTCCCATCGGGTCATGTGAATGCACTGCGCACACAGTGGGAGATGTGTGCAAAGAATGTTGGGTAGGTATTTTAGCATTACTTAGTTCCCCCTGAAAATTTGTTGCATGTGATAACGCAGATGCAGTAGTTCAAACCATGAGCCAGGTTAAAATTAAACACATCGCGCTGTATGCCTTGATGATGAAATTGAACAAAAATTGCCAAATAACCTCAGATCGCACAGTGACCAAAGCCAAAGTTCCTCAGTGTTCGACCTATGAGTATAAGGCCAAGTAACAAAAATGATGTGTTTCACGTCCCACCGATTTTTGACGCCGCTCCAATATTTTTGGTATTTGTTATTTTCAAAAATTCCAAAAAATTCCAAAAAAACTCCGAAAAAAATCAAAAATCATACCTGTCTTTGTTGTGTGTGAGTGTGTCCATCATTTCAACTATATTTCAATGAAAAAGACGCGAGAAACACTCGTTGGCATAGATAGTAATACGAATATCGAAACAATTCTTACAAAGGCTTGTAATTTGGCTTCTGAAAAATAACAAAGAATCAAAAGAAAATAATAAATAGTAAGGGCCTCACTGATTTTTTAAAAAGTTCGGACGAGAAACACATTATATTTGTTACTTGGCCTTACCTTTGCTTGAAATGTTAAGATTATTTGAAAACAAATGGCAGCAAATCTAATACATGGGATGTAACTTTGAGCATCTAAAATAAAATGTTTGGTTTTACCCAAATATGGCACACCCGCCAACTAGTACGATTTTGCCGTATTTAGTACGGAAATTTGTTGAAAATACGACCGTACGTTTTGTTCCTACAAAAATATGATTTTCCCTGATGTTTCCCTTTTCCCATTAAAAAAAATTAAATAAAAAACTCGAAAACGACACGAACGAGACTATTGAAAAAAGCCTCATAAACGGCTGTGAATGAGACTACAGGCCAGCAGCAGAACATATCCCGATCTCTTACGATAGAGTGTGTGTGATTGGTTTGTGACTTGTAAACAAAAGCATTTACGACCAATCAGCACATTGCATACAAAACTGCTTGGCATCGACAATATATCCATGCTGCTGCGTCCGCCATGTTGTTTATGTTGCGAAAGCAGAGTTTATTATGGGTTCAACTTCGTCCGCTGGAGTTTCAAAAATTCATCAAGTTATCGTGGAGAGGAGAAAATTACGCTAGATGTATAATATATAGTTCGGACTTTAGCATCGGCCATGGGTCTTATGACATTACAAACCACATTCGGACAAGCAAGCACTAAGCAAAGTAATTGCACATAAAACAGGCGCAAATCACCCTATTATTACACCTTTTTTCGTTAGTTACAAGTTTGATTAGGTGTTGATAAAATACAGTTTTGTATGGGAAAATATAACTTTTGGGATTTAGAATACAGTTTTGTGAGTTTAGAAGTTGGTAGGTCTGATATGGCCACATATAGTTCTCTCTTCAGACATAAAGTCATTTAGAATTTGCATTTATAAATAATTAATTCCATACCATTTTTTCTATCTTACTTAATTTTATTAGTGACAAATCTACCAGCGCATCCAACAACTCTGAAAAGTGTCGCAAGAGAGCGCCCTATCCAATAGCAGACAAAAATGGTAAATATATTTGCTTAAATGGGATCAAGTTTACTTTAGGTTCAAGGTATGCACATACAATCATATTTAACAAAATGCTTTTGTCACTTTATACTTTGAGACCTGAAGCTTTTCAGTTGTTTTATCGCTCTAAATCAACATCTTATTTTTTAGTTTCGATCAAATTGTAGTTATTTTATGCAAATTTTATGCTGTTTGTCAGCTTTTTTGAGCATTTTGAGTTTTCCACTTAGAGCAGAAGGGCAGGTTGTGTTGGAGCAGGTCATATTTGGTTCATCCAGAACAAATACAAAGGGTGCTACCACATCACTGCCTCAGGGATTCTTATAGGGGAGGTGGTTATGATCCCAAACCACATCACTGCCTCAGGGATTCTTACAGGGGGAGGGGGTCATGATCACACATAGATTCATAGTGTGTATGTAGAGTGCTGAAAGCAATGCTCGTGCAATAACCTCAGTAATATTTTCAATCGTCTATCAAACTGAATGTGCCAAGATCACCACTTTTTTGTGTACTCATTAGTCAATAGAGCATATCTATTTACACTGAACAGACTAGAGTTTTTCTTTTAATCACAAAATAGTTGGGAACTTGGTACATTTTGAATGATACCTCCCCACATGCTCAAGCAGGTGGCTAAGCACTGAAACAAGTGATTGCTACGACTGATGTATCGTTGGAAAGAGGAACACGTCAGCCTTTCATTAATATGAAACACAATCTGAATTTATCGCGAAATATCAGAAACAATTGAGATTGAGAAGAAAACAAAATCCTATTTCTTTTGAGGAGTTAATTTACCTTACCTTGACTATTTTCTCTTTATTGCTCTGTGCTATATGGCATCAGGTTTCATTTCCCAATGCTGACATTCAATGCATGTAATAGAGGTCATAATCCAACTTTCACTGAACACACTTTACTTTCCTTTTCATGTTCAGGTTATGTATGTATCGGATCCACTGAGCACGCTCCATGGGAATAGCTCATAACTTCAGAATAACTTGATGCTGTCATTCAATGCATGTAATAGAGGTCATAATCCAACTTTTACTGAACACACTTTACTTTCCTTTTCATGTTTAGGTTATGTATTGGATCCACTGAGCACGCTCCATGGGAATCCCTCCAGCTCATAACTTCAGAATAACTTGATGCTGCCATTCAATGCATGTAATAGAGGTCATAATCCAACCTTTACTGAACACGCTTTACTTTCCTTTTCATATTCAGGTTATGTACTGGATCCACTGAGCACACTCCATGGGAATCCATCTAGCTCATAGCCTCAGAATAACATCAGACAGTCGGTGATACACTGTGTAATAGACTTGTGGCACATAGTCTCCTGGCCACAGTCAGACACACTTGTGTGTACTCTAAATCAGCTCACCCCTCATGTTTGAAAACTTAAAAAAGTCTGGGAACCAATCGGAGTGGTAGGTCAAGCTTACATATTGCCAAGTGATTTAGGTATACTGTGTATTCACACAAACACAAAGATACTGGTAACAGGAGCAGAGGCAGGGTTCTCTACACTGTTTCAGTTGGGACTGGTTTCATATATTTGTTATGAATTTTAGTTCATTACTGGAGTTGCAGGTAGTTGGTACCATTGGATTTCTTACAAGAATCTATTTGTTGAAAGCAGAGTTTTAATAGAAAAACAATTTGAAGACATTCAGTTACATTTTATTTATTTTATTTCATCTGAATACATGAGTAATAGTATACAAAGTTGTTATTTTTTGTAAAGACTTAAACAATCTATGTTTGGTTACGTTGCATGCATTTTATTATTATTGTTTATATACAAAGCTACAATCACAATTTTATTTTGTTAATTCTATTTAGTCATGCTTTTCATCTCAATGCATGAGTATAGTATGCACATACACTGGCACTCAAATAATTCTCTAATTCACAAATGCAATATCCTATACAGGGTGTCCCTAAAAAAGGGTACACATTATCCACGTAATTGCCCTCATTGATTATTCAGTGTTTGGCTGTAATCTTTATATAATTTTAGAGATAATTTAGTTGGCTTTCAAATTCCATTTATTTGAATATGTTTGATAAACAACGAGCACTCAAATCGGATTTGTGACACTTTTAGAAAAAGATGCCTTTGGGGGAATGTATCATTTTCATCTTGAAACATTTCGTATGGATTTGGTGTTTGTACGAGAGTCAAGATAACTAATTAAGATTTTGTGTGCAGTTTGTTTTGTCGAATTTGCATGAGTCTATCCAGAGATATGCTTGTTTGACCATGAGCAAACAATATCAAAACTGTGCCAGTTTTTTGAAAGAAGTCGCCCATGTGTAAAATTGCTATAATGTTTTTAAACACTCTGAACCATTTCTTCTTTAAAAAATAGCACAAATTTGACTTTCTTTGATCAACTTTAATCAAGCATATTTTGCGACAGGGTAAAGCAATTTAGACAAAAGAAAGAGCATTTGAAAGGTAATTGAGTAATCTTGAAGCTCATATAAATCTCAATTAGCAAATACTGATTATTAAATGAGAAAATTCACTCTATCAACAATCATCTTTTTTCTTAAAAAGTGGCACAACCCGTTTTTAAGTACATGTGATTGATCAAGCATATCGTAGGATTGGGAAGAGCAATTACAATCAAACAAACGGCATTCGAAAGCCAACTAAATTATCTTTAAGATTATATGAATATTACAGCCAAATACTGAGTAATCAATGAGGGCAATGAGGTGGAAAACATACACCCTTTTTTAGGGACACCCTGTAAAAGGATGTGCAGTACTTATAAATGCCTAAAACATGGTAATCCCTGGCATAATACTAATTAGATGTGCTTGCATTTTGGCAGAGATGGTTTTCGCAAGCAAAGGTATCCCATAGCGTTACAACAGTGATAATGAGCTCATGATTACATAATGAGGCAAATATCTTTAGGATTTCACTGTGTCGATCTTGACTTGTCTCGATTTATCGGGTTTGTATGAAATCTGATGATAATTTCATGCAACAAACATGAATTTATGAAGAACTATATAATGCACATACGTAACATCGTTACTTGTAAAAGAATCAATAGTTTGTTTTAATAGAAGATGGAATTTCTAGGATATGTTCATTGCACGAATGCTTTTTGAGTGCCAGTGTATGTAACAATTCACAACTCAGACTATAATACCATACTGCAATATGTATAGCAAAACCAGGGTTAAGTTTAGACATTCAGCACCTTATTAATGGTCAATAAACAAGCAAAAACAACCTGTTCTACTGGACCGACTAATGTTTAATTTTAACCCTACCATCAAGGTCTGTAGGCCAAGCCAGCAGAACAGAGGAGGTGTTTTTGTTGCCCAATCTAGTTCATTTTGCTACCACAAGACAGAAATCTGGTCCCCGATTTATCTCAGTTCTCATAGACATATCCACAAAAAGCATGTCTTCATAGGGCCATCATCGTACGAGCTCTTAGATTCTAGTTTACATCAATAATTTAATTAGTTCTCAGTGTTCTTTTTTCTTATTTCTTAAACCAGAGATCTCGACTAGTAAACAACTTACTCACAGTTATTGGAGAACAAAAAAGACAGGGGAACCATTGATTTTCAGATACATGTCATGTGTGACAGAAAGCCATGATATTGATATCTCGGGGTACAAAGGTCACTGATATACCAATCGTTTTGATACAAGTATCGATAAGGGGAAATCCAAATGCATCGTGGGAAAAATCCATGAGTTGGTGCAATGCGTTGTGGGTGCGATGTTAAAATTTTCTTTGCCACAAGACGGTGATGTCACTGCATCACATACTGATCACGGTGCTAAATCGTGCATGCTTACGCAAAGGGCTTACATGTATGTCATGAAATAGAGTATAATGTGTGAATTTTATACTGCATGTATAGTATCTTATATTTGTCTACAAGGACAAGCTTTATACCATGTAAGTCTATGGAAATATACAGCACACATCCATTTTAAACCATGTAAACCTATGGCAGCTAGGACACGTAAGATATCGTGGACTGTCATATTTATTTCCCATGCATATATTGACGAGAGCCCAATTCTATAGCCTAATTAGGTCTGAAAGGTGATATTGTTGTCTTTTGGGAAGCAAAATGAACTTTAAAATTGTGTATTTTATTCGGTTAGAGAGTAAGTCATACTGAATACATAATTCGATACTCTCAGATCTATTTCATGACACAAGCCCGTTGCATAAACATGCCCAATTTAGTAGCATTAGGCCCCAAAAAATTGCCATCAGTGACTGACCCATAAAATCAGGGTCGAAGATTTAAATTTCACTTAATTTGTCAAAATATTACTATATTCTGCTTGAAATGATTAAGTTTGTTTGAATAGACTGCTTTTAAACTTATCACACAAGAAACATTAGTCAAATTGACATTCACCAATTTTGTCTTGTCATGAACCACGGTCTGTCAGTAATTGTCAGCAATAAAGAAAAAGAAAAAGGAAAATTGACCAACCGACCTGATTTTTGGCACTAAAGGGCAACACAACAATTTTGTTCTTGGTTTGAAATTCAATGTCTAAAGGCTCTATTTTCATAATTAGACCCTTCCCCAACCCCAACATAACACTTGGTACTCTGGGCTATCTTTTTGTGTAGATTCCAGATAAGCAATCAGAAATATTAATAGTATACAGTGGTTTGCCATTTCAAATTGATGCTACTCAAAAGGGGGCAAGTGAAAATCTATAACTAGTACCAGGGAAAATAATGTGCCACATACATCATTGCATACATACAGTGTTTTTGTTTGCCTTTGACGTACCTTTTTACCCATGTACGCATTTCACATGTTTGTCCAGAAGACACTCAAAACATTCAATTTAAGATTTCAAAATGTGTCTCGCATACAAATTTGAAAATTTGAGTACATTTGTGACGTCATTAGTGCATTCTTTCTTATTTACATGGGAGCTAACGTAATAAGGTTACCTAACCCATGCTATGAATTACTTATGATGTTCTAAATTTGATTAAAAAAATGTAAAGGATTCCACATTTTTGTTATTCAAATGTGAAAATCAATTGAAAATCACTACTTGTAAACTGGGTTGTGCAACAAAAAAGTTCACCAAAGACAAACAAAATATGTAATTGACTTCATTTTTTCACCCAAAGTTAGGAATAAATACTATCATTCTTGCAATGAATGTATTCTCGCAATATTTAAAAAGTTTCAAACTTGAACTTGGCTTTGAAAATAAGATTGATTATTTCCACCATTGCAGGTTGGTTTTTTTACCCACCGTGTATATTAATATACTTTTTCTTTTCTTTTTGTTGATGCCGACGCACCAACTATTTATTTGAATTTGTCATACAGGAAACAATAATAATGAACATTTAGTTTTAATATTCTCTATATAATAAAGTACAGTATTTAATTATTGTCTTTCCACCTTTTATATAAACTCCATTTTTTATTGTGTTTATATAATCTTCCCTTTCCAATGGCAATATGATTTTCAACTTGGAACATAACATGAACTAAGCCCTTAAACACTTGAAAAATCGGCCGTAAACCTGCACATCTTTTTCTGTATACGTACAGTTTCCCCAATAATATAATATAATTTAGTAAAGGGTCCGGATCAAAAATATTGTATCCAAACATTGAAAATTTTGTTAAACTGAGATCAATTCCAAAAATGATATTTAAAAAGATCTCAACACTAGTCCAAAAACGTTTAACATGTTCACATTCGTAAAACAGATGAATTAAACTTTCAACATTCCCATTACACAACATACAATTTGGTGAATCAATTAAACCAATTCTATGAATGAATTTATTTGTTGGCAACCGCCTATGTAACAACAAAAATTGAAATGATCTGGTAGGAATATCCAATGCACATTTTAATGCAATCGTAAAAAGATAAGGCCACATTTCTTCATTAACTTGAATATCATTTTCCCACTTTTTAATTGTTTTTTCGGGACATTCGCACGTTTTCTTAATTATAGCATCATAAGCCATTTTAACAATTCTCTTAGCTTGAAATAATCTATCATTTACAGTATTTGTATCCTCATTTACCAAACATACATTATTTGTAAACATAAGTCTTTTCCAATTCTTAGGAATTGCCCTAATTAACCCATGGTAGTGTAACATATTGCAATTAATATCATATTTAGTTTTGAAATTCTCAAAAGACAAAAAGCTATCATTGCCTTCAGAAAACAAATCTTTTACATACCTCACGTTTTTGTTTAGCCATTGTCTATACAATACAGATTTATTACCAACTTTTATAAACAAATTATTCCATATTCCTCGATTCGCACAGGCACATGCAGTTTCGGGTTCTGAGAATGAATGAAAGTACCATGCTTCTAAAATATTTCTTAAAAATAAAGGAACATTCTGACTTTTAATCCATTTTAGATTAAAATTGGAATTCCAAATATCCAAAAACCTTCATTTTTATCATCGTTTAACCTTTTTATCCATGAAATTTTTAAAGCATGGCAAAAAGATTCATAATCAGTCATTTTCAATCCCCCGTTTTCATACGAGTTATATAGTATGTTTCTTTTGATTTTATCTGGTTTTTTCTTCCAAAAAACTCCAAAAAACTCCCTTTCAACCTTTTTAATGAAATCTTTACTTGGATTTGGAAGAACTGTGGACACATATGTCAATTTTGGCAATGCCAGCGTTTTAACTAATAGAACTTAACCTTGAATGGATAAATTCCTCATATACCATACTTTTAAACAGTTCTGAATTTGTTTCAGTTTGTCATTGTAATTTGAAAGTACCATCTCTGTTAAATCAAGACTAAAAACTATACCAAGAGATTTAAAGTTACTTTCATTCCACTTCAGCTTTGTTTGAATTTCAAAATTATTTCTTACATTTTTCAGAGTGCCTAATTTTATGACTTCAGATTTATCATAATTTATACTTAATCCCGAACACCTTTTATACCTATCAAGAATTTCTATAACCTTTAACAGAGACTTTTTTGACCCGTCTAAAAATATAAGTGTATCATCTGCATATTGACTTATTTTTGTTGCAATACCATTAATTGTGTAACCTTTTACACTATCTTCGTTCCTTATAGCAGTACTCATTATTTCTGCGGCTAAAATAAACAGGTACGGACTTAACGGATCTCCTTGTCTAACACCACGCGAAAGTTTAAAATAATTGGAAGTAAAACCATTATTAATAATACAGCTCTCAATGTTGGTGTGAAAGAGCCTAATCCAATTACATATATCTTCTGGAAAGCGATAATATTTTAAAACTTTAACTATAAAATCCCACTCAAGTTTATCAAAAGTCTTTCAAAATCAATAGAAAATATCATACCAGACATTTTATGACTTTCAGCATGTTCTATAATATCAATAGTTTTTCTAATATTTTCCCCAATATAACGCCCTTTCGATGAATCCTGTTTGGTCGCTATGAATAATTAAAGAGAGTACCTCTTTAATACGATAAGCAATTGCCTTTGACGCTATTTTATAATCAGTGTTAAGTAATGTAATAGGATGCCAATTTTTTGTTTGTTTTTGGTAATAATGTTATTATCCCTCGTCTTTGAGAAATAGACATCAACTTATTTTGAAAAGCAAAGTTAAAGGCTTCAATAAAATATTTTTTAATATCTATCCAAAATAATTTATAAAACTCTGTCGTAAGTCCGTCCGTTCCTGGCATTTTATTATTTGCCTAACTCTTTAGAACTCGTGTACATTCGTCTTCCTGTAACAAACCCTCTAACTTCTAACCTTCATCTTCAGATAAGCGATTACAATCTTGCGCAAAAAAACAAATCATTATTTTCTTCAATATCATGCAATTCTGTAGTATACAAATGTTCATAGAATTGTTTAACTTGTTCTCTAATCTCTTTGGGGTTTTCAACAAGTTCATCATTAATATTAAAAGAAGAAAGAGTTTTATTTACATAATTTCTTTTTACCAGATTTAGAAAATATTTTGTGTTTTTCTCGCCCTCTTCAACCCATCTCGTTCTGGACCTAATAATAGCTCCTTTTGTCTTAATTGCCATAAGTTGCTCAAACTCCTGCTTTTTTACACTCAAATGTTCAAAAATTAGACATATCATATTTTTCTTCCAATTTTGAAATCTCTAAATTCAGCATTGATTTCTGTATCTTTTCTATTTTCTTGTTTTCAACAGAAAAACGAATTGAAGCCGAACGCACTTTGAACTTAATCATTTCCCATAAGAGAGATGGGTTCATGTTCACATTTTCTTCAGCTGTTCTATTTATACATTCTTTTATAGTATTTACATATCCTTGGTTTGACAGAACAGAAGAATTACATATTAATATACTGTTTGATCAGTGTATCACTCTTTTTTTCTTCTGTGAATGTTTGTTTATTTGTCTACATGGTCAGACCATGTGGACACATGTTTGGGTCCTGATGGGACCAGACTCAAGTAAAATAATTGGGACAGGGTAAGATTGGTGTAAATCAAGTAATAAGATAATTATGCTAAAATAATTCCAACATTTGAGTGTTCTTTTCAATGTCTGTATAAATTGTTTACAGGCTGTGTAGAAGAAATCCACTGAAGAAGCTCTCCTTACTGTTACTACTATTTATATAGCTCGTGGTATAAGCTTTCAGTTGCACCTCATCCCCTGTATTCAGTGACAGTGTAATACCAGCACCACGAGGCGCGTTCGACGTATAAGCTGCAATAATTTTCACACTAACCTTTGTTCAACCCATTCACCTGTAATTCAATATTCATGGCGAGACCTCCAGTCGACCACATTGAAAATGAGAAATAATAAATGCCTGCAACTGGGCAGGTATAAATGCCTGTGGTATGGTCCATGTCATCACCAGTATCAAATTCTTCTTGTTCATATGTGATCACTTGTGAGCCAGATGTAACAGTGAGAGTACCTGTTCGGTATACAGTAAATGCTGATGAAGAAACGTTCAGGATATCACCTTTTTCACCCTTGACGCCTTTGTGACCTGTGGCCCCCAATACTCCTTGCTGACCCTTAATTCCACTAGGTCCCAATTTTCCAGGTGGACCCATGGACCCTATGAAAGTAAAAATAACAATAAAACAATATCTTATTCTACACAATATTTCATGTTGATCTTTGGTAATTTATTTATTCGTGGTCATCTTTTGTTGTTGTTAGTTTCATCAGTCCTGATGCGTTATCATGTTATGGTTTAACCAGTGTGATTCTGTTGAAGTGGCAAATTAAAAAAATGTTAAAGATACAAAAATACAAACAAATAGACAGACAGACAGACATAGCACCCCTACTGACCGACAAACACCGCCAGCAAACAAAGAAAGAAAAAACAATCATACAAAAAAACCAAAAAAAAACCACCACAAACACCCCAACATACAAATAAACACCTTCCACAAGGAAAAGGTAAAAATGGACAAAGAAAATTATGTAGATTTGTAAAGTTGATGGTAACTCTGGTAGCATTGAAGAATGCTTCATTCCAAGATATTTCTATTGGGACAAATTCCCATGCATAATCAGGGCGAGTAAAAAAACTTGTACTCAACTTTGGGATTTTTTTTATTTCTAAAAATCTCAGATTATCTGTTCTGGCAGAGAGGCTGACGTCCCATTAGCTTTCAAAAGAATTTTAGTTGGATCAAATTGGTTGCAGAAATGTGTTTACCGGTATGCTCATTTAGATTTAAAAGTGTACATTCAAACACCGAACATGATTTGAGATATTTCTCTAATCAGCTCTATTGAATTTCAAGATTGAATAATGGTGGACACTCTTATCCGATTATCACAATAGCCCAATTTTATCTTTGCTGTACTAATGTTTTATCATTATTTTGCATTTAATGTATGAAAATAGAATTTGAGCAAGTTTGATTTATCTTATTTAAAATTAGCTATTGTATCTCATACATGTATCCATTTGTTCATAAATTTCATGCGTCATGGAGTACAATGCTCAATATTTTGTTAGGTTTCAAAAATACAGTAACTTTACCAAAATAGTCATAACTGGATAACAGTACCATGAAATGTCACGATTCTTTTTACTAATGACAGTAAATAAATGCAGCTATTGATTTAAGCATTGGTTGCTTTCATACTTGGTAAGAAATATTTTAAATATTTATTTTACTTTGGGTACAGGTTTTTTACTCCCCCTGTATACAGTCCTCAAAAAAGTAACTGACCAAATACGGTATTAAATATATGCTCACTCTAAAAATATGGTTCCAACTTGAAAAATATTCAATTGGCTCATTCCATGAAGTTGGGGCATATTATGTGACATCCAAGTGAAATTTTCAAAATGGATATTTTCCAACTCTTTCTTCTTTTTTAGGTTCTACATTTACCAAAGTCCAATGTAGAACTTTTTATTTTAATGTTACATTTGGTGTAAAATAACCGCACATGTTCAACAGTTGGATGACATTTCCAAAAATCCAGATGCTACATGGACACCATTTCTCATTTCCATATCATTTTCTAATAAAATAGCTTAAGATGTGGGCCAAGTTTCTATACCTCAATTAACTACTTGGAACCACAAATACATGAAAAGAAACCAGATTTGTCTAGGTTGAACATAACTTAACGAACAAGACATCGTAGATTAACTGTTTCATGTAAAAACTCATTGAAAAGTGACTCTTTATTTTGCAATTTGTATAATGAATTTAAATAAAGTACATATCAATATTTGTTTGATGTAAAGTACTCTATAAACCATGCACATTGATTACATTATAGTCATAAAGTAAGTATATGAAGTATTATTTACCTGTATAATGTTATAAAATGCACTACCGATGCTACATGGACACCGCGTCTTGTAACATTGTTAATAATAAGACTAATATTCATACTGTTACAATTATTTGAGTGTGAATGGTTTGTCTACTTGTTCATCATATCAAGTAGATACACAGAGTGAATTGCTTGAAATTTATCTAAACACTGTTCATGTAAAATTTACCTTTTCTGTGTACTTAAGTATTACGATGCTACATGGACACCGTGCCCTAAAATAGTTGGAACAGCTTGAACAGGTGCATCTTTTTCAGATCAATAGAGAGGATGTACTATGATGTTAACTTTTTATGTTATAAGCACACGATAAAATTAATAACATGGATTGTAAAACTACAAATTACACAAAAAGATAACCTGCCATGAAGCATAAAACATAATTACCTATGATACACATACACCATTTCTTACAATTACACAATAACAATACACCATTGATCAAAGAAACTTAAGATGTCCACTGAAACAAACCTCATGCAGTGTTGTTCTTAAAGTACCCTTTGTGATCTTAGTCTCTTTGCTTGTTTCTGATTGAATCATCCTCTATTATTGATAAAGATGATTGAAAAGTTTGATCACTTAAAAAGTCAGTTTGCAAAAAAATAATTTAATTGCCATGATGGATTTCTTTGGAAAGGTACTAGTTTTTGAAAATGATGGGTTCCTTGTCTTCATCTCCATAAATTCCAGGACGATAGAACTGTCTTCTGAATTAATGTCAAGAACCTGCAAAGCAAAACAAAATAAACCCTATGGCTTAGTATCTTCATGGAACATTGTGTATTGATATTGGAGTAGATTATTTATTCATGTTGCACTTTTTGTGTTGCAGGAAAATATTTATATTAAAATCATGCTGGAGTATTTTATTTATTATTCATTTAACATGAAAAAGAATAGCAAAGGATAGAGAACTTAAATGATTTACAATTATTTGTTTTATTTATAGTAAATAAAACTAAAATAAGGGAATGTTTATTGTGAATTCAGTGAAATGCTAATGGAAATGGTGTCCATGTAGCATTGTGTATTAATATATTTCATTTAGATATACATCTCTCATAATATGCCTTTTTTTCTGTAAAGTGTAGTAAAATGTAGGCAATGTTTTGAATGTTTTGGGTGATGGATAATTTCGAATGGGTAATTGTTTTAGTCTAATTAGGCACATTTTATGAAATGCTACATGGACATGGTGTCCATGTAGCATCGTATTGGTAAGCTATATTATTAGCATTAAAAGAGCAAAAACTAATTCATTATTAACTTCAAAGTTTATTAATGATGTGATTCTACAAAAAAAATACAATTTCAACGAACTATAACGATACCCAATGCAAAATATTGCCCATGCTATGCCCGATGCTACATGGACGCCAAATTATTATGGCGTCCGTGACTCAAAATTAATATCATAACATGAAAAGAAATTCTGATTCAGTGTTTCCCTTTCAATAAAAATGCATTCATAAATACAGACATACAAGCAACATTAAGAAATAATTACAATCTCACTTACCATTCACAAAACTATCCAATGTTTACATTTTGATGCTACATAAAAGTCCCGATGCTACAACGGGACACCAGCGACTGAAACCTTGATAAAACTAGCCCATGTGTGGCAAATTCCAAACAAACCTGATAGCTATTGACCTCTATCCTTACAAAAAGAAATATGGAATGTTTTATTTATCTCCAGGGGGGGATTCCCACAAATTGCATAGGATGTTTATCACGATGCTACATTTTATGGTTAGGACACCATGCACACGGCACGGTATACTTTTTCATGAATATATGGAATGGTCTTCATGAAATTTATTCTCATTTGCAATAGTTTTCAATTGATAAATGCTCTTAATTTTGGAAAATAATTTTAAAATGTATGATAGAGAACTACCCCCATTCAGCAATGAAAACTCCCGATGCTACACGTGTATATTTTGTGGACACCGTGCGTAGCATCGGAAAGGCAATTTTCATGTTGCTTGGGTGAAAAATCAGTCCAGCGTGACGAGGTGTTTTGGTCAGTAAACTATGAATACATGTATCTTTTATTAATCAAATCGATTTCCAAGCAATTCTATGATAGTTTTGCTTACATAAAACTCATATTAATTGTTGTGTTTTCCATGTCACGTTTTTTAGCAAAAATGGTCTTGGACACCACCTAATTTTTTATTTTTTTCTTCTTCAAGGAAGGGTCAATTTTTTTTTTTTTTTCATGGCTCAATACTATAACCTAGTACTGTTTTTGGACACTAACATTTTTTGATATACACATAGAGTAAAACAGTTTATAAGCTGCCTAAAGTACCAAATTTTGCTATTTTAACAAATGCCCCAACTTCATGGAATGAGCCAATTACATTAGTATAGAATAATTACTCCTCTTCAGTTACAGACACTGTTGTGAAGATCGCTTAACAATTTAGAACACTACACCGAAAAGAAAGAAACAAAGTGCAGTTTTTATTTTTGCACTTGAGTTTTGAACATGCATGCAGGATGACAGGTATGTGTATGGGCCACTCCTCATCTTATAATTGACCGGTGTGTTGTCGCTACTAGTTAATCAATAATCAGCCTATTGTTACACCAAGGCTGCGTGTAAGAGAACAAATGCTTTTATGACAAACAGACTTTGTATTGGTTTTAGACACATAGCTGTGTATCTCAAAGTAAAAAGAAGAAATTGCTTTACAAATTTAAGCTGCTCTTCTGTATACATCAACAGTGTCAATAACAGTATTGTACTCACCTGCTAGTCCTGTCAAACCGATAGGACCCCTTTCTCCATCTTGACCTATCTCACCAGGTTGACCCTGACCAATGTCACCCTTACTGCCCTTTGAACCTTGACCTGGCACACCTGGGATTCCTGGATTTCCTGCAGGCCCAGATAAACCTGTTGAGGCAAACATCAATTATGTTAACTTAGCATATACATGCCATACTTTTTTATCTGAGACAAACAGGTATTCGTCTCAGCTTTTATGACACCCTTCAAGTCCTTTCAACACCGACTTTAAATTAGCATGGTGGTCATGCATGGTTGTGTATGTTAATGCTTGGTTGGGGAGATGGTGGATGTTCCTGTAAAGCATGTAGCCAGCTAGGCTGGTGGCCACGCCTCGACAGGTGAAGAATCTTGTTTTTTCTGTGTAAAAATATCTTTACCAGATCACATGCATACTTAATCATTTTTGTGACTTGAATTTCAAAATAAATGTTAACCCTAACCCCTGAGTGCTAAAAAATGCTAATCCAAAGTTCCTCTCCAAACGCATGCGCCGTCGGTTTTCGATGACGTAGTCAACCGAGCCTATATAATGAGTGCAGTATACTGCACGAATGTGTAGCTGAGGGCCGTGGCTTAGTGGTTGGAAGGTGGGGCTTGAGAATGGAGGGTCCCCGGATCGAATCCCGGCAGGTTCCCCCAGATTTAGTTGGTGTTTTTTCCTCGAAAATTGTGACCCCGGTCAAAAATCCTAAACCGGGGTTAGGGTTATGGTAACATTTTTTTTTGTTTGTTCTATTAACCCTAACCCCCCTGAGTGCTAAAAAATGCTAATCCAAAGCCCTCTCCAAACGCATGCGCCGTCGGTTTTCGATGATGTAGTCAACCGAGCCTATATAATGAGTGCAGTATACTGCACGAATGTGTAGCTGAGGGCCGTGGCTTAAGTGGTTGGAAGGTGGGGCTTGAGAACGGAGGGTCCCCGGATCAAATCCCGGCAGGTTCCCGGAGATTTAGTTGGTGTTTTTTCCTCGAAAATTGTGATCCCGGTCAAAAATCCTAAACCGGGGTTAGGGTTATCAAATCGAAATAAGTTAAACAAATATTTATAAATCTTTCTAATGTTATATCATTTGACAAGCAACACTTCTATTGCCATATTTAGTTAACCAAATGTATATAAAATACTGAAAATGTTGTTGCTTTAGAAATAAATTGTGTTTTTTACACAGAAGACTATCCTCAAAAGTCATAATTTTAATCAGAATAAATGAAATACTCTTTAAGTTATAAGTTGGCAGTGCTATGCTGTGGGTCATGGAGTATTAGGTGGGTCATTTCGGGTCGTCCAAAAGATCTGATATCTGACAGGTTCAGAATTTTACATGTTTGCTTTTGTGTTGATAGGGCAGTGCCAGAACAACCACGAACAAAAGAAAATCTATGAACAAGCAAACATTTGATTTGCCTAACCAGTCATAATTGGATCATTCAGGTCATATGTTGTAGCATACAGAAAAATCCACTCTCACTATTGAAATATTTAGAGTTGTAAATAAATTAATTAAGTTACAGTTTTCTAATAAGAAATTATATTTATGAAAACAAGAATTTGCGCAAGAGTGCAAACTAATTCCAGACTTCTAGTCATTATCCGCCCGTGCTACACATTTTTCACTTATAGACAGATCTTGAGTTCCTTGTGTTCTGATACAAATGCTCCCAATAAGCATTTAAGTTCTGTACGATACACATTTGTCTATTTGAATAATAAGCGATTGGAGATACAGAGCATCCATGTATATTATCAGCTGTTGTTTTGTTGCACATTTCTCAATTATGACTCTGCCTTCTATGTGAAGATATATGTTTTTTTGTACAACATGGGGATTGGGGGTTAGGGAAAAGAGGAATTGATACCAGTGCTACCTGATATGGCTTTTCTAAATGTAGCTCAAATGAGCAGTATGGGACATAGGTGTCAAATATGAAAAGGTTCTATTTTGTTGAGATAAACACCATGTTGTTGTATAACCCTAACCCAGAGGCACATTTTCTAAAGGATTTTTTTTTGCGGCCAAAGAGCGAGGGGAAAAAGGCCCCCGGGGCTTAAACCCCGGACCTCTGGGTTCAGAGGCAGACGATCTACCGCTAGGCCACGGGGTCAACCATTATACATGGCGTAGTATACTTCGCCATGTATATACCCTGGGACCATTATTTCATCGAAAAACTACCGAGCCGGGTGGCACAAGCACACCGCATCGTAGTAATTCGTAGTACTCAAGAGTGATAGGGTTAATCAGACCAAATTTAAAAAACAAAAATGAAAAATGAAAAATAGTAAAAAAAATCTCTCCGTTATCCTAACCCCCGAGGCACCTTTTCAACAACAAAAATGTTCGTGGCTCGAACCCGGACCATAGGTGGCGAGGTGGCGCAACAGGTTAGAGCGCTCATACATAACTGCTGTGCCGTTGTTCACTTGGTGGATCGTTTAAGTTCGGGTGTTTGTTGATTTCAATTGACACACGAATTGCGGCGATTCCCATTCAACCTTGCCCCCATGCCTCCTTCAGACCATACAGATTGAAGTAGGCATGATCAGCGCATCCTGTTTCGGAAGACACGTAGAAATGTTGGTCCCGTGTATCGGAAGAGCTATACCCGAGCACGTTAAAAATGGTCACAGACTCCTTCGTAAAGAGTAGGGGATCATCCCGGGTCTGTATTTGTACATTCATAATTTGTATCGCAGTGCGACGTTGACCCAAGCGAGATTGGGGAGCTGTTAAAAAGGGTTATATTACAATCTAAGTGCTGATACTGTGTGCGCCTAGCCAGTAGCCACGTATATGAAGCGAAATGATTCTGACGATTTCCTAATGACAGTGAAAAATTGGCAATAGCGCTTTGAGAACTTGTTGTAAGGCGCTTTATAAGTTCTATGTATTATTATTATTATTATTATCTCCGCGAAAGTCAGTAAATGAGTATTTATACGAAATGCCTGATATTGTTCCCTAATCAAATCTTTAATTCTGCTCCACCCGGTATTCTTTTAATTATTTGATCAGAAAATGGTAACAACCCAAATCCACCATTTAGGGCAGGCATTCTCAAGTGGTGTCGTGCGCGCCACTTGTGGCGCATCAAGGCATCCTAAATAAGTAGCGCGAGAGTGGTTAAAATTTGTTTTACAAAAAATCATATCATGATATAGCCAGATTTCATAGGCCTATGATGGTCAAATGTATAAATACAGCAATTTTTCTCGCGATATGCGCGCATGTGCCCTCAAAAGAATAATCTTAGTTATTATGCTGCCTACATATATGTTAAATGTTATAAAGCGAATTTTTCCATTGTAAATTCTAAAAAAATATGACCAAGTGGAGCTTCAACAAGTTGGTTACAAAATTTGGCGCATCAGTAAATCTAGTTGAGAAAGCCGGATTTAGGGTATACCAGTTCATAATGTTTGAAGCAACTTGATATGTATGCATAAAGTGTCATTGACAAAGGGTGTTTGAAATTATAGTCACTGAAAACCAACAAATATGGGGTATTTTTACCCCAATTTTGTCCTTGATTTTGCAAAAATGGAGGGTAAAATTGATGACAAATCCTTGCAAAGGGGTACTTTGAAGAATGAGCAGGTACCCAACTTTTGGGTTGAGAGAGGGACCGGGGATGATCCACTAACTAAAATCACATTTCCATATATTTTAGGGGGAAAAGATGGTGTATGTATCTTAACCCTAACTCTACCCCCTACTTTTTTTCAGAATTGTTTCTTCAACGTGGAAAATTGACCAAAATATCCCCCTGATTGATCCAGGAACCTCCAGCACCACCAGAGCCGAACGATTCCCCACTACACCACAGGTGTCAAGGCTAGTTGGCGCAGTACCTGTGTTTGATCAAGCATATTGGTGGAACATGTGCACCCTTTTTCAGGGACACCCTGTATGGAGCGTTATCTTCCAATAGAACAACATAGCAATAATATTTTGACCAAAGAACATGTTTATAAGTCTATATACACACCTTGTGGTCCCTGAATTCCAATTCCTGGGACCCCCGGGATTCCAGCAGTGCCGGCGGCACCCGGTGGTCCTGCAGGTACTGGGATCATGTTACAAGCACAAGGAGGACATGATGCGCCTGTTAGTGGTAAATCTAATTGTTCTTGGGTTGTTGATGGATCGGTTGCTATGGCCACTGAGTAGATGTTGGTTACCAGAAACAGAACTTGAAACATCTGTTTTGATGTTGCCATGGTGATGTAAACACCTGGAGATGAAAAGTTTTAAAAACATTTATCAAATTTGACAAATTATCTCGGGTGCGTATTGCATATAGTAAAACAAAACAAAAACTCATTTTTGTTTTTGAACATTTTAACATTCTTAAATTTTATAATCTATTGTTTAGGCGACGGAAAAAATCCTGTTCAACGGGCAAACAACCTCTCAAGAGGGGCGGTCAGTTGGGCCGTTTTTTGAAACATTTTTTCAACAATCGCAATTTTTTTTTTTATTAATCTAAAAATTGCAAACAAATTGCAGACATAGTCATAAACTTCTTCAATTTTTTTTTTTGTAAATCTGAAATTTGCATAATACAGGTCTAGAAATAGCACCTGCCCACCTGCCCAGCGAGTAACTTTTGCGTTGGGCGGGTGACGATACAAAAGTACCCACCCAACTGACGGGTAAAATTGTTCAAACTCAGTGTGTGTTAGTTACACTGGCTGGTGACATTTCTGTCGGGCAGGTATTTTTGTGAGTAATTACCTTCCCAATTAATTGCTGGTTGAAAAAATCTTGAGGTTCCAGACCTGGCTATGAATACTATGCTTCAAAATACAGTTTTACAGTTCAGGGAAACTTTCATCTGTACTTAGGGATATAGCTATTATTATAAGTTTGGTACTAACATGATTCTTCAAGTCATCTTTATCCAGATGTGAATTATTTTACTGGGGATTTAAAGTTTTTAAAAGGTATTAAAACTTTTAGGACACCCTGAATGGTCATGAAATGAAGTGCGAACATTCTTATAATTTGACTTATGGGGCGGTCATTTTCTTTGTCATTTATCGTTGTCATTTTTGTATGACCCCCTAAACAAATGCGATTATTTGTATGACTCCCTACTCAGATGTTGATTATTTTTATGACCCCCCCCCCCCCCCTAACACACGTACACAAATCTTATATTTATATGGCCTATCTAGTTATGATTACTGAATATTGGGGAAACATTTGATGCAGAAGGGGGAAAATGAGGGTGGGCAAATGTAGATAAAATGTGCACAAAGCAGCAACAAAATATCTGCTTTTTAACTAGAATTTTAAATTTGACCCCCTTCCTATTTCCCTTGTAAAAAAACCCTATGACCCCCAGGATATTTGGGACCTTCCTCCTTTTAACTAAATTCCTTGACACAAAAGTATGAAAGTGAGATATTAACATTTTTGGAGAACCCTCATTAGGGCGGGGCGTAAATAGGGAAGGTCTTTTGTTCAAATCGGCCATGGTCAAAATGTATTCCACTTGACCCCACATGATCAAATATGCACTTTAAAAAAATTTCGGAGGGGGTCTTCAGACCCCACCACTACCCTTAATCCCCCTATAGGGGAATACATGCTAAAATTACCAAATTGGTGTAGCAAAATTATGTTTTGACCTAAAACAAAATAAAACATAATTTTTTCAGCACAATGCATTTCTATAAGGTCTCCATAATGACATACTAAAAGTCCGAAAATATCAGAGTGGTAGAAATATGCCTAATTTGCATAAACTTAAAATGGCCGCTAATTTGAGAATTTTGGCGGCCATTTTTTATATATGCAATTTAAGATACACATATTAGGGCAGATATGTCTCTGTATGTCCTTTGAGACGTTATACATTTATGAAATATATGCTGAAGCTATTTAAAGTGCCATAACAACTATCTAAGATAAGAAATAAGTCCAAAACAATGAAAATGCTCAAATTAGCGGCCATTTTAAGTTTATGCAAATTATCATATTTCTAACACTCTGATATTTTCAGACTTTTAGTATGTCATTATGGGTACCTTATAGAAATGCATTAAGCTGAAAAAAATATGTATCAATTTGTTCTAGGTCGAAACCAAATTTTGCTACACCAATTTGGCAACTTTACCATGCATTCCCCTATAGGGGGATAAAGGGTGGTGGTGGGGTCTGAAGACCCCCTCCGAAAATTTTTTAAAGTGCATATTTGATCATGTGGGGTCAAGTGGAATACATTTTGACCATGGCCGATTTGAACAAAAGACCTTCCCTATTTACGCCCCGCCCTAACCCTCATAACAACTTATATGCAGTATTCTTAAACAGCTAAGAAAGTTTAAGCAATCTCATTGGTTCTCAGAGAAATCGGCGACATCTAGATGAGACAACTTAACACGGGGAGGTGGGGCTTACGTTTTAACAGTGCGTCCGACCTTCACAATGCGTGGTTTGCTCCATAACGCGCACTTCTGCAGTGCGTCTTTAGCACTTTTCCTGCGTTTATGCCGGCGCCGCGACGCTTACGCATGGTTACTCATCGCATGTGATTGGATGGAATGTTTGGGTTATTCGATCCTAGCAGGGGTAAAAGTTGTCAAATGTGGACAATAAAATGTACTTATTTCTTTGATAAATGTCTAAAGTATGATTGTTTAAGAATGAGAATAAAGGTATTGTTTTTAGACCGTACCCGTGTTATATTGTCTGACATAAATGCGTTCGATAGTATTATTTTTTGCGTAGAAAATACTACTATCGTCCGCATTTATGTCAGACAATATAACACGGGTACGGTCAAGGGCGTTCCCAGAGGGGGGGTGTGGGGGGGTGTCACACCCCCCCCATTCATCAAATCTGTCGGCAAATTTTTGGTGCTGTGGGCAAATCAAAGGAAGGAGGAAGAAAAGGGAGAAAGAAAAAAGGGAAGAGAAAGGAAAAGGGAAAGAAAGAAGGGAAGGAAGAAAGAAAGAAAGAGAAAGGGAAAGGAAAGAGGAAAGAAAGAAAGAAAAAGAAAGAAAGAGAAAGGAAAAAGGAAAGAAAGGAAAAGGGGAAGAAAGAAAGAAAGCCCGTATAACAATTATCGTATACGCAAATGATAAAGTTGTGTCGGCATATGTCATGTTATGTTAACACAAATCAAATCAAAAATGAACAAAAGCAATATTGTAGGCATATGAATTTGTAGGCACTGTGAACGAGCCCCTTTATATGAGATTTTGTGTCGGCGCACATGAACAGCCTAGGCCCAAGTCTTTGTTTTGCTCATTGTCAAGACACGCAAACAAATTGTGTCGGAATAGTATAGGCCTAGGCTAGGCCTAACGGGCAATGTGTGGGACCTGTATTGCTCTTTAATTATACTAACTAGGCCTATTTCATTGTCGTCGTTGTCAATGCAAACCCAAGTCAATAATGTCGCCAATGGCCAGCCCAATTATGTTGGCACAGAGGTTACGAAATATTAAATAATTCGCCTATAATTATTTAAGTTGATGTAGGCCAATTGCTCTCATTGTACTGACTGTAGACTCTGCAAGCCCACTCTATCAGTCTATCGCAAAAGTAAGTCCAACTCCAACGTTTAGGTTTAAGTAGACTCTGTCCTAACTTCGACTTGAACAATGCAAATTATCATTATAATTAAGACAATAAGCACACAACTGTCGCTATTTGCGTGAGACCAGGATTTGTGTGTGCACCAGGGGCACGATCGATATCTTACGTAATGGTATAGGTCTATGTCGATGTCAGACATACAGGCTGTAGGCCTATCATGCCTATACTGAACATTTGACCATGTTTTGTTAGCATTATTCAACAAAAACAAGATGGCTTCAGGAAAGTGTTCCATGACCATTTTAGTTTAAAAACTGATAATCTTTGTGCGCTTCGCGCGCATTCTTTCTACAGGTTCCAACATTATAATAGATCTCGAACCAAATTAAATATTAGGGACGTCATACTGGACCCTTTAAGTTTTAGAAATGCCAAATGTTGCGCGCTTCGCGCGTATTAGTTTCAATGTTTCATTATTCAAGCTGAACAAGATGGCTTCAGGAAAGTTTTCCATGACCATTTTAGCTTAAAAACTGAAAATCTTTTTGCGCTTTGCGCGCATTCTTTCTACAGGTATCAACATTATAATGGTCTCGAACCAAACCAAATATTATATGGGTGACGTTAAAAACGTTATACTGGACCCTTTAAGTGTTAGAATTGCAAAATTTTGCGCGTATTAGTTTCAATGTTGTTTCATTATTTAAGCTTAAATTATAGTATCAGAAGGCTTCCAAACAGTTTTCAATGACCATTTAAGTTTAAAAACTGAAAAAATTTGCGCGCTCTGCGCGCATATTTTCTACAGGTTTTAACATTATAATGGCCCTCAAACTATATGACTTGGATAAGGACTTGATATGTGTAACTATGCAATATCAAACCGTCAAAATGTCATACTTGACTATTTAAGTGTTTGAAATGCCAATTTTTGCGCGCTTCAAGAAAGCTTCAGGACAGTTTTCCATGACCATTTAAGTTCAAAAACTGCAGGGTTTTTGCGCGCGTTGTATTAGTTTCAACGTTTCAATATTTAAGATAAACAAGATGGCTTGAGGTTGTATGCCCCCTATCAAAACAGTCCTGGATACGCTGCTTTATTTAATATTTCAATTACCATTATCAAATTTGTGTCCCCCCTCCCCCTCCCCCCATGTCTGAAAACTGATTGACGCCCCTGACTATACA
Organism: Ophiura sarsii; assembly: GCA_035610835.1. Classification (NCBI taxonomy): domain Eukaryota; kingdom Metazoa; phylum Echinodermata; class Ophiuroidea; order Amphilepidida; family Ophiuridae; genus Ophiura; species Ophiura sarsii. The sequence goes on from CM069453.1 coordinate 17,883,622, forward strand.
GTCCATACTAAAATATGTGTGTATGAATTCCAGCGAGCGAAGCGAGCCAATTTTTTTTTTTGTCGGCACAAATGGCTCTGTCGGCAATTGATGACCTTTACACCCCCCAATGAAAAGGGTCTGGGGACGCCCTTGGGTACGGTCTAAAAACAATACCTTTATTCTCTAAATTGAGTCTGTAAAAAATGCTAACATGAACTTAAATACATTTTAAGTAGTATGCTATACTTACACTTGCAGATTAGCCACATGCAAAAAGTTCTCTCAATTTGTCCCAAGCAAACTGGCAACATGTAGCATTCTAGTCAGTTTATGTGGGGGTGTATACATGCAGAACCAAATGTACTAGATGACAGGTCATAACTACATGATCCCGGATGTCTACCCGGAAGGCGTATTACTATTCCCATGAAAGTTATTCATATGGGTGTGGGGTTCAACCACTTTCTATTTCCTTATGTGTTCAAAATGGTTTGGATTTGAAAAAGTGTGGTTAATCATTCAAACAAAATTCTAAAAAGGGAAAATTCAAAACACAATACATTTTTTGGATACAACCCCCCCACCCCCCCCCCCCCCCCCCCCAAAAAAAACACCACCATTTCATAGCACTTGCCCATGAAAAATTATTCAAGTAATTCATTTTAGTATGGGTTTTGGGCAATATTTTTCCAAACTTTTCCTAAAAATAGAGGTGTTTGGGTGGTAAAAAAAAATGGTGACATTTTTCAAACAAAAATGAGGTCACTAGGTTAGAAGAGCTAAAAAAGGTTCTTAACAGCACCCCAATATAATATGTGAGTGCACCCCCTACCCAGGATGTGAAGTCTTGGCTTGCTACCAAACTCTGCATTGCTAATAAAGGAGATCGAGTAAGATCAAACTTAGCATAAATAAACCAGAGGATGGGACTCAATGTTTTTAAAAGTTGTAAGCCTATTTATAATGCACTCAAAAACACGCTTATTTTGGATTCAATGGTAGCAAATATTTTACTGGACTTATCAAGACAGGATAATGTCACAAAATTGTGAATTATGTGATTTTTGTCACAAAATTGTTTGCAATTTAGGCTATTTTTACCATGATGAACGTGAATTGGCTTCAAGCAGATACTTGCCAGTTTATCTATGAGTGACATTACCATAAATAGAGAGCAGTTTGCACTAAAAGTGGGTTTGATATCCTTGCTTAGTGTGTGATAACGCTTTGAAAATGTGTGTGTACTGAATCCCTGCCGATGCCTGTTACCCATTCCCCCATACCTGACTGGTTGAGATATCTCACAGTGGACAATGCATCTCTGATGCAAATCAAACCCATATGGTACAGTGTAAAACCCGAGAAAAGTGCTTCCCGTAAAACGTTTCGTGACCCCCATCGTGTTGGAGCATGCAATTGGTATAGACATGTGGGATGTTGTCTCCTTGATAAGAATATCGCTGTTGGTAAATTGTGTGCTAATTAACATAATAATAAAAACATTTAATAACAAATTTGTTCTTTAAAATGTAATTTATATTCTGTTAGTAAATTTAACAACAAAGATAACAATATTAATGAGATAATTACAAAATAAATAAAATAATGAATTATAGAAGAAATTGCTCTCCAGTATTTATGACATAACCTACAACATTTTGAGCATGTTGTTGGCTGTGTTGTATTTGGCTAGAGTGAGATATGAAACAAATAAAGTATATACTAGATATAGTTCTGGTCTAAGACCAGGGCACCTTGATTTTTTATGAGAAAATGATTCCGAGTGACCTCTTCTTGACATGGTTATGATTATTGACTTTTTTCTTGCCTAATCAAACCAAACAAGATAAAACAGGTCCGATCTAATTCTGAGCATGTCTTGAGTTTTACCCATGTAAAGTTCAATGACCCCTAGTGATCCCATGCGACACATCAATTTTAATCGCTTAAATCAATGTATGTGCATGGACCCAAGGAATCTTTTGACCAATTCTGACTTACTCTAAGACAAGAAGCATTTTTAGAAAATCAACATTTTGACCCCTAGTGACCCCAAACATTTTTTGATTTTAAAAACAGAATTATTTTATATGTGTACGGTCATGAGAAATATGTTGACCGATTCTGACGATCCTAGGTCATTTCATTAAATTGTAAGAGCGTTTTAAGTGAAAATCACATTTTGATCCCTAGTGACCCCCTGTGACCTTTGACTCAAAACTGTGAATAACTTTTATGAAGGTCAGGTAGGTGATCTTACTGACCAAGTCTGGTGATTGTAGCATGTAAACTGTAGAAGATTAAATGTTACCCCTGTACAGGTCAATGACCCCTAGTGACCCCATATGACATTATTTTTTTATTTTTTTATTTTATTCACGGGATAAAAAATAGCCAGCAGGCAGCATAAGTTGAAAAAGCCGGCTTTATAATATAAAAATATAATATATCAAAAATACATGCATAAAAATATTGCAACGAAATACAGACATCAGCAAATACATTAATCATCCAAAACGCCATTGAGCTTTTTTAAGATGTAAGGAATGGTGGATTTTTGGTATTTTTTGGTATTTCACAATGGTTGAGGAAATATGATGCTGCGACGGAGGTTGTGGTTAATCGATCTCTTCTCTGGGAGTAGGTGGCGATGTCTTTCAGAGTTGAGGACCTGCTGACCAAACTTCAAAACTAATTCTTCCCTGCGATCGACAAGACTGGTGATGTTTAATTCGCGAAGCGCAGACTCGTAGTCTTGATATTTGTTGCCAAGGATGATTTTGCAAGTGCGCTTTTGAATCCTTTCAATTTGGTAGCTTTGATTTTTGGTAAGCGCAGGATGCCAGACAGCACAAGCATATTCCAAAATTGGTCGGATATAGGTTTGAAAGATGGTCAGCATGTCCTCAACTGGGGCAGCATGTTTACGAAGAGCATATAACATAAATAAACGTCTACTGGCACGAGATATCATGTTTTTGACTTGGATGTTCCATCCCAGATTGTTTTGGATTTCAAGACCAAGTAATTTCATGTGATCAACAACTTGCAGGACCTCACCACCCCGGGGGGTACTCGGATTTGGTTTGGTCGGGGGTGTGCTGCTGGAGATTCAAAACCCATACCCATTTCTAAGGGTGATTTTTCGCGAAAATATACCTAATTTTGGCAATTTTTCGCGAAAATCGCGAAAACAGGACCCATGTCTAAGGATTTTTCACTGAAAAGCCTACCCATGGCTAAGGATGTCTCATGAAAAAACGACCCACTGGAGCGGCACGTCCCCGTATGCCTTACATATGGCTCATTCTATGAAGTTGGGGTATTTGTTAAAATAGCAGAATTTGGTACTTAATTTTAGGCAGCTTATAAACTGTTTTACTCTATGTGTATATCAAAACAATTTAGTGTCCAAAAACAGTACTAGGTTATAGTATTGAGCCATGAAAAAAAAAAAAAAAAAATCGACCCTTCTTTGAAGAAAAAAAAAAAAAATGAGGTGGTGTCCAAGACCATTTTTGCTAAAAAACGTGACATGGAAAACACAACAATTAATATGAGTTTTATGTAAGCAAAACTATCATAGAATTGCTTGGAAATCGATTTGATTAATAAAAGATACATGTATTCATAGTTTACTGACCAAAACACCTCGTCACGCTGGACTGATTTTTCACCCAAGCAACAAGAAAATTGCCTTTCCGATGCTACGCACGGTGTCCACAAAATATACACGTGTAGCTTAGGGAGTTTTCATTGCTGAATGGGGGTAGTTCTCTATCATACATTTTAAATTATTTTCCAAAATTAAGAGCATTTATCAATTGAAACTATTGCAAATGAGAATAAATTTCATGAAGACCATTCCATATATTCATGAAAAAGTATACCGTGCCGTGTGCATGGTGTCCTAACCATAAAATGTAGCATCGTGATAAACATCCTATGCAATTTGTGGGAATCCCCCCCTGGAGATAAATAAAACATTCCATATTTCTTTTTGTAAGGATAGAGGTCAATATAGCTATCAGGTTTGTTTGGAATTTGCCACATGTGGGCTAGTTTTATCAAGGTTTCAGTCACTGGTGTCCCGTTGTAGCATCGGGACTTTTATGTAGCATCGAAATGTAAACATTGGATAGTTTTGTGAATGGTAAGTGCGAGTGTAATTATTTCTTAATGTTGCTTGTATGTCTGTATTTATTAATGCATTTTTATTGAAAGGGAAACACTGAATCAGAATTTCTTTTCATGTTATGCTATTAATTTTGAGTCACGGACGCCATAATAATTTGGCGTCCATGTAGCATCGGGCATAGCATGGGCAATATTTTGCATTGGGTATCGTTATAGTTCGTTGAAATTGTAATTTTTTTGTAGAATCACATCATTAATAAACTTTGAAGTTAATAATGAATTAGTTTTTGCTCTTTTAATGGTAATAATATAGCTTACCAATACGATGCTACATGGACACCATGTCCATGTAGCATTTCATAAAATTTGCCTAATTAGACTAAAACAATTACCCCATTCGAAATTATCCATCACTTAAAAACATTCAAAACAGTGCCTACATTTTACTACACTTTACAGAAAACAAGGCATATTATGAGAGATGTATATCTAATGAAATATATTAATACACAATGCTACATGGACACCATTTCCATTAGCATTTCACTGAATTCACAATAAACATTCCCTTATTTTAGTTTATTTACTATAAATAAAACAAATAATTGTAAATCATTTAAGTTCTCTATCCTTTGCTATTCTTTTTCATGTTAAATGAATAATAAATAAAATACTCCAGCATGATTTTAATATAAATATTTTCCTGCAACACAAAAAGTACAACATGAATAAATAATCTACTCCAATATCAATACACAATGTTCCATGAAGATACTAAGCCATAGGGTTTATTTTGTTTTGCTTTGCAGGTTCTTGACATTAATTCAGAAGACAGTTCTATCGTCCTGGAATTTATGGAGATGAAGACAAGGAACCCATCATTTTCAAAAACTAGTACCTTTCCAAAGAAATCCATCATGGCAATTAAATTATTTTTTTGCAAACTGACTTTTTAAGTGATCAAACTTTTCAATCATCTTTATCAATAATAGAGGATGATTCAATCAGAAACGAGCAAAGAGACTAAGATCACAAAGCGTACTTTAAGAACAACACTGCATGAAGTTTGTTTCAGTGGACATCTTAAGTTTCTTTGATCAATGGTGTATTGTTATTGTGTAATTGTAAGAAATGGTGTATGTGTGTATCATAGGTAATTATGTTTTATGCTTCATGGCAGGTTATCTTTTTGTGTAATTTGTAGTTTTACAATCCATGTTATTAATTTTATCGTGTGCTTATAACATAAAAAGTTAACATCATAGTACATCCTCTCTATTGATCTGAAAAAGATGCACCTGTTCAAGCTGTTCCAACTATTTTAGGGCACGGTGTCCATGTAGCATCGTAATACTTAAGTACACAGAAAAGGTAAATTTTACATGAACAGTGTTTAGATAAATTTCAAGCAATTCACTCTGTGTATCTACTTGATATGATGAACAAGTAGACAAACCATTCACACTCAAATACTTGTAACAGTATGAATAGTCTTATTATTAACAATGTTACAAGACGCGGTGTCCATGTAGCATCGGTAGTGCATTTTATAACATTATACAGGTAAATAATACTTCATATACTTAATTTATGACTATAATGTAATCAATGTGCATGGTTTATAGAGTACTTTACATCAAACAAATATTGATATGTACTTTATTTAAATTCATTATACAAATTGCAAAATAAAGAGTCACTTTTCAATGAGTTGTTACATAAAACAGTTAATCTACGATGTCTTGTTCGTTAAGTTATGTTCAACGTAGACAAATCTGGTTTCTTTTCATGTATTTGTGGTTCCAAGTAGTTAATTGAGGTATAGAAACTTGGCCCACATCTTAAGCTAATTTATTAGAAAATGATATGGAAATGGGAAATGGTGTCCATGTAGCATCAGGACTTTGGAAATGTCATCCAACTGTTGAACATGTGCGGTTATTTTACACCAAATGTTACATTAAAAAAAAAAGTTCTACATTGGACTTTGGTAAATGTAGAACCTAAAAAAGAAGAAAGAGTTAGAAAATATCCATTTTGAAAATTTCACTTGAAAATCCCCCCCCCCCCCCCCCCCCCCCCCCCCCCCCCCCCCCCGGGCTCACCACCAAGAGAAAGTTGTGGAAGCAGGACAGGTTTTTTAAAAAAAATTACATGCAAAACATGACATTTGGTTGGCTTAGGCAGCATATCGTTAACCTTACACCAATCATCTAAAGCATTCAGATGGTGTTGGAGCTGATGAGTGTTTGTTTTAGAGTTAATAATTTCTGCCAGGGTGAGATCATCAACAAATTTCCATCGATCAGATAGGGGGTCCTACTGACCAAGTCTGGTGAATGTAGCATGTAAACTGTAGGAAAAGAAGCATTTTGTAGATGGGTTTGTCAGAAACAAGATGATGATGAAGAAAGAAATGGCAGAGATATAAGACCTCGAATTTTTGAAAAAAATCAAGGTAATTAATACATTATATCTTTATTGAGACTCTCAACAAAGACTTTGTATATGTATTGTATCCACTCAGGGTTATAGATATGCCTTCCAAGATGACAATAGATTGATATATGTATTTTTGTTATCCACTCAGGATTATAGATATGCCTTCCAAGATGACAATAGATTGACATATGTATTTTGTTATCCAATCAGGGTTATAGATATGCCTTCCAAGATGACAATAGCTATTGATGTTGCCATGGGAATGAACTATTTACACAACCTAGAACAACCAATTATACATAGGGATCTAAACAGGTAAATATAAAAGGAGTGTGCTAACATGTACATGTATCATATTTTATGTATGAGCCATTTACAGAGATTAGGGCAACCAGTTATACAAAAGGATCTTAGGCCAAGGAAACCATGTTGCATGGGTCCTAACAACCCATAGTTTTTGAATTTCAGATTTGTTTAAAAATACCACACATATTGTCAACTTTCAGATTTGTTTGATTTTTTGTTGTTGAACATTTTTGAGAATTGTTGAAGAATCTGAAAATGTTCAAAAAAGTTTCAACATTATGGAAAATTGTCAAAACTTTAAAAAAAAGATATAAAAAAGCTAAATAAACAAACATCTGATCAACAAACTCTACATACCTTAGAGGCTTATCTGCCTCATTTTCACATCAGGTCATAAATCAAACATTCTGGAAGTTTTCAAGCCATTTTCAATTCTATTTTGTATTCGTTTTCCAATTTAATATTAATTTGATATTTATTCCTCATTTGAACGTTATTTTCAGTCATAATATACTTCTTCACGAGAATGGCCATGCAGTCGTTGCAGATTTTGGTGAATCAAGATTTCTACGAGCTATGGATGAAGACAATATGACCAAACAACCAGGAGTAAGTGTGTTCGGTCTGGTGGGGGGTGCATAACAGACTATTTTTATGTACCAATACATGGAGTTTGTCCCCTCCCCTCCCTGCATGCCACTAAACGCTTACTTTTCATTGCCAAGAATGAGGCTTCCAGTGTGCTAGCGCCACTCCGAGTTGCTATGCTAAGAGTCACATCGGGCGTCTCATGAGCTTTTAGTGCTTGCATGAGCTGTCAATCATTGGTGTTGCCAATTAGAATAGTGTCACTCATGTTGCTATGCTATAAGGGTCACATCATGCATATATGCCCATATATGGGAAGCTCTTGTTTGGTGATTAGAAATTCCTCTCCCATTATTTATAGACTCCATGGTCAAAGGTCAAATTACTTGGGGGGGCACTTATAAAACTCGCCCATTGCTTGTGTGGTAGATTTTGATCACGACAGGAGCATGCGCAGATACGATTTTTGTGTAAGTGGTCTGTGATTTTGTCAATATTATATTTTTACTGTGATTTGTCGATCTGCATTAAATGCAAAAAGTAACAACGCCCCCGGCTGGACTCGAACCACCAACCTTTCGGTTAACAGCCGAACGCGCTAACCAATTGCGCCACGGAGGTGATTATTTACTAGGCTGTTTTGGTTTGTCATGTTCACCCGTACACTTCCCCGTACACTTTCTTGCAAAGTCGGGCATCATTTTTTCTCAAATGTTGCTTGCATATTGCCTTTGCTGTCGCCTTTAATACATGTGCTGTCACTTGAACTTGGAACCAACGTTTAATTTGAACTGTCTATTTTCAATAAAAAAATACTCCAATACGGGGAAAAAATCAGAAAAGCTCACAGACAACAAATAAGAACATCATTTTACTCTACCTAGAATTTCAATCAACGGATTTCAATCATCGGCAAAACCCGATGATGTGAGTGACGTCATTTAATGAGCTCATTAGCATAATTTATGTCCGTGAAATATACAATAGGGTTTTGGTAGTGGGGGGGGGGGGGGGGTTAGATCAACTTTTGATTCTGAACTTGTATTATATTAATCTTTACTCAAATTGATTCATAGACGTGCATCTTATATTTATCTGTGAATGAGTAAAGAGGTTATCTTATTTGAATTTGCCAAACATCTGCTTAAATTGTTTACTCTCTATCCAAACTTGACATTCTTTTTATTGCAGAATCTAAGATGGATGGCACCCGAGGTGTTCACACAGAACACAAAGTATAGCGTCAGGGCTGATGTGTTCAGTTATGCCCTGTGTCTCTGGGAATTACTGTCAGGAGAGGTACCATTTAATCATCTTAAGCCAGGTAAAGCGTTTTTCACAATGACCTAACCTCCTAACGATTGATCATATTTGGACTAATTATCCTAGCAGAGGCATAATAACAGTTTCTATGATGATTGATCTCCCAAAAGTGGATACAATTACCGATGATCTATTACATTTTTACACATGTTATGTAACGACTGAAATAGTCTCCATCTAGCAGCAATCGATTGAAATATGATCAATAAATCTTGTCAGTTTTAAAACACTTAACGTTCTTTTCTAATTACCCACAATGCTCGTCAGTATGTGAGTTGTACCCACGCACGTATGATATATTCATGGTAGATGTGTCGGATGTATTGATTTTGAGATATTAGCACAAATAATAGTTCAGTCCTCTTTAGTGGACCTTTATTGATCTTAATAAGCAATTATTACCTTTGTAACAACATATATGTGGTAGATATTATTGGTTGTTCATATCTATTATTTGCTATATTTATCATACACAGCCGCAGCTGCAGCAGAAATGGCATATCGTAACACCAGGCCGCCTATAGCTATCACATTCCCCAAGTCAATAGTTAACATACTACATGTTACATGGCACCCTAATCCTGAGGTAAGCACCAGGCCACCTATAGCTATCACATTCCCCAAGTCAATAGTCACATACTACATGTTACATGGCACCCTAATCCTGAGGTAAGCTATCACATTCCCCAAGTCAATAGTCACATACTACATGTTACATGGCACCCTAATCCTGAGGTAAGCTATCACATTCCCCAAGTCAATAGTCACATACTACATGTTACATGGCACCCTAATCCTGAGGTAAGCTATCACATTCCCCAAGTCAATAGTCACATACTACATGTTACATGGCACCCTAATCCTGAGGTAAGCACCAGGCCACCTATAGCTATCACATTCCCCAAGTCAATAGTTAACATACTACATGTTACATGGCATCCTAATCCTGAGGTAAGCACCAGGCCACCTATAGCTATCACATTCCCCAAGTCAATAGTCACATACTACATGTTACATGGCACCCTAATCCTGAGGTAAGCACCAGGCCACCTATAGCTATCACATTCCCCAAGTCAATAGTCAACATACTTCATGTTACATGGCACCCTAATCCTGAGGTAAGCACCAGGCCACCTATAGCTATCACATTCCCCAAGTCAATAGTTAACATACTACATGTTACATGGCATCCTAATCCTGAGGTAAGCACCAGGCCACCTATAGCTATCACATTCCCCAAGTCAATAGTCACATACTACATGTTACATGGCACCCTAATCCTGAGGTAAGCACCAGGCCACCTATAGCTATCACATTCCCCAAGTCAATAGTCACATACTACATGTTACATGGCACCCTAATCCTGAGGTAAGCACCAGGCCACCTATAGCTATCACATTCCCCAAGTCAATAGTTAACATACTACATGTTACATGGCATCCTAATCCTGAGGTAAGCACCAGGCCACCTATAGCTATCACATTCCCCAAGTCAATAGTCACATACTACATGTTACATGGCACCCTAATCCTGAGGTAAGCACCAGGCCACCTATAGCTATCACATTCCCCAAGTCAATAGTCAACATACTTCATGTTACATGGCACCCTAATCCTGAGGTAAGCACCAGGCCACCTATAGCTATCACATTCCCCAAGTCAATAGTCAACATACTACATGTTACATGGCACCCTAATCCTGAGGTAAGCACCAGGCCACCTATAGCTATCACATTCCCCAAGTCAATAGTCAACATACTTCATGTTACATGGCACCCTAATCCTGAGGTAAGCACCAGGCCACCTATAGCTATCACATTCCCCAAGTCAATAGTTAACATACTATATGTTACATGGCACCCTAATCCTGAGGTAAGCACCAGGCCACCTATAGCTATCACATTCCCCAAGTCAATAGTCACATACTACATGTTACATGGCACCCTAATCCTGAGGTAAGCTATCACATTCCCCAAGTCAATAGTCACATACTACATGTTACATGGCACCCTAATCCTGAGGTAAGCTATCACATTCCCCAAGTCAATAGTCACATACTACATGTTACATGGCACCCTAATCCTGAGGTAAGCACCAGGCCACCTATAGCTATCACATTCCCCAAGTCAATAGTTAACATACTACATGTTACATGGCATCCTAATCCTGAGGTAAGCACCAGGCCACCTATAGCTATCACATTCCCCAAGTCAATAGTCACATACTACATGTTACATGGCACCCTAATCCTGAGGTAAGCACCAGGCCACCTATAGCTATCACATTCCCCAAGTCAATAGTCAACATACTTCATGTTACATGGCACCCTAATCCTGAGGTAAGCACCAGGCCACCTATAGCTATCACATTCCCCAAGTCAATAGTTAACATACTACATGTTACATGGCATCCTAATCCTGAGGTAAGCACCAGGCCACCTATAGCTATCACATTCCCCAAGTCAATAGTCACATACTACATGTTACATGGCACCCTAATCCTGAGGTAAGCACCAGGCCACCTATAGCTATCACATTCCCCAAGTCAATAGTCACATACTACATGTTACATGGCACCCTAATCCTGAGGTAAGCACCAGGCCACCTATAGCTATCACATTCCCCAAGTCAATAGTTAACATACTACATGTTACATGGCATCCTAATCCTGAGGTAAGCACCAGGCCACCTATAGCTATCACATTCCCCAAGTCAATAGTCACATACTACATGTTACATGGCACCCTAATCCTGAGGTAAGCACCAGGCCACCTATAGCTATCACATTCCCCAAGTCAATAGTCAACATACTTCATGTTACATGGCACCCTAATCCTGAGGTAAGCACCAGGCCACCTATAGCTATCACATTCCCCAAGTCAATAGTCAACATACTACATGTTACATGGCACCCTAATCCTGAGGTAAGCACCAGGCCACCTATAGCTATCACATTCCCCAAGTCAATAGTCAACATACTACATGTTACATGGCACCCTAATCCTGAGGTAAGCACCAGGCCACCTATAGCTATCACATTCCCCAAGTCAATAGTTAACATACTACATGTTACATGGCACCCTAATCCTGAGGTAAGCACCATGCCACCTATAGCTATCACATTCCCCAAGTCAATAGTCAACATACTACATGTTACATGGCACCCTAATCCTGAGGTAAGCACCAGGCCACCTATAGCTATCACATTCCCCAAGTCAATAGTCAACATACTACATGTTACATGGCACCCTAATCCTGAGGTAAGCACCAGGCCACCTATAGCTATCACATTCCCCAAGTCAATAGTCAACATACTACATGTTACATGGCACCCTAATCCTGAGGTAAGCACCAGGCCACCTATAGCTATCACATTCCCCAAGTCAATAGTCAACATACTACATGTTACATGGCACCCTAATCCTGAGGTAAGCACCAGGCCACCTATAGCTATCACATTCCCCAAGTCAATAGTCAACATACTACATGTTACATGGCACCCTGATCCTGAGGTAAGCACCAGGCCACCTATAGCTATCACATTCCCCAAGTCAATAGTTAACATACTACATGTTACATGGCACCCTTATCCTGAGGTAAGACATTGTAAAAAAAAAACCTGAGAAATCGGCAATGTCTCTTTTATTCCCCCAAATGGAATAAGCTTAAGCTTAATAACCAAATAAATACAGCACACAGCTTTATTCTGTGTGCAATAATGCTGAGAATTCAGTGTCAATTTACCATTTTTGAAGTTATAAAGGTATTATTACTCCATTTAGGTTCCTTAGAAACACCATCTTGAAAGTCTTACATGTTCTCAAAAGCTGCTGTCTTGGTACAGTTCAATTAGTTCCAAATTTTCAAAACTGCTTACACTGTGAAATAATACAGGAGAGCGGGGGAAAGCAAAAGGCTTGCATAACGCAACATGGCGCACTGTGAATTGTATGTGTGATACATGAGTATGCCAAAATAACACACATGCACTTGGGTTAAATTTTGTGTGTAGAGAGATAAAAAACGCATATTTCTTGACAATTGGGAAATGAGTAAACTATGGGTGAGGGGGGGGGGGGGGGGGTATATGTTTGTATGTTATACACACATTTCAATTATACTCCATATCACCTAAGGTTTGAAGGTGACATTAGTACATATCGTCAGCCTGCTTCAATTATTGCCTAACTCACTTTTCAGCGAAAATTAGTTTTTTGCATAAATCATGACTTCATTACATTATGCACATGCTGTAATAATATCTAAGTCATTGACAATTCAAAAGTGTTGATAAATGCACAATTGCAATTCTGCCTAAGTCAGCATTGTGAGTTAGGCAGATTGTAATAATTATGTAAAATGTTTAAAATGGGTCATATTAACTCGTATGAGGCCTATAACAAGCCACATTTCACTTAAAGGTATATCCCCAACCTAATTCTATCCAACAGGTGCTGCTCCTGTTGGAATTCACCTGTACTATTCATGGTGCTATTCAACATATCGTCGGGCATATTGTCAGCCTGCTTCGATAACCGCCTAACTCACTTTTCCTATTTTTGTTGTTTTCTCAAAACTAGAAAAAATGAGTTAGGCAATTATCGAAGGAGTCTGACGATATGGTAGCAATCGCATCATTGCATTATGTATATATTACCAAAACTATGGTGTTCCACCCCCATGCAATCAAAGAAGAATGTCAGCCTTGGGGTAGATAATACTGCCATGATTTTCCCCATACCCCAATTTCAGTAGTGCTTCAGTTTTCTAACAAATTTTTGTTCCATTTATCTATGAAACAGGAGAGGCTACATTTGCTGAGATCAGCAGTATGCTTGAGGAATGTCAATTAGACTCAGTAAGTTAATAAAATAAAGCATAGAAAGTTAAATAGCAATGCATTGTAATAATAGTCACACCTATTATTGTATATATGTATATGTTGTATCACTTATCAACCTGGGAACAATCCTTTTTTTGGGGAGGGGGTACAAACATTGTATGTATTGTTTGGTATAAGAATGTCACCAACCTCAATATGAGACCATTTTAGGCACTTAGACTGAGTCCCTACATATAGTTAAGTATAGGCCACATATAGCCTGAAAATTGTGTGTGTAATTTTCAAAACTGGCCGTGCAAAATGTGCAAAGAAACCTGCACGGCTGACTACCTAAACCCTTGACCTGATTAGGCCAATTCAAACTGCAGTGTGTTGACAAATTATCTTGACACACATTTCTAGAGCTGTTTGTTTTTCATTCTTCACATTGAGCACTTTCGCAGCTGCAGTGTGTAAAATGGTGAAGACAGGAAAGTTTCAGTCCAATAGGCACCAAGTGACATACACATTTTAATTTTTTAATTTTTTTCTTTCTTTTAAATTGGACACATTTGAAGATATTGAAAAATATCAACCTTCTGCGTTTTGAAATACGTTGGATTTAAATTTCAATATCAGATGCATATAAAAGTTAAGTCAAATTTAAGTTCCATCAATGTTCTTTTTTGCTTTTGATTCCAGACTTGTGAAGAAGACACTAGTGACAGCAATAATCTCAACAGTTATCATAGTGGAATGGAGCCCTCGTGTGGTGACCTTGAGCCAGAGGAACTCCCATCGGGTCATGTGAATGCACTGCGCACACAGTGGGAGATGTGTGCAAAGAATGTTGGGTAGGTATTTTCGCATTACTAAGTTCCCACTGAAAATGTGTTGCATGTGATAACGCAGATGCAGTAGATCATACCATGAGCATGAAGAGGTTAAAATTAAACACATCACGCCATGTGCCTTGATGATGAAATTGAACACAAAATGCCAAATAACCTCAGATCGCACAGTGACCAAAGCCAAGGTTCCTCAGTGATATTTCCATGCTGCTTGCTACGTCCGCCATGTTGTTTATGTAGCGAAAGGAGAGTTCATTATGGGTTCGACTTCATCCGCTGGTTCATCAAGTCATCGCGGAGAGGAGAAAATTACACAAGATGTGTAATATATTGTTCAGACTTTAGCATCGGCTGTGGGTCATATGACATTACAAACCACATTCGGACAAGCAAGCACCAAGCAAAGTAATTGCTCAAAAACGGGCACAAATCGTCCTATTATTACACCTTTTTTTCGTTAGTTAGAAGTTTGATTAGGGGTTGACAAAATACGGTTTTGTATTATTTACCGGTGCTTATTATTTACCGGTGCTTATAGAGCGCATTTCCAAAAGATCAATGCGCTGTACAAATAACAGACATCAAAAAATGGCATACAATTATATAACAACAAAATAACATCAAAAACTTTAAAAATATGATATAAAAGATGCATTACAGCAAAGTATGGGAAAATACAACTTTCGGGATTTAGAATACAGTTTTGTGAGGTTAGAAGTTGGTAGGTCTGATATGGCCACATATAGTTCTCTCTTCAGACATAAAGTGATTTCGAATGTGCATTTATAAATAATTAATTCATACCATTTTTTCTATCGTACTTAATTTTATTAGTGAAAAATCTACCAGCGCATCCAGCAACTCTGAAAAGTGTCGCAAGAGAGCACCCTATCCAATAGCAGACAAAAATGGTAAATATATTTACTTAAATGGGATCAAGTTTACTTTAGGTTCAAGGTATGCACATACAATCATATTTAACAAAATGCTATTGTCACTTTTTATTTTGAGACATGAAGCTTTTCAACTGTTTTATCGCTCTAATCAACATTTTATTTTATAATTTCGATCAAATTGGAGCTATTTTATGCAAACCTTATGCTGTTTGTCAGCTTTTTTAGCATTATGAGTTTTTCACTTAGAGCAGGAGGGCAGGTTGTGTGGGAGCAGGTCACATTTGGTTCACCCAGAATAAATACAAAGGGTACTACCACATCACTGCCTCAGGGATTCTTACAGGGGGAGGGGGTCATGATCACAAGTAGATTCATAGTGTGTTTGTAGAGTGTTGAAAACAATGCTCAGGCAATAACCTTAGTAATATTTTCAATCGCCTATCACAGGGTTGCACAAAGTTGTTTCTTCCCCAGGAGCAAGGTTTTGAGCTTAACATTTCCCCACCTATACTTACAGGTTTTATCAAAATCAGATTACAATATTGTTAGCGGGAGCATGAAAAAATTGCCTTTTTTATTCTAAAATTGTTGGGTTTTTTCTAATTCTAACTAAATAGAATTATTTTGAGGGGGTGGGGGCACAAAAATATATTTTGGGGAAATGCCCTCCCTAGTGCCCCGTAGCGTCGCCACTGGGGGAAAGCAATAAATCAATAAATACGTTAGTATACCTGCAACCCAGCTGCAGCTCATAACCCAAAGTTGCATTTTTTTCTCTTCATCTTTTTTCACCCTTTTCCCCAATACTTTTTTTTTTCCACTTGGCATTATTTCCCCAATTCTGCTCATTATTTCCCGGGAGCGGTGCTCCCTGCTCCCGCACTTTGTGCAACCCTGGTCTATCAATCTGAATCTGAATATGCCAAAATCACCACTCTTTTGTGTACTCATAAGTCAATAAATCATCTCTTTACACTGTAGTTGTCAATGTGACACTTCATTGAATAGACTAGAGTTTTTCTTATGAGCACAAAATAGTTGGGAACTTGGCACATTTTGAATGAGATCTCCCCACATGATCAAGCAGGTGGCTAAGCACTGAAACAAGGGATTGCTACGAATGATGTATCGTTGGAAAGAAGAACATGTCAGCTTTTCATTGATCTGAACACAATCTGAACTTATCACAAAATATCCATTTTTATCCCCCCTGGTTTGTAAAACCAGAAGGGGATTTTGTCATCATGTAATGTGTGTCTGTGCGTATGTAGGGGTGTGTGTGTGTAGGGATCGTTCTTACAAGAGATACATTGTGGGCGTGAATTCAAGTATAAAGCTACATTGTGGGCGTTTTCCCGCCCTATGGGCGTGTAACAGGGATTTTCTTGCCCTATTACGTAAACATACAACGAACTGAAGAAACTGAGTTGACGCAGAAAGTATATTTACACCATGTGTCTTTATTCACCCAAAATCATAATACAAGATGTGTGCCGGTTGAAGCACCAAATGATAATGACTTCTCAGCTTGAAGTCCAGAAATGATATGATTGGTAAGCACATGGACAAGCCACATGCTTACATGTGGCGGGCCAGTGGGCTCTGCCCTGATTGGCCTAGCCACAGTTTACAATAACAGAATTCAAAGAACTGATTGGTCAAAATACAATAACACAATAGACTACTATCATTGGCTAAGGAACTACATCCAAGCAAGCATAGCATCCACACACCTGTGTACAGGCATGCATGCCTGCTTGGAATGTATGAATAGACCTGGCACAAGCTCTTTTGATGTCAAATCTAATGTGTTTAAAGAATAATGTATTGTATAAATCTCCTTCTACATAAGTACCCTCCTTTACAAGAGGTGTCCTCACCGTCACATTTTATATTTAAAAATCCAAAAATATTTCCAAACATCTTTCATTTTAAGAATATTTCTTCTCAAAAATGTCAATTGTCTCACAAATTTAAACATCCCAATTTTGTTTGTTTATATATCAGTGGGACATACAAAATAAATGGGTATCACATTTGAAAATCTTCCAAGTTATTTTAGTTATCACATAAAAGTATTTTGTATTACCTTATACATTGTTTAGAGAATAATTACTGCGTAACAACTGTTTTCGCGAATTTGTTGTGAAATAAGAGGTTGATGTTATGGTCTGAGGAATTGTCCCGAAGGGGCGCAGCCCCTGAGGGACAATTCCGAATGACCATAACAGCAACCGAGTATTTCACAACAAATTCGCGAAAACAGTTGTTAAGCAGTCATTATTCTCATTCATTACTGAAAAAGATGCATATTTATCCAAATCGTTGATTTGTACCGATATAATCTCGCTAATAATTAATTAGTTGTTTTGTTTATTTTGTCCACCCCTGCCCTTCTTAGTTATTGAAACAGTCCGAGTCAGGTCATCCCCTCATTCAACCAATCAGAAATAAGCTTTAATCGTGTTTCCTCATAATTCAATGAATATTCAGTTTAGGGGCGTGAGGCGTTTATTTGATTTGTCGGTCAGTGAGCAAAACAATGGAACACAATGGCGCAGTACTTTCGGGCAATTATTAGTAACCTGCGCTCGGCGTGCGCGTTCTCATCTAACGATTAATTTTATTGGAGCGCACTTGATACGCAGCTATCGCGATTATTCATGAAGTAATGAATATGATTTATATAATGCAAATAAACAATATGGCTACATAGCATTTGTTTCCTTACAGCTATAGCAATCAACATTTACATTTGAATTTCTCCCAACACTTTTCATCAGAGTATACTTGCAAAATGGATAGAATATTATGACTTAAACAAGCTTTTACTTTATGTCTTTTGCAAGTTGTATTTATTTCAAACCTGCGACAATCAAATATCACAATTTAACATTATCCAAAATCTGTTAAATCAAGTGTTCTCGGACTCTTTGTGTCAATGACTCGATACACTTATCATTCACTTGAAAATATAAAGTATAGTATGATATATTAGGTGCATCTCACGTACATAACCTATTATTTTTGTCAACTTCATTTGAATTCAATTTTCTTGATTGACATCCATGTTATTTTAAATTCATATTTTGTTTATCGTGTACACTGTACACACAATTGAACCTCACTTAGTCTTTCAAGTCAAGACATTTTCAAAATCTCCAATTTTACAGAACATGGAAATTGTTCCATAAATAAAATTTACATCAGTATACATTATTTTATACACCTAAAATATGTCACCTTTTTTCCAGGCAATTAGACAAATGATATGAAATTAATTTGCATAATTTATATTGCGTTCAAACAAATTTAAACTGTTCACGGTATTCAATCTACATATATTTATTTATTGACAACCTTTGTTGTTCTCAACATTTTAAAAATAATTTTGTATATACATTTTTCTATGTTTTTATGCTATGCCTGGTTATGGTTAATGCTATGCTTTGTTATAGGGTTTATGCTATGCTTTGTTATATGGTTTTATGCTATGCTTATCTTATGGTAAACGTTTTTATTTTGCTACTCATGGGTACACCTTACTTAAATTACAATCATGATTTTCACTTGACTCAAGAGTATCTAATCTTGAATCAAATATTATGACATAATATAATATTGATCGAAACGGATTACCGTGTCGCGCAATTATTATATTCTCCAAACAAGTAGTGTGTCGCGCAATTATCATGCTCTACACACCACATTTTAGATAGGGCTCACCTATCAAACTCTCACACTATCAAACTCTCACACAACGGGCAATTCGTCGATGCACTGTGTAGGGTACGTAAACAAAGAGTTTACTTGACAACGGGCAATTCTTCGAAGCACTGTGTAGAGTACTTTGTGATGATCTGAATAGTCTATACAACGGGCAATTCGTTGATGCACTGTGTAGCGTATGTAAACAAAAAGTTACTTTATATACAACGGACAACGGGCAATTCTTCGAAGCACTGTGCAGCGTACGTACTTTGTGATGCATTATACTGAATAGTCTATACAACGGGCAATTCTTCGATGCACTGTGTAGCATTTATAAACAAAGAGTTACTTAATTTACAACGGACAACGGGCAATTCTTGGAAGCACTGTGCAATATTCCTTTTAGCATCTTAGAAAAAACTTTGCGATGCACAGAATAGTCTATAATATTCCTTAGCATCTTCATGAGGAATAACCATTGAAAATCCCTTAATACAGCATTTTTAGACAGTTTAAACATACACATACCATGCTAGATATTGAATAAGTTCCTCGGTAGAACTTTTAAAACCGTCCAAATATCATGATTTATATAGAATCGTCATAAATATCATGCTTTATATAGAATAATCAACTTTCCTTGTGGTACATATCCATGAATTCTCATGAATACATCATGCTTCATATAGAATTTTACAGTATTTTAATTTTTCATGCATATGATTGATTAAAATCTTCATCTATATTCCCCTTAAAAAATGGAGGTAAATATGATGGATCCCAATGAGGACGTACAGGTTCATTATTAGCACTTCATTAGCAAATTAACACCAGGACCTTCATAGGCTTCAGCCATGATTGGATTGGATATTCAAAACTTTATAATACGAATGAATATGACAATTCCTGTGTATAAAACAAAATTATTATGCACTGTTTAAAACTGTCAATCAGCACTTTTTTGTAAATTGTTCAAAATATACGCAAGCAATATTATTTATACATGGATATCAATTGAAATTTGAATCACACTTCTGGAAAGAGAAGCACTCAGAAGCGCTACAAGATTTTAAGTATTTTGACGGCTTATCTAGCCAAACTGCCGAAAGACACTAAACTTGACAAATTTAGATCCAAAATCTGGTGTGTTTTTTATAGACTAAATTGTATATATAATTCATACAAAATGTCAGTCTACATCTGCCAAACAACAATTTTTTGTGTAAGTATGATTCAAATTGTAATGAACATATAAATGGCAATTATGCAATTTTCACACTACATTAAAAACAACCTTGTATCGGTGATTTTCATTGCACTGCTCCGGACGCAAACCAAGAGTTACTCTATACAACGGGCAATTCGGCAATTCTTCGAAGCACTGTGTAGCGTATTTAAAACTAAAAGTTAGTCCGAGAGTTTTAATGAAAACGCAGAAAACTGTTGAACACCCGGGGTGCTCAGTGGTCATTACAAGAGGGGTATCATGCGTGTCCAAGAAATCACGTAATTAGGGTAGTTTTTCAAGCTGGGGCACGTTACGTACGTAACGTGAATAGGGTATCAAAACAAGCCAAATTAAGAAAAAGGGTATACTTTTTAAATCATTGTCTTTCGTATTTAGGGTCCCTATTTGCTCCATGAGGATTATAAATAGCCATGATTTATGATATATTTCTCAAATTGTATCCTTCGCAAGTGATATGATAAATCAGCTCGGCATTTGTTTTATAATACTTTTAGCTTACATGTACATACTGTACACAGTGCCCTACCTCGGGTATTAACAGTACAGTGCCCCTGAAACCTAACAGGGAAGGGAAAAGGGGTTAGAAATGCACGTCATACGTGGTAAGAGGTTTAAATTATACAAATTACTTGCTTAGGGTATCAAAGTATTTTGAGTACTTGTTTAGGGTATTGGAAATACTGATATTACTTGCTTAGGGTATGTAAAATACTGTGCCATACTTGTTTAGGGGTGCTTTTTCACATTAACATGATTACGTATTTAGGGTACTTTTTGAAAGTCCTTGGACGCGCATGATACCCCCCTTGTAATGACCACTGAGCACCCCGGGGTTGAACATCACCTGCTTGGCACTACAGCATCGGGGCACTTGAACGTCGCCTGCTTGGCACAACACCGTCGGGGTAGGATTGGTCTTTTCACTTGCCTGACACAACACCGTCGGGGTAGGATTGGTTCTTTTCACTTGCCTGACACAACACCGTCGGGGTAGGATTGGTTCTTTTCACTTGCCTGACACAACACCGTCGAGGTAGGATTGGTTCTTTTCACTTGCCTGACACAACACCGTCGGGGTAAGATTGGTTCTTTTCACTTGCCTGACACAACACCGTCGGGGTAGGATTGGTTCTTTTCACTTGCCTGACACAACACCGTCGAGGTAGGATTGGTACTTCTCGAGATGAACTATGTATGATGCATTTCTTGCTGATGCTTTTTTTTTTTTTTTTTAAAAAGCTTACAGAAAGAAACAAAAATGTCCACTGCCAGTGTGCATGCAACTAAGTCACACAAATCTTCACTGTTTGCTATTTATTAACGTTTAGCAAACAGACTTACTGCATAATTTATAGTTTATTAAAAGAAGTCATTTCGACGAGTATACGAACACCGCTGCCACCAAACTGTAACAGGGATTTTCTTGCCCTATTACGTAAACATACAACGAACTGAAGAAACTGAGTTGACGCAGAAAGTATATTTACACCATGTGTCTTTATTCACCCAAAATCATAATACAAGATGTGTGCCGGTTGAAGCACCAAATGATAATGACTTCTCAGCTTGAAGTCCAGAAATGATATGATTGGTAAGCACATGGACAAGCCACATGCTTACATGTGGCGGGCCAGTGGGCTCTGCCCTGATTGGCCTAGCCACAGTTTACAATAACAGAATTCAAAGAACTGATTGGTCAAAATACAATAACACAATAGACTACTATCATTGGCTAAGGAACTACATCCAAGCAAGCATAGCATCCACACACCTGTGTGCAGGCATGCATGCCTGCTTGGAATGTATGAATAGACCTGGCACAAGCTCTTTTGATAGACTTGTGCCAAGTCAAATCTAATGTGTTTAAAGAATAATGTATTGTATAAATCTCCTTCTACAGGCGTACCCTCACAGTGCAGACATTGCCAGATGTTTTAAAATGGCCTCTAGAGGGGGTATAGCCTATCATCGAAATTGTGTGTTTTAAGGGGGTATTTTTTCATACCCCCATAGGGTCAGGTTTCGTCAGATTTCGTCAAATTTAAACGCCCACAGTGTATGTTTGTACGTGTAGGGGTGTGTACTGTGGGTGTACTCCCGCAATGTACCTCTTGTCAGTAGGGGTGTGTAGGGATGTATGTAGGGTTGTGTGTGGGTTACAAGAGGTACATTGTGGGCGTGAATTCAAGTATAAAGCTACATTGTGGGCGTTTTCCCGCCCTGTGGGCGTACCCTCACAGTGCAGACGTTGCCAGATGGTTTAAAATGGCCTCTAGAGGGGGTATAGCCTATCATCGAAATTGTGTGTTTTAAGGGGGTATTTTTTCATACCCCCATAGGGTCAGGTTTCGTCAAATTTAAACGCCCACGGTGTATGTTGGTGTGTGTAGGGGGGTGTGTGTACTGTGGGTGTACTCCCGCAATGTACCTCTTGTCAGTAGGGGTGGTGTGCCTTTTGGTTAGCCTTTTTTCTGAATGCTGTATCTTTTGAACGGATGGACGGATTGACTTCAAACCTTCAGCGATAGGTAGGCCATGGTCAAAAGATGTGGCTGCTTGTTTTGGGGTCTAATTTGCATAGGTCATCTGAGGTCAAAGGTCATCTAGAGGTCAAATCGTAAAAGTTGCACGATTGACGTCAAACTTGGAGACAAGAAACATGAATACCGGGTGAACATGTCTAAAATCAATTAGAGGTCATCTGAGGTCAAAGGTCATCCAAAGGTCAAATCGTAAAAGTTGCCCGATTTACGTCAAACTTGGAGACAAGAAACATGAACACTGGGGGAACATGTCTAAAATAAATTAGAGGTCATCCGAGGTCAACGGTCATTAGAGGTCAACCAAGGTCAACGGTCAACAAGGGGTTAAATTGTGCAATGAACACCGTGGGAACATGGAAACAAATAATTAGAGGTCATCCGGGGTCATCTGAGGTCAAAGGTCATCCAGAGGTCAAATCGTTAAAGTTGCCCGATTACCTCAAACTTGGAGAAAAGAAACATGAACACCGGGGGAACATGACCCATATATGACCTTTGACCTCATTTAGTTGATCTCCCAGCCAGGGGGACTCGCAAGTCGTGACTTGCAGTATTTTTGTTTTTATTTTTCAGGTGTTTATTGACCGTACCCTGACTCCATTCTCTTTATTGCTCTGTGATATATGACATCAGGTTTCATTACCCAATGCTGTCATTCAATGCATGTAATAGAGGTCGTAATCCAACTTTCACTGAATACACTTTACTTTCCTTTTCATGTTCAGGTTATGTATCGGATCCACTGAGCATGCTCCATGGGAATTGCTCATAACTTCAGAATGACTTGATGCTGTCATTCAATGCATGTAATAGAGGTCATAATCCAACCTTTACTGAACACACTTTACTTTCCTTTTCATGTTAAGGTTATGTATTGGATCCACTGCGGATGCTCCATGGGAATCCCTCCAGCTCATAACCTCAGAATAACTTGATGCTGACATTCAATGCATGTAATAGAGGTCATAATCCAACCTTTACTGAACACACTTTACTTTCTTTTTCATATTAAGGTTATGTATTGGATCCACTGAGCACACTCCATGGGAATCCATCTAGCTCATAACCTCAGAATAACATCAGACAGTCGGTGATACACTGTGTAATAGACTTGTGGCACATAGCAGTCAGTCAGACACACTTGTGTGTACTCCAAATCAGCTCTCTGCTCCTGTTTGAAAACTCAAAAAAATCTGGGAACCAATCGGAGTGGTAGGTCAAGCTTACATATTGCCAAGTGATTTAGGTAATCTGGGTTCTCACACAAACACAACTACAGATAGTGCAACTGGAGCTGAGGCAGGGTTCTCTACACTGATTCAGTTGGAACTGGTTTCATATATTTGTTATGAATATTAGTTCATTGCTAGAGTTACAGGTAGTGGTACCTTTGGGATTTCTTCAAAGAATCTATTTCTTGAAAGCAGAGTCTAAATAGACAAACAATATCAAGACATTCAGTCACATTTTATTTATTTAATTTCATCTGAATACATGAGTAGAGTATACAAAGTTGTTACTATTTGTAAAGACTTAAACAACCTAAGTTTGATTACATTGCATGCATTTTATTATTAATGTTATATACAAAGCTACAATTACAATTTTATTTTGTTAATTCTATTTAGTCATGCTTTTCATCTCAATACATGAGTATAGTACGCACATACACTGGCACTCAAATAATTCGCTAATTCACAAATGCAATATCTTATACAGGATGTGCCTAAAAAAGGGGTACATATGTGCCACGTAATTGCCCTCATTGATTATTCAGTGTTTGGCTGTAATCTTTATATAATTTTAGAGATAATTTAGTTGGCAATTTAAAAATATGTTTGATCAACAACGAGCACTCAAAACGGATTTGTGCCACTTTTAGAAAAAGATGCTTTTGGGGGGAATGTATCAGTTTCATCTTGAAACATTTCGTATATAGATTTGGTGTTTGTACAAGAGTCAATATTACTAATTAAGATTTTGTATGCAGTTTGTTTTGTCGAATTTACATGAGTCTATCAAGAGATATGCTTGTTTGACCATGAGCAAACAATATCAAACTGTGCCAGTTTTTTGAAAGAAATCACTCATGTGTAAAATTGCTATAATGTTTAACGCTCTGAAGCATTTCTTCTTAAAAAAATAGCATAAATTTGACTTTCTGTGATCAACTTTAATCAAGCATATTTTTCGACAGGGTAAAGCAATTTAGACAAAAGAAATGGCATTTGAAAGGTAATTGAGTCATCGTGAAGCTCATATATCTCAATTAGCAAATACTGATTATTAAATGAGAAAAATCACCCTTTCCACAATCATCTTTTTTCCTTAAAAAGTGGCACAACCCGTTTTTAAATACATGTGATTGATCAAGCATATCCTAGGATTGGGAAGAGCAATTACAATTGAACGAACGGCATTCGAAAGCCAACTAAATTATCTTTAAGATTATATAAATATTACAGCCAAATACTGAGTAATCAATGAGGGCAATGAGGTGGAAAACATACACCCTTTTTTTAGGGACACCCTGTATAAGGATGCGCAAAACATGGTAATCCCTGGCATAATAATTAGATGTGCTTGCATTTTGTCAGAGATGGTTTTTGCAAGCAAAGGTATCCCATAGCATTACTACAGCGATAATGAGCTCATGAATACATATATAAATATATGTCAGTATTTGGCTGTAATATTTATATATATGAGGCAAATGTCTTTGTAATTTCACTATGTAGATCTTGACTTGTCTCGATTTATCAGGGTTTGTATGAAATCTGATGATCATTTTACATGCAACAGACATGAATTTATGAAGAAGAACCATATAATGCACATATGTAACATCGTTACTTATAAAAAGAATCAATAGTTTGTTTTTAATAGAAGATGGAATTTCTGGGATATATTCATTGCACGAATGCTTTTGAGTGCCATTGTATGTTACAATTCACATCTCAGACTATAATATCAATATACCATACTGCAGTATGTATAGCAAAACCAGGGTTAAGTTTAGACATTCAGCACCTTATTTGATGGTCTCTAACGTCAATAAACAAGCAAAAACAACCTGTTCTACTGGACCGACTAATGTTTAATTTTGAGATATTTGTTTGAAAAATGTGTTTACCAACATTTTCAAGACCTGCCCCCCCCCCCAAAAAAACCCCAGGACAACAACCAAAAATTCACTAAAACACCTGACTGAACAACCCTACCTGAGAGGTCCATACACCAGCAGAACAGCCTACAGGGGAGGTGTTTTTTATTCCTCAATCGAGTTCATTTTGCTACCACAAGACCGTGATGTCACTGCATCACCGTGCTAAATTGTGCATTATTATGCAAAGGGCTTGTGTCATGAAATAGATCTGGGAGTATAACTTTTGCATTTCATACTGCATTTAGTAGTGTCTACAAGGGCATGCTTAATACCATGTAAGTCTATGGAATTATACAGCACGCATCCATTGTATTGTATCTTAGCTTCATGTAAACCTATGGCAGCTAGGACACTAAGATATCACCGACTGTCATATTTCTTTCTCATGCATATATTCATTTGAGCACAAGTATATAGGCCTAATTAGGTAAATGCTGTGTCTGAAAGGTCATATTACTGTCGTGTGGGAAGCAAAATAAACTAAGATTTTGTATTTTTGTTCGGTTGGAGAGCAAGTCATTGAATACATAATTCAGTAATATTAGATTTCACTGATTTTCATAAATCAGTGAAATGCGTTATATTAAAAAGAGTACAAATATGCTCACAATTGTAAATTTTGATTAATCCTAACTCTAGATCACCACACGGCAACAGATTTCTTTTCCGACCCCCAAAATTCACCAGAAAGGTCCCCCGACCCCCTTCCGAGATTTGAACCACGGACCTCCAGCACCAGGGCCCAGATCCTAGCCATTACACCACGGCTGTCAGTCGACACTCGGCAAGTATATTCGCCTCATTATATAGCCTGGGTCCGTTTTGTAGCCCAAAAACCTGTACGCCGGGTTATAAAAACATTTTTCCGCCCAGTTGCTGTGTGGTGTAGTAGAGTTAGGGTTATTATTGTCATGTACAAATTAGGTCAATACATGTGCCGGTTTTGTTTTTGAAAAATCAGACAAATTAATACACTTGCGCACTGAGACTATAGTATACCAAATACTAGTCTCAGCTTGCGCAAGTGTTGATATGCTCATAATAGATTAGCACTTTCCTCTGTGGGCATGTATTGAGTCAAGAAGTCAATAGAGCATTACTTCACATTGTAGTCAACACTTGGTTGAACGGACATGAGAGTTGTTCTTTTGAGCATAAACAAGTGGCAATTTTGGCACATTGAGATTGAGACCTTTCCATACTGTCAAGCAAGTGTCTAAGCACTGAAATAAGAAATTACTTTTTACTACCAATTTTGTATCATCATTGATATGCATCACAATATGAACATATCAAGAGACATCCGAAAAATTGAAAAGTTGAAGACAAAAATGCAAACTTTTTTGAGGAGTTTAGTAGTCTGTATGCTAGCAGTGTTGCCCGCAGGAATTTCTTTATGGTGCGACGCAAGTGCTGCCTGGGCCCTGGGTCTCAATCAAAAGTTATCCCAATTTTGGACGAGCCAGTTATAGTCTATTTATCCATTATCCATCACAAGACAGTGACGTAACTGCGTTTTCTTCTAATTGCAGCACATACGCGCACGCGCGGCTTCTCAAGGCGCTGGTGTTTACACATGAGCGTAGAAAGACAGAAGATACATACGTGTGCATAAATGCTGCGCCTATAAAGTTACATCACTGTCCAGAGGAAGACAAATAGAGTATAGTAGTAGTGATTTAAGTGATCTATCAGCAGAACTGGATGTTGAATTTTATTGATGCAGACTGAAAGTAAATAAAGGCTGCTATTGAAAAGAAATGTCTTGAATTGGTATAGAAATTCTGCATCCTTATAAGAAAATGGAGCAAAGTATTTCCCAGAGGCATTAGCTATGGGATCACCCCTCTTGTTGTGTTTTATTTACATACAATTAAAACACCATGAATGTTGCTTTCAATCATTCCATTGAAATGAAACAATCTCTAAACTCCTCTCTATGATATGGCTGAAAAGAAAGTCATTCCATGCCAACTCAACCAGTTGCTTCACCCTCGATCTTGGATTGTTCTCATTTTTGGTTCATAGGGTAGAAATTGGTGAGATATGAAAAATGTGAATTTTGGAGTTTTCGAGTAGCATTAGGCTAAAAAAGGAAGTTGCTGTATTGCCCTCAGCGACCGACCCTAAAACCCCAAAAATCAGGGTCGTAAATCCTTTTATTTTAAGATTAAAAGTTTACCTAATTTGTCAAAATATTACTTTTTTTCTGCTTGAAATGATTAAGTTTACTTGAATAGATTTCTTTTAAACTATTATCACACTAGAAACATTAGTCAAATTGACATTTACCAATTTTGTCTTGTCACGGTCTGTCAGTAATTGTCTGCAAAAAAGGGGGGGAAAGGGGAAAAAAGAGAAAAATTGACCGACCGACCTGACTTTTGGCACTTGAGGGCAACACAACAATTTTCTTTTTTTGCCTTAGCTTGAAATTTAAGGTCTAAAAGCTGTATTTTCATAATTAAACCTTTCCCCACCCCTATCCCCAACATAAAACCTGGTATTCTGGGCTAACTTTTTGTGTAGATTCCAGATATGCAATCAGAAATATTAATGGTATACAGTGGCTCGACATTTCAAATTGATGCTACTCAAAAGGGTGCAGGTGAAAAATCAATAGCCAGTACCAGGGAAAATAATGTGCCACATACATCATTGCATGCATACAGGGTGAGTAAAAAAACCTGCAATAGTGGAAAGAAGCCATCTTGTTTTCAAAACAAAGTTGATTTTAGAACATTTTTAAACGTTGTAAGAATAACATATTTGTTACTAATTTTGTATGAAAAATGAAGTCAATCACATTTTTCGTTTGCCTTTGATGAACCTTTTTACCCATTCACCTATTTCAAATGTTTATCCACGAGACACTCAAAACATGCATAAGATTGCAAAATGGGTCTCTCATTCAAATTTGAAAAACTTTGGAGTGATATCATTGGAATTTAACGCATCCTTTCTTATTAACATCGGAGCTAACATAATAAATTTACCTTACCCATGCTATAAATTACTTATGATGTTCTCAATTTGAAAGAAAAATGAAATTATTCCACATTTTTGTTAGCGGGATATTCAAATGTGAAAATCACTATACTCATGGACAAGCACGTAAACTGGGTAATGCAACAAAAAAGTTCACCAAAGACAATGAACAAATATATCATTCTTGCAATGTATTCTTGCCATGTTTAAAAAGTTGCAGATTTGAACTTGGCTTTAAAAATAAGATGGCTTCTTTCCACTATTTTAGCATTTTTACTCGCCCTGTAGGCACCGTTTGATTAGCGTAACACTTTTTTCTTCATCTGTGAGTGTTTGTTTATTTGTTTACATGGTCGGATCATGTGGACACATGCTTGACTTCTGATGGGACTATACTTGAGCAAAATAATTGGGTGAGATTGGTGTGAATGTAAAAAGATAATTATGCTTAAATAATTCCAACATTTGAGTGTTCTTTTCAATGTCTATATAAATTATTTACAAGCTATGTAGAAGAAATCCACTGAAAAAGCTATCCTTATTTGAATTACTAGCCATACGGGTCGGGTTTTTAGCTTCCAGTTGCACCTCATCCCCTGCACTCAGTGACAATGTAATACCAGCACCCTGAGGCATGTACCGCTCACCCTTATCATTTTTCACTCTACCTTTGTTCAACCCATTCACCTGTAACTCAATATTCATGGCGTTACCGTGACTTGACCAAATTGAAAATGAGAAAAAATAAATGCCTGCAACTGGACAAGTATAAATGCCTGTGGTATGGTCCATGTCATCACCGATATCAAATTCTTCTTGTTGATATGTGATCACTTGTGAGCCAGATGAAACATAGAGATGTTGTGTTCGGTATACAGTAAATGCTGATGAAGAAACATTCGGGATATCACCTTTTTCACCCTTGACACCTTTGTGACCTGTGACCCCCAATACTCCTTGCTGACCCTTAATTCCACTAGGTCCCAATTTTCCAGGTGGACCCATGGACCCTATGAAAGTAAAAATAACAATGAAACAATATCTTATTCTACACAATATTTAATGTTGATCTTTGGTTATTCATGGTCATCAAGGGTCCTGATGCATAATCATTTTATGCATGGTTTAATCAGAGTGATTTTGTTGAAGTGGCAAATTAAAAAATGTTAAAGATACAAACATACAAACAAATAGACACACCGACAGACATAGCACCCCTACTGACCGAAAAACACCGCCAGCAAAGAAAGAAAGAAAAAACAATCATACAAAAAACAAAGCAAAACACCACAAACACCCCAACATACAAATAAACACCTTCCACAATGAAAAGGTAAAAATGGACAAAGAAAATAATGTACGAGGGTCATTCAATAAGTTCTACCTCCTACCTCATAACTTTGCTATTATACAAGCCAGTCGTATGAAATATTCCACAATTGTAGCTTTGAATCTCAGCTACAATATTAAGTAGATTGGTCTGAATACTCATTGTACTTTTCTAGATGTGCAGTGAAAACCATACTTCCATTTAGTACGACGGAAACGGGTAAAAAAAACCAAATGTGATGCGATCTGTGAAAACCCGCCACATGGTGGCATTTTTCATATTGGAGATATTTATATCATAAGAAAGCTAAAACTGTGCTGATTACAGAACTGTTTCGATCATTTTTCTACGATCACTACAAAAAAAGTTATGAGTGAATGATGATTGTGATGTCACCAAAAGCTACAAAACAAGAAATCATGAAAACAGGCCAAAAAAGATACATAATTCAATATAATAACATTATAAGGTTAATAATAACAGTGACTTAAGTAAGTTTGTCAAGGTGAAATTTCATGAAAGATGATGACACAAAGTACTGGAAACTAATTTTCTTTAAACAAATCTAAAAAAAGAAAAAAGTTTTTTTAATTTTTTTTAATATTTTTTTCTTCTATTTTACCCATAATTCCTAGTTCACATTTTGCGACATCCGACGGGTTTTCTCAGATCGCATCACAAATGTGCTATTCATTTGGCCAATTCTAAGAGACAAAATGTACCTATCGGTCAATTACAACCGTTTTAAGTTACAAATATCTCTTGCATAGTCTATAGACAATACAAGTGACTGATTTCATGGCGAAAAAACCCTCTAATTAGCCAGAACCAGACCAAGACAGCCATCAACTGTAACCCTACCCTAGAGAACCGCTGCAAAAGTCATATTTGCTTTTAGTTTTGATCATATCGAAACTAAGGTGCTGAATTCGGAAGTTATGCTACGTTTTACTCACGGATTTTCGCGGCAAATCTCAACCCGGAAGTGCCGTTATTTGCTTATTAGTTTGGCATGAAGGCGATGTCGGAATTGTATGACATTTTGGATTTGGGCTATGTTGATGATTATCTTTACGTTATTTGCTCATTTAGTATATCGATACATCTCTCAATGTCAATGCCCATTTAACTTATGAAAATAGAATTTGAGCAAGTTAGATTTATCTATATTAATTAGCTATTGTATCTCATTCATGTATCCACTTTTTCATAAATGTCATGCATCATGGAGTACAATGCCCAATACTTTGTTAGGTTTCAAAAATACAGTAACTTAAAGTGTTTTCACTCGCCTATACAAAGGGTGAAATACCCTTCACTTTTGACTTTCACCCTTCAAAAATGTTCTCAAGAGTGAAAAATGTTGAAAATGTCATTGTTGTATTGCCCAAAACACTGCGCGAGCACACGTTTTGGCCATCATTTTGGTTTTTCACCCTCAAGAAATAGTGAAATTACCAAAATAGTCATAACTGGATAACGGTACCATGAAATGTCACAATTTTGTTTTACTGATGACAGTAAATAAATGCAGCTATTGATTTAAGCATTGGTTGCCTTCATACTTGGTAAGAAATATTTTAAATATTTATTTTACTTTGGGTACAGGTTTTTTTTACTCCCCCTATATACAGTCCTCAAAAAAGTAACTGACCAAATATGGTATTAAATATGTTCAAATATGCTCACTCCAAAAATATGGTTCCAACTTTAAAAATATTCAATTACAATAGTATAGAATAATTTCTCCTCTTCAGTTACAGACATTGTTGTACAGATCGGTTAATAATTAATAACGCTACACCTAAAAGAATGAAAAAAGTGCAGTTTTTGCACTTGGGTTTTGAACATGCATGCAGGATAGAATGACAGGTACGTGTATGGGTTGCATTGATCAATTGAAGCATCCCCAATCCTCATTTTACAATAGACCGGTGTGTTGTCGCTTCTAGTTAATCAATAATCAGCCTATTGTTACACCAAGACTGTGTGTATAAAAACGATTGCTTTCATGAAAAACCTCTGTATCTGTTTTAGACACATAGTTGTGTTAATATTCAGTCAATCTTCATGTGTAATATCTCAAATTAAAGAGAAGAAATTGGTTTACAAATTTAAGTTACTCTTTTGAGGACTGTATACACCAACAGTGACAATGACAGTATTTGAACTCACCTGCTAGTCCTGTCAAACCAATAGGACCCCTTTCTCCATCTTGACCTATCTCCCCAGGTTGACCCTGACCAATGTCCCCCTTACTGCCCTTTGACCCTTGACCTGGTACACCTGGGATTCCTGGATTTCCTGCAGGCCCAGATAAACCTGATGAGGCAAACATCAATTATGTTAATTACTTAGCATACATGCCATACCGTAAAATGGGGGTAAATAGGGACATGGGGTGAATAGGGACAAAAAATGTGAAAAGGTTTTGAAATCTCACTTTTTTGTATTTGGTGTATACTGTATATTTTCTTTTTCCAAATGTTGAAAGAGCAATATAATAGTCTTCAGGAAATGGTTCAGTGGATGTAAAAGAACAAATGTGGAGCCCAGTGTATCGAAAATAAAGGTGTCCGAAAACTTACACTGAAAAAATGGTGTGGTCAAAACTTTCCTGCTCCTAACTGCTTGATCTGAGCAAATTAGCTGGAAATACACAGGGCCTAGCTTTTTTAAAACCTTAAAACCTTAAAAGGTTCTTCAACATACTCTTTGACATTGGTAAGAAATTCTGAAAGGATTTTTCATTTTAAGATTTTTTGCATTTTTTCTGTAGATTTTGTAAAATCTGGGGTCAATAGGGACACCAACGTTTTTAATGAAAATATTATATCCACTCCATATATATATATTTTTAAAGAGTAGTTTAAAGGCTAATTATGTGGACATATCATCTCAAATGTTTGGCGCATATGGGTTCACGAAAAGAAATATGGTCTGCATAAGTGTATATGTGTCCCTATCGACCAAGTTCTATGAACGCTTGATTGATAGGTTCAATTTTTTAGCTGTTATTTTGCCATAGTTGACCAGAAATGTTATATTTGCTTGTTAAAACTTATACTATAACTTTAATATGTATAAACCAGCTCCGAAAGTGTACCAGATACTTCATGCTAATATTCCGAGAGATGAGGGTGATATTTTGTTATTAGTATATTTCACATTTAATGACACATAATATTTATATCCATATTTGTAGAAAAGATGAACATTTTATAATCTAAATGAGCTTATATGATCTTCAAGCACCTAAATTACTCTTTACCTATCAGTCAAGTATTTATTTCCTTGTTAACTGACACATCTAAGAAATATTGTTAACAAATAATTTTGAATAGTTATGGTGGTATAATTTAAACTACTTAAAAGTGATTGTTTTGTTTTTTGAAACTCACTCATTATATGCACATTCACCCATATGTAGAATAAAACCGATAAAAACTCTTTCAATATGCTGTCCCTATTCACCCCGACGTCGTGGGGACACTGACTTTGTAAGTAAAAAATATATACCCGTCACATATTTTCAATTTTTTATAGTGGCAGTTCAAAGGCATTATAAAGTGGACATAATATGTGCTAAAAAGTTTGGCTCATGAGGCAACATGGAAAATTCTTCAATCTATAGAGAGTGTTGAAACTTTCCCTATCCACCCCGTTTTACGGTACTCTTTTATCTGAGACGAACAGGTATTCGTCTCAGCTTTTATGAAAATAATAAACGCCTGCAACCGGACAAGTATAAATGCCTGTGGTATGGTCCATGTCATCACTGATATCAAATTTTTCTTGTTCGTATGTAATCACTTGTGAGCCATATATGTAACCCTGAAACACTGAGATCACTTTTTTCCAGGTAATACAGTAAATGCTGAAGTAGGAGTGTTTGGGATCTCACCTTTGACACCTTTCTGACATTGGTCACCCTTGATGCCTTTTGGTCCCAACTTTCCTGCAAGACCAATGGGCCCTAAGAAAGTAAAAAAATAACAATGAAACAATTATTGTTAAATGGTTATTCATTTATTCGTGGTCATCTTTTGTTGTTATTGTTAGTTTCATCAGTCCTGATGCATAATCATGTTATGGTTTAACCAGTGTGATTCTGTTGAAGTGGCAAATAAAGGTCAAGAAACAAACACACAAACAAATAGACACCCGACAGGCACTCTTACCGACAGACAATGGACAAACACACACCCCAACAAACAAAAACACAAAAACAGAAAAACAAAGAGAAAACAAACATACACAAAACAACTATCCTAACATTCACACAAATACAAACCACACACAACGCCAAGAAAAAGGTGAAAATGAACAACGAAAATAATGTGATATGTCCATGTGTTTTGAACTCGCCACCCTTACCGTTGCATGTCTAGATTTTTACATTTTACACCATCTGAGATTCGAATTAGCATATTGCAATAACTACTTGTTCTACCCCATAAAAAGTATATATTTTCTAAAAGGTAATCTCACAAGGAACCCAAATATGCTATTGAAATTTAGATAGGACCTAATGGTAACATGTTGTGATTAAGAATGTTCAAAACATATAGATTTTGATTAAATCTCAATAATATTTTTATACCAATCCCAATCATAATTTTACTGTGCATATGAGTTCCTCATGCAATTACCCATCAGAACATCATGGTTGTTAAGGGTAATTTGTTGAAATAAACTATACCGGGAAGTGAATGAGCACAAACATTTAAATTTCAAATAGCGTTTACAAATATATTTTGGGGGGTATGCACCCTATCCTGATTTAAATGGCATTTTTGAATTTCCGTATTTGAAAGCTTTCCAAATATGTATAATTTTGCTATTATCGGTTGAATACTTTTTTTGTTATAGTCATGTATGTAACTCTCTAGTAGAATGGTCGTCTAAATGGCAGATGTCATTTAATACTCGTAAATGCAAAACCCTACGTGTCACCACCAAGAGAGCTCCTACTGAGTATGTTTATAAAATGCATAATGATATCCTTGAAAATGTATCCCATTATCCATATCTGGGAGTCGAACTCAGCAATAATCTGAAATGGTCACATCACATTCATAATGTCACTGTAAAAGCTAATAACTCCCTTTGGTTTATCCGCAGGAATCTTTGGAGGTGCGCGAAGTACGTGAAACAACAAATGTACTTCGCACTTGTGAGACCGCACCTTGAGTTTGCCTGCGCTGTATAGGACCCCCATAATGCATGCGACATATCACGTCTAGAAGCAGTACAGCGCAGAGCAGCCCGATTTGTAACCAATAACCACAAAAGAACAGAGGGCACGGTAACAAATATTTTACAAGACCTGCAGTGGCCCTCCTTAGAGCAAAGACGAAAAAATAACAGATTAGCAATCCTATATAAAATTCAAAATGACCAAATTGCCATTCCTATCCCGCACTACCTGTGCAGACAGGCTGTTCAAACCAGGCAATTCCATCCACAGAGATTTAGTATCGTTCCAACTCACACCGACTCATATAAGTTCAGCTTCTATCCCCGCACAATTAAGGACTGGAATTCACTGACACCCTCAATGTACAATGCCAAATCTCTGGAAATGTTCAAGCACTGCATTCAAAAATTATAATATATTGCTCATATCATGTGTAGTTGTAGTTGTATATTAAGATTATGTATTCTAATGTCTATTTTCAATTGTCGCCATTATGCATTCCTCTGTTAGATATTGCATTTTGCAACTTTGCAGAGTATACGTTATAGATAGATAGAACCGATGAATTAGGCAAGTTTACTGTGTAGCGAATAGGGAGAAAGCCATGGACAATGAAATCGATTCATGATTACAATTGTTACATAATAGTTGACATGTTTGTTGAAACAGAAACTTATATAATATAAAACAATCTATAAAATGAGAGCAAAATCTTGTTTGTACCATACAGGGATGAGGAGTTATTGCAAATTGAGCGTAGAATTAGGAACATTTTCTATATTCCCCATAGAGATTGTACACAGCGCAGCCGCCGCCACCCCTGACTTTCTAAATATAATCAATCATATCTCAGCCAAACATTTATAGAGTGATATATTCACATAATGTAGCTAGATAAATAGGCTTTCAAATGACACCTAAACCATAGCTGTACCACATTTAGTTGTTGAGTTAATAGAGAGAGATGGATGATTCGTCACCAAAAATGCAACACCGCCACCCTTTTTTGGTGGTGAGCTCAAAACACATGGCCATATGGATTTTTAAGTTGATGGACATAAGCAGGGCTGGAATTTCAGATTTTTTCAACCAGCCAGTCAAGCAGGCATCTCACAAAAATTCCTGCCCGTCAAAAATTCCACCAGCCAGTGTAACTCCATTTACTCTGTGAGTTTACTGCCAGTTGGGTGGGTACTTTTGTAGCTTCACCCGCCCGATGCAAAAGTTACCCGCTATGGGCATGTAGGACACTTTTATGGGAACTTAATTCTTGTTAACTACTTGTTGTGTCTGCGATTTCACTTCCGGTTCGATCAGTTAAAGCTTGTCCAATCACAGAACGCCAAGCAGGTGACGGGGTTCCCGGGAAGTGCACAAAACAGGCATGCAAACGATCTCTTCCATGCTTGGGCGTCGTACAGTTCACATCATCCTGTAGCGTCCATCATTTCTTCATTTCCTTGAACGTCAGCGTTTATTGTGTATCGGCCGATATCGTCTTGAGTTTAATTTAATAAATCATTTGAACTGTAATTTGGAGAGTTGTGTTTTCTCATCTGCGTTCTCAGTTTCATTATAAACATTACCAAGTCTGCGGGGATGCCATGTTAAACCAGTGGCAGTTAACAAAGGGTGTGTGACGCACGTGTGAGTTGTGCAATAATACACGCCATTACAATCGTGGCAGTGCGCCACATTACAATGGTGGCATCTTGCTCTGAAACCACAACATTACAGGCAGGTGGGCAAGTACTATTTCCAGGCTTGGACATAAAACCTTTCAAAAGGGGTCACTCCGCGGGGTTACTCTCGCCAAAATCGTACATGGATGTGCCTGCTTGACTACGAAAATGTGACTTTCTCTATACCTATTTTTGGCCAATTTCCCACCCATCAATATACCAATTTTGTTAGAAAAGCACCCAATTTTGCACAAATTGGGTGCTTTTTACAAAAAATGCCTCAAAATACACCCAATTTATTCCAATTGGGCGCTTTGGTCTG
Organism: Ophiura sarsii; assembly: GCA_035610835.1. Classification (NCBI taxonomy): domain Eukaryota; kingdom Metazoa; phylum Echinodermata; class Ophiuroidea; order Amphilepidida; family Ophiuridae; genus Ophiura; species Ophiura sarsii. The sequence goes on from CM069453.1 coordinate 17,921,158, forward strand.
TGATGAAAACCACCCCATCACTATACCAAATTTGGCAAAAAGTCACCCCAAAAGGCAGGCACATATACGTATACCATATCAATGTGAGAACCTCCCCCCCCCTGGGGGTCAATCTGGTAGTATTGAAGAATGCTTCATTATAAGGATATTTTAGAGTTCCCATTGGAATTTTTAAATGATAAATTCCCATATGCATAATATCAGAGTGAGTAAAAAACTGTACTCAACTTTGGGATTGGTTTTATTTCTAAAAATCTCAGATATTATTTATTCTGGCAGAGAGGCTGTCCCATTAGCTTTCAGAAGAATTTAGTTGGTTAAAATTGATTGCAGAAAATGTGTTTTATGCTCATTTAGATAAAAGTGTACATTTCAAACACCGAACACAATTTGAGACATTTCTCGAATCAGCTCTATTGAATTTCATGATTGAATAGTGGAAGAGCATTTTCTTTTGACAAAGTGCAAGAGTGTGTATTTCTTGCAAAAATTTGACATAATTTTGACACAATAGATTTAACAAACTTTTGACATAGTGGATGCATCTTGAAGATTTGACACAATTTTGATATTTGATTAAAAAAAAGTTTCCAATTTTTTTTCACTTTTTGGTCAAAATTTCAAAAAATATTAGATTAGGTTTTAAAAAAAATATCGTCCCTAAGTTAGTGTCTATATCATCATCAAGCGATTTGGGCTTTTTTACTCAACATTATTTTTGTTAGCTTTGAAAAAAAATGTGGGTCAAAAAAGTGAATTTTGTGATTTTCTCCACAAAAAAAATCAACATTTTTGGTCAAAATTGATGCCAAATTTGGATTCTCTGATCCATTTCCTTTCCAAAAGTGTATACTTTTAATTTTAAATGTATTTGATTAATAGTTCAATAATAACAGCACTCACATAATTCAAAAAATCAAATCAAAAACTTCCTTAAGTCCCCCCTGAACTCATAAACACTCTCAATTGAAGATAATGGCCAAGTCCACATAGCCCCAACTCAATGTAACAGGTTTCAGTCAGTGCCAGGAAGCCTTAACTCAGACTTACGTCCTTCTGGTGCTCACTGAATTGACATAATGAGTGAGTTAAGGCTTGTGATCATGACAATCTTATACTAAAATAGGTGACTCAAGCAGTAACTCAACTAAAACTTTCTGAATATAATCAGAGGTATGATTTGGGTGCTACAGTGTGTTGTAATGGGTCCCAATTATATTCAAAGTTAATTATCTCAAAATAGCCTTTTTGAGTTAAGGCCTTCTGGCACTCAACCCTCAATGTGTAATATCTCAAATTAAAGAGAAGAAATTACTTACAAATTTACGTTACTCTTTTGAGGACTGTATACACCAACAGTGACAATGACAGTATTTGAACTCACCTGCTAGTCCTGTCAAACCAATAGGACCCCTTTCTCCATCTTGACCTATCTCCCCAGGTTGACCCTGACCAATGTCACCATTGCTGCCCTTTGAACCTTGACCTGGCACACCTGGGATTCCTGGATTTCCTGCAGGCCCAGTTAAACCTGTTGAGGCAAACATCAATTATGTTAACTATACATGCCATACTCTTTTATCTGAGACGAACAGGTATTCGTCTCAGCTTATATGACAAGTCCTTTCAACATCTGACTTTATATTAGCATGGTGGTCATGGTTTCAGTGAAGGTTAATGCTTGGTTGGGGAGATGGTGGATGTTCCTGTAAAGGGTAGCTGGTGGCAACGCCTCGACAGGTGAAGAATCTTGTTTTTTCTGTGTAAAAATATCTTTACCAGATCGCATGCATACTTAAAGGTAGATGACCCGATCACATTTCGATTTTCAACTTGAAGTTTTCTATTCTACATGAAAGGTCATCCTTAAAAAAGTCGTGTTCCAAAGTTTGAGTTGCATAGCTCTAATGGTTCTTATTTTACACGCACAAGATGCTGTGAACTGTACCCATTGAGTAGTACACAAACTATATCGGTGGTATACCACCATTCGCGGTAATTCGACGTTATTTCATCGATTTCTCCGTAATTATACCGATTTAGGCCGTCAAATTTCAGTATGATGATGAGAAAAATACGAGCTTTCATATGATATGAAAATCTCCGTATGTTTGAAATAATTCTGTGTTACGAAAATGTGATCGGGTCATCTACCTTTAACTGAAACAGTAATTTGTGTGACTTGAATTTCAAAATAAATGTTAACAAATCGAAATAAGTTAAACAAATATTTATAAATCTTTCTAATGTTAGATCATTTGACAAGCAACACTTCAATTGTAATATTTAGTTATTAAAATGTAAATAAAATACTGAAAATGTTGCTTTAGAAATAAAGTGTGTTTTTTACACAGAAAACAATCCTCAAAAGTCGTACTTTTCAGGGGTGTATCCAGATGGGGTGCAAAGTTGCTCGCACACCCCGTGGTGAGGGGGGGGGGGGGGGGGGGAAGGAAAAAAAGAAAAGATGAACAAACAAGGAAAACTGAAAGTGAAATTATAAATCAGGAATCATATTTATCGGATCATTCGGACTATTGGCGTGGCGATATAGGCTATATAAAAAACAAAGTACCGCTATGTCGCCCTGCCACCACACATGTATGACTGGTGTGCAGTGGGGTATCCATGGGGGGGGGGGGAGCAGGCCATGGCCCCCTCCCCCATTGACAAAAGAGTTCTAAAAAAGGAGGAAGAGGAGAAGAAGGAGGAAGAGAAGGAGGTAGTGGAAGAGGAGGAAGGGTAGGGGCATAGGCAGCGCAAATAGGGGTTACGGGTCATGTCCCCATAATTTTGATATGGGGGACGTTAAAAACGTTATAGCCTACTGGCCCTTTTTTAGTGTTAACAATTTTGACCGCTTTGCACGTTTTAGTTTCAATGTTTCATTATTTAAACTTAACAAGACGGCTTCAGGAGGAATCTTTTTCTGAACCATATTATAAATAATATGTGGGGGACGTTAAAAAAAAGAGGGGACGTTAAAAAAAAGAGGGGACGTTAAAAAAAAGGGGTACGAAAAGGCGGGCGGGGAGGCATGCGAGGGACATAAGAACGTTTGTAATTATTGGACGTCGGTCAGGATATATATGTGCGCGTATGTTGATGAGAAATCTGATATTTTGGAGGTATATGCTTTTTGAAAAAAGTTTTTTCAACATTACAATTTTAAATCAAGAATATATATCAGTATGCACAACTTCTTTCTGGCATAGGCCTATATAAAGAGCCAATATTGATTGCTTTTCAATAAAATATCGGTCAAAAGTACACAACAAATTTATTATTATGCTCAACTTCTTTCTTGTATATGGTAGGGTTATAGGTAGGTGTTCTGATTTCTGGCCTGATTTTCAACTTGATGTTTGCTATTCTACAAAACAGTCATATTTCAAAGTTTGAGTTGCATAACTCCAGTAGTTCTTATTTTGGGGGGCACAAGGCGACGTATGAAATTTGCCCATTGAGTATATATGTACACAACAAACTGGCTGAGTGGTTTTAAACCACCATTGGCAGCAATTCACTGCATTTTGGCCTATACCATCTTCCTAGAAATGGAACATATCTTAAAGGTAGATGACCCGATCACATTCCGATTTTCAACTTGAAGTTTTCTATTCTACATGAAAGGTCATCCTTAAAAAAGTCGTGTTCCAAAGTTTGAGTTGCATAGCTCTAATGGTTCTTATTTTAGACGCACAAGATGCTGTGAACTGTACCCATTGAGTAATACACAAACTATATCGGTGGTATACCACCATTCGCGGTAATTCGACGTTATTTCATCGATTTCTCCGTAATTATACCGATTTAGGCCGTCAAATTTCAGTATGATGATGAGAAAAATACGAGCTTTCATATGATATGAAAATCTCCGTATGTTTGAAATAATTCTGTGTTACGAAAATGTGATCGGGTCATCTACCTTTAAGCCTAAGATTTTACAGAAATAAGAAAAATATGGGTTTTCTTAAGTGATCCTGTGTTTGATGAAGCATATCGGTTGAACATGTGCACCCTTTTTTAGTGACACCCTGTATAACAGGCCTATGGGGCGTTATCTTCCAATAGAACAACATAGCAATAATATTTTGACCAAAGAACATGTTCATAAGTCTATATACACGCCTTGTGGTCCCTGAATTCCAATTCCCGGGACCCCAGGGACTCCAGCAGTGCCGGCGCCACCCGGTGGTCCTGCAGGTACTGGGATAATGTTCCACGCACAAGGACATGAGACGCCTGTTGGTGGTGAATCTAGTTGTTCTTGGGTTGTTGATGGATCGGTTGCCATGGCCACTGAGTAGATGTTGGTTATTAGAAACAGAACTTGAAACATCTGTTTTGATGTTGCCATGGTGATGTAAACACCTGGAGATGAAAAGTTTTTTTTTTAAAAAATCAAATTTGAAAAATTTGCATATAGTAAAACAAACCAAAAACTTGGTTATTGGTTGAACATTTTAACATTCTTAAATGTTTAAATTTATTGTTTAGGCGACGGACAAAGATACTGTTCTACGGGCAAACAACCTCTCAAGTAGGGTCGGTCAGTTGGGCGCTTTTTTGTTTGCTCCACCCACATTTTTTTTTGAAACTTCAGAGAATTTTCAGCAATAAAAAATATCAACAATTTTTTTCAAAAATCACAATTTTTTTTTTTTATAAATCTAAAATTTGCAAACAAATTGCAAACATAGTCATAAACTTCCAAATTTTCTTTTTTTTTGTAAATCTAAAATTTCCCAAAAAATTGCAAACATAAAACATAAACTTTCTATAAAAAAGTTTTTTATTTTGTAAAATTTGAAAAACAGGTGTTTTTTCTTCCTCGCCTGGAACTTCTGTTCATTATCAAAACAAAAATATATAAATTATGCCTGATACCTTAATTAAAGGCCTTTTGGTAATAATATAAACCCATCATTTAACAATCCATAATAACATTTCTGATTTTTTCCCACCAACCTGCATGGTCTTCTTCATGAGTGAGGCATAGATGACAGCCAAAAAAAGCAGGGAAAAAAGCCTTGATTGTGTGCAAAAGTATGAATAAATATGAATAAAAATACAGGGTGTCCCAAAAGTTTCGATACATTTTTAAAGATTATAGTATCTCTCTTAAAATAATTTGCTGTACCAAACTGAAAACATATGTGGAAAGAGAATACTCCTTCTCTCGCACCCTTTACTTTATTAAACCATACAAGTCTGGATACCACCTGCCCATAGCGAGTAACTTTTGAATTGGGTGGGTGACAATACAAAAGTACTCGCCCAACTAGCGGGCAAAATTGTAAGTTAGTTACACTGACTGGTGGAATTTCTGTCGGGCAGATATTTTTGTGAAACTTTTGGGACACCATGTACGAGGGTTAGTCATTAAATAATGAAAGTGATCTTGGTATTGGATGCATGAGTGATTCTATTGAGGGATAGTGCGATCAATACAAAGTATGAACCTTTGTCTTTCCAACAATGCACTTTTGGATTTCTAAACAGGCCCGTAAGCAGGATTTTTTAAGGGGGGGGGGGCGTATTTTCTGGAAAAGGTACATTGGTACCCAAAAAATCGTAAAAGGTTGCCCCCAATTTTTTTTTAGCCATCTCAGAAAATTTTGAGAGAGGTGGTGGGGGGGGAGGACATGTTTGAGTCCAAAACGGCCCGAAAAAATGCTTTACACAAAGGGAAATAGGGCGTTGTTCGAAAAATTGGGTGGGTGGGGGGCGTTTTCACAAAAAAAGGTACATTAGTTCCAAAAAAAGGTACATTTCGTACAAAAAAAGGTCCCCCCAAATCTGAAAAAGTCATTTTTTTTGTACCAATGTACCAACGCCCCCCCCTAGTTACGGGCCTGTTTCTAAATATGAACTATGACGTCATAGCATTAACTTAAAGTAAGTACACTTTGGACACTGCTAAATCAGTTATTTGGCGGGAAATTTGAATTGTTTTAATGAAACATGTGGTAAGAAGATTGCATAACATGACACCAGAAGCAAGTAAATTCCGATTTTTTTTTTCTTCTCATAATTATGATACCTTGGACAATAAATGCATCCCTGTGTAATTTGAAATATATACAGGGTGGTCCAAAAATAACTATACCCAACTTTGGAGGCCATTTTCTCCTAGATTATAAAATATTTTAGTAATTTGGTTTGCATATTATTAAAGCATATATCGTTGAGCATTATTGGTGAAAATAGGGAAGATATTACATTAATATTCTATGTGATATTGCTATTTTTAGCGAGTATGTGTAAAAATGGCTTTTCCACAGGAGCTGTCAATGCATCAACATGTTTGAATATGATATGACACAATAATGTAATGACGCGATAGTCCTTTGACAAATGTTTTTGTGAGAGCTTCAAATATTCTTGAAAAAAAACATTTTTTGATTTTAAAAAGAGAATTATTATGTGTACGGTCATGAGAAATATGTTGACCAATTCTGACGGTCATCGGTCATTTCCTCTGACACAGGAAGCATTTTAAGTTATAGAAGTGAAAATTAACATTTTTACCCCTAGTGACCCCAAATATTTTTTTATTTTAAAACTGAACTACTATATGTGCGTACTGTCATAAGGTATATGTTGCCCGATTTTGACGATCCCAGGTCATTTCACTAAATTGCAAGGGCGTTTTAAGTGAAAATCACGTTTTGACCCCTTATGACTCCCTGTGACCTTTGACCCCGAACTGTGAAGACCCTATATAAAGATCAGGTAGGAGGTCCAACTGACCAAGTCTGGTGAATGTAGCATGTAAACTGTAGGAGAAGAAGCATTTTGTAGATGGGTTTGTCAGAAACAAGATGAAGAAAGAAACGGCAGAGATAAGACCTCAATTTTTTGAAAAAAATCATCTGGTGCCCACATAAACTCAGGCATGAGAATCTTCAGGAAAAAGCAGGAGCAGGAATTCCTGCTTTTTTGTAGTAAAAATGAACACAGTTTTATTTAATTTTAGCCCGTTTTTGGCCTTTTTTGCACCACTTTCCTGCTATTTTCAAAAAATCCATTCTCATGCCTGCCCTGTGTTCCAGTGGATAGCGAAGAGGGACCAGGTTCGAGAACATGTATTTTTAAGGTCTTTGTTTATCTAATTTACACCAGTTTGTCTGATTCTATATATTATTTAAACAAATAAAATTTTAAAAAATCATTTTCACTTTGGGCAACTTTGTTGACAATTTAATGGTATAGAATTTATTTCTGTAAAAATAATTCCAAATAAAAGCTAAAATTCTTTTGACAATCAAATACAATTGATGATGCAATTTCAACTAGAATAAAAGTGCATGTGTGAATGCATGGCCCTGGTTGTAACAGTAATCCATTCAGCTGTCATCCGAGTGAACAACTGATTTTATGCCATACTTTTTCTTCTGATTTGTTCTGAATAGAGAAGAATATATAACAGCAGTTTCCTTGACATCCACACATGGAACTGTCATCATGGTTTTTTGCAAAGGTTTATTTGGTATAAGTAAAACCTGGGCTGAAAAGAATACAAACCCTGCTAATTTTTTTTTACCCTTTTATAGAGTTTAAAGTGACAGGATTCTCAATGTGAAAGCTTTTCTAAATAATGCAAATAGACAGTACTAGTATGGATTACAATTTTCCTTTCAAATTTTATTATCTGCTGTTTCAAACAGCCATTTGTTTACAACAGCACAATGGTAGCAAGCTATCATGATAGAAATACAAGGTTCCTTTATCAATCTTCATTAAATTTGACACAGAAATCAACAACACCCAACCTGTTCTCCCATTGTTTGAAAATTTGTGAACATTTTTAAACCCATTTTAACATTTGTTCCAACATTTGAAAGATTTTGGAATTTTTTTGGAAAATGGTTGAAAATTCAACAAAATGTTCACGAAAATTTGAAGAAAATAAATAACACAACCAACCCTGTAGAACAGGGTGTTTTTTGGTCACATCTAAATTATGCCAATATCGTTGTGATTGGTTCATTGTGATTCCTCCCATGTTAAATGGAATAGGTCCAAATCAATAACCGATCGGCCAATGTTTATGAATCTACTATCTCACACATTAATTAACAGACGCACAAAGTCGCAATAATTTATTTTGAGATCTAACCAAACAAAGGATTGAATTTCTTTTGTTTTCTGTTATTTTGAAAACCCATCATTTGATCATATCTTTGGAATTAATTGTCCATTCTTAATGGATTTTCTGTAAAATGTTGCATTGCAAATAGCTAATACAATCAAGTAGAAAACTTAAAAAGTGTTATTTTGGACTTCAGACTCATTTTGCTTGATTGCATCACATAACATATTTTCCAGCAAACTTCAGGCTGCACAAAAAGTGTGGAAATTAGGATAAAGTACAAACATTTCCCACTTTGACTGTACAAATATTCAGGGTTTTTTACAATTTTCAGATATAGATATACTCTGCCTGAATTCCATTGAATTGACCAAGCAGTTAGTGACCCAAGTAACAACAAATATTTAAAAATGTTGAAAGTCAGGGGACATATCAAGTGATCAGATTGTACCTTGATAAAGTGCTCAAAATGCAACTTGTCAGGTCAAAAAATCCTGATCTTAGATTATAAATTCAAACCAAAACTATTAATTTGTGATACTGTCAGGTAGATAGATGGGTTGACTACTACAAATTTATTGTTCAAAGAGCAAGACAGAGTACAATTTCATTTTTGCACTTGGCTCATTCAATATAAATAGGAAACTGTAAAAGTGGACGTTTTTGTACTACATTAATTTTCGCTCTCGAAGCAGTTACTGTGATTATAATTATAACACATGAATATATTTCTTTTGCATATGTTTGTATGTGATGAAGCTACAAATCGTGAATTCAGGAACACATAAAACAATTAAAAATCGGCAAAGTGCAAAAAATTAATCGCACAGAAATGTTCACTTTTACAGTAGTATGATAAAACCTGTTCAGGTCATACTGATCAAAAGAAACATCCTCAATTCAATCCAAATATCGGCTGCTTCCTAAAACAAGGCAAAATATTTTTTACATGCAACCTCTCAAAATTGGATCAGGTTGGGCATTACAAGAGTACAATTTATAACATGATAAGTTACTTTTTAACAATTGGCAATACATAGGAGCTAAATTTTCATTTGCACATAGAAGTAAATTTGAAATTCAATTCTAAAATAGTATAAATACTATCATATCTTTTCTCCATTTCTAAATATTAATTATACAGTCATACACCAACACCCCAGGTTCCAACCAAAATCAAGGTTCGCATAGACAAACATTGTACATGTACTGTATACATTTGTTTTTTCAATATTTTTGAAAATGTTTACTTACTGTACAATCTTTACAACATTTGATGCAATTTTTCTATATCAATTATTGCTATACATATAGGAATAATAATGAATCCCTAGAGCTCTTTCAATTTGAGATATAGATAATGACTGTTGGGTGATACCTCTGATTCCCTGGAGTGGAAAGGGATTTGGATGTTTCCCAATGTAGTGGTTTGTGATTTACTATTGCTGAATATCAAATCCTTTGAATTAGTCCGTATTCAAACTGCCAAATATTAATAGCGTTTTTTCTCAAGGAACAAGGACTATTCTTCCAACCGCTCCACTGCCATTCATGATCTCGTTGTGAGCTAGTGAAGCGCCCTCTAGTTGAAATTCTTTGCCAATGTGAGGCTTGATCCACCCGGATTCAATACCTGCACGGATGGCTGCTGATATCACTTTTCTGGCTTGCTGTGTGTGTGTAGAAAGGAATGAGAAGAAAGAACAAAAAATAGGTAATTTGGGAGAACTTTGCATGACATAAAGTGGGTGAAAATATACAAGGACAGCAGTGGTATAATATTCAGGTATAGAAAGGTATTGAGCCTACTTGTTCAAATCCCATGGCCATATCCCTCATGAGCTGAACCCCAGTGTACATGGCAGAACCTATCAAATTTGATTTGCCCTCTCAAATGAAAATCTAATTCGTCATATCTCTTCATTTGAAAAAAATGGTTATGACACTGGGACTAAACAAATATCATCTGAAGTTCTCAAATCTCAACAATTTCAAAAGCATACAGGGTAGTTCAGAAAGAACTGACACATTTTTCAAGCAAATCCATCATGAACATTTAAGGAGTGTATGGTCAAATCAATGATATTGTTAGAAAGACAATTCAAATTAAAAGATACTTTAAAATGGTCCATTGTATTATGTTGCATCAATTTTAGTACAGGCCTCTATTAAGTCAATCCACAGGATCGATATAAAAATAGGGACAGCGGTCCCAAATAGGTCGTCCGTTTATATGGGTAGTTTGGTTGCAATTGTACTTCATCTGTTTAAATGTAATCAATTTTACATATGCAGCCAATTTTACATCTTAACCTCAGTTGACCTTTGACCTTGGTATGTGACCTTTGACCTCATTAACATATGAAGGTTTCCATGTTGCATCTATGACCGAGGTTTGGTTGCAATTGGTCATTGTATGGAAAAGAAATGGACGATACAAAAAGTGTGTACTAAATGTTGACCTTAGATGACCTTTGACCTTGGTATGTGACATTTGACCTCATTTACATATGAAGGTTTCCATGTTGCATCTATGCCAGAGGTTTGGTTGCAATTGGTCATTGTATGGAAAAGAAATGGACAATACAAAAAAGTGTGTACTAAATTTTACATCTTGACCTCAGATGACCTTTGACCTTGGTATGTGACCTTTGACCTCATTAACATATGAAGGTTTCCATGTTGCATCTATGACCGAAGTTTGGTTACAATTGGTTGTTGTATGGAAAAGAAATGGACAATACAAAGTGTACTAAATTTTACATCTTGACCTCAGATGACCTTTGACCTTGGTATGTGACCTTTGACCTCATTAACATGTGAAGGTTTCCATGTTACATCTATGACGGAAGTTTGGTTGCAATTGGTCGTTGTATGGAAAAGAAATGGACAATACAAAAAGTGTGTACTAAATTTTACATCTTGACCTCAGATGACCTTTGACCTTGGTATGTGACCTTTGACCTCATTAACATATAAAGGTTTCCATGTTGCATCTATGGCCGAAGTTTGGTTGCAATTGGTCATTGTATGGAAAAGAAATGGACAATACAAAAAATGTGTACTGAATTTTATATCTTGACCTCAGATGACCTTTGACCTTGGTATGTGACCTTTGACCTCATTAACATATGAAGGTTTCCATGATGCATCTATGACCGAAGTTTGATTGCAATTGGTTATTGTATGGAGAAGAAATGGACAAAACAAAAAGTGTATACCAAATTGTTGACACACACAGACACCACACACGAAGGATGCTGCCATAAGGTCTCTTCCTACGGACGACCTAAAAATGATTACAGTGATCGCTGATTTAAGATAGAATCTGAATAGAATGTAGAATGGCGAATGCCATCCACATGGTTTGCCTTACAATGATGGCTTTATATAAAATTGAGGTAAAATTATAAGGCGATTATAATTATATCATATATATAATATAATATAAGGCGATTGTCAATTTCAAGAATAACTTTTTTTCTTCAAAATTAAAGCCGCTGATAAATAGTCTTTCCAGCACTATTTCTGATTTTAAATAAACACACATGCCATTTTTGTCACACCTTTGCCAAAAAAGTGTCCATTCTGTTTTGAATCACCCTGTATCTAAATAGAAAATGTGCTTCACTTACCAGACCCTCTTCTCCTTTAGGAAGCATAACACCTACGATAGAGCTTTCTTTGGGCATCAGAAGACGAGGGTTGATTTCAACCGTGCCTCTATTACCGACAACCTGTAAGACATACAAACAAATATTTCACCATAAAAGTGATTATATGACTACTGAGTGGGTGGTTACTAAATCACTTGATTTTGTGAGATTTTGGACCGACATTATGGTCCAAGACCATAAACTAAATAAAGCTGACAAACATACATTGCGCTTTATTCCGTAAGTGGCATAAAGCTATAGTTCAATCAGTTCCAAATTGGCGAGAAATATTCGGTTTTTATCTATTCGCGGGCAAAAGTAATCCAAGCGTTAGCGCGATTTAGGCATACGCAAGCGCCACGCATACAATGTCACTGCGACATTGGGCGCCATATTGCGCTATGCCAGCGTTTTGCGCATGACGCTCTTCTGAATTCATTTGCTGCTGTAAACAGGTTTCGCCAATTTGGAACTGACTGAACTATAGAAGGATATACAGTTCTTTTCACTCTTTATGCTATGTGTGTGAAGTCCAACACTATGGTGAGCGCAGCGCAAATTTGCTATCATTCTAAGCGTGAAGCTGGCTTGATCGAATTTATTTGTGGATCTTTTTTTCGTCATTCATGAATATGCATGACTTTTATGCCAGCAAATCACTGTGGTGGCATAATTGGCGCGTACCTGCATCTATGGATAAGTTGTGTGGAGCCCATTGATGCAGGGAAACAGCATATGATCACAGTTAAGGAACTCTGGTTGCTCTTTACAATTTCTATGAATGCGACCTTTGACACTATACTTACAGCTATGGTACCGCCAGTAGCTAGCAGTTCCAGATCTTTCTGCAAGTTGACATTGGCTAACATTTCAATGATGATGTCCACACCTTCCCCAGATGTAGCCGTCTATGAGTGGAAAATATATAGGAGTGTAATAAGTCAATGATCTGAGAGTAAATAGCTTTAAATTGGAGAAATTAGCATGCATTAACATTTTTTGATTACAATGATCATGGCATGGTAGATCACAAAAAGTTAATGCTATATTTTGTCTTTTTAAAAATTTTGAAGTACCTGAACCAAGCAATCACATCATTTTCATACTGTAAATATTTTCTGTCAAATCTATTTATTGAAAAACACCTTCGATTTTCATGAAGCCTTCCCGGAGGGGCACTGACATTGAAAGTGCTATAGGTATGTGTTGCCCTGAAGACTCCCTTTTCAAGCTCTTCAACTCGCTCTTAAAGGAGGTGTCCAGCAAGCACAACATTGTGCATTATATGTTAGAAAAATAATCATTGATGACCAGTTACACAAAATCACAAAACTAGATTTCATGGTTCTTGGCTGGCACGGTTCAATTGCCATGCACGGCGTCAACCAGGATAATGGAGAAAGAGTATTTTCACAATATCCTTTGCTAAACTAAATCGCCGACAGACCTACACAGGATGTCGGAAAGGGGTGTATATTCTTCTGTTATTATTAAGTGGAGAAATAATTTCACCAAATTCTTAGGGGAAAAAAGGGGAAGGAAAATGAAAGAAGAAAAAAAATGAAAACAGGTTGTACATAATTTAAGGGAACAGAAACTGTTCAGTATAATTTGAAGAAAGATTTGGACAAAGCATGGTGAATACTTTTGATTTTCTTGAAGAATAGACACCACCTGCTGTTGGCATTTTCTTCCTTACCATAATCTGGTCCGTGTAGCCATCAGATCTGTGATTGAATACAACGCTTGCGCCAGCTTTTCTAGCAATTTCCATTCCTTGAGGTGTACCGGCTGTACCTAGTACATGCATGCCGTAAGCTTTGGCAAACTGTACCGCTGCAACTCCAACCTGTAAAACAATGTTGTATTTAGAGAATAAAGCTATTGTTTTTAGACCGTACCCGTGTTATATTTATATTGTCTTAGGACATAAATGCGGACGATAGTATTATTTTATGCGGCGTCGTTGTTCTACGCAAAAATAATACTATCGAACGCATTTATGTCAGACAATATAACACGGGTACAGTCTAAAAACAATACCTTTATTCTCATTCTTAAACAATCATACTTTAGACATTTATCAAAGAAATAAGTACATTTTATTGTCCACATTTGACAACTTTTACCCCTGCTAGGATCGAATAACCCACAAACATTCCATCCAATCACATTCACATGCTATGAGTAAACCATGCGTAAGCGTCGCGTGCCGGCATAAACGCAGGAAAAGCGCTAAAGACGCACTGCAGAAGTGCGCGTTGTGGAGCAAACCACGCATTGTGAAGGTCGGGCGCACTGTTAAAACGTAGGCCCCACCTCCCCGTGTTAAGTTGTCTCATCTAGATGTCACCAATTTCTCTGAGAACCAATGAGATTGCTTAAACTTTCTTAGCTGTTTAAGAATATACATTATTACCGGAGAGGTGATGGGTTAATATTGTACAATGATAAATAAAAGGTGTATGACCTGATCAAATTCACTTATTTATACCCCATTCAAATTGAGATTTGTGTATCAGAAGAAAGATACGCCTGCACTATTTCAGGCCTCAGAGATGTTTTGTTCAGATGCTACAAGTGAAAAGGTAGAAGACACTTGTGAATTATCCCAAAATGTGGTATACCACACCTGAGGTTTGTACAATTCTACAAAATGTAAACAATGTGTTGCTTCCAACTTTAAGACCATAGAGTACATTAAATTGATGGGACAAATCTGTAAAAATGAAATTTCATCTTCATTCTCCTGATAGTGAGATTAAATTCTTATTGAATATTTTGAAAATGTTTAAAGGTGTATTTTTTGATGCCAAAGGTGGTTAACCACCAGCAAGTTTGTGTAATATTCAATGGGCACATTTAGTGTGACCTTGTGCTTCTAAAAGTAGAACCATTGGAGTTATGCAACTCAAACTTTGGAATGTGACAATTTTAAACTTAAAACATTTGTGCATTTTTTTAAAAAACTTTTTGATTTTTTGTCATCTTCTTTCTCATGTGATCTGCATTGATGATGCAAAAGAACTTCAAATTGTTTAAATATTTTGAAATATGCTTGAACATTTTTGAACATTTTAAAAATGTTTTGATTTGTTGAAGTCATCTTATCAAATGTGATCTTATCATTATCAGCCAACTCCCTATTTTGTTGCTCTGTAGAACAGCTATAGTCAGCGTCATAATGCTATGGACAAAATTCTGCGTACCGCAAGCATTCAAAAATGACTGTTTGGTCATCATCCGCATGCATGCATAGGTGTTCACTCGTATTAAGCATTTGAACGCAGCACCATGAACAACACAACAAATCACACTCATGTCAACTAGCTTAAATTTCATCATAGCATTATGACAGTGACTAGAGGTATGGATACAAGGAAAAACCCTATGGATAGATTACTTACCGCACCACTAGCACCGTGTACAAGAACAGTGTGTCCAGCCCTACCGTGAGCTCTGAAAATGGACAAAAAGCAAGATTAACTTTTGAAATATGAAAGGTTTGTAATTGCATCTTTACTAGGGTTCTGGGTAGCAAAAATGACCCCTTAATATTTAAAGATTCAAGGAGGTTCGTATTATCAAAAAGCGTTACTTGGTTGTTTTTTATACCATTAAGCTCTATAGTGTAATCAGCTACAAATAGACGAGAAATATTCATTTTTTATCTCTATGCGCGCAATCCAAGCGTACATGCATGATTATGGCCACATGCACCTGGTTCTGGTCGCACATACTTGTCAACATGATGCACAGTGCGCTTGTTGCCTGACCGCGTCCTTCTGTATTCATTCGCTGCTGCAAGGAAGCCTCAACAATTTGGAGCTGATCAAACTATAGATCATGCAATGAAAACCATAATAAGAAGTACCAGAATAGTTTGAAATGGGAAAATTGAGCAAATCTTCCTTGTTGGAATTTTACAATAAATATTATTGTCCCCTTTTTAATTCATAACCCTAACTCTACTACACCACACGGCAACTGGGCGGAAAAAAATGTTTTTATAACCCGGCGTGCAGGTTTTTGGGCGGTGGGGGGGTCGGGTGACCTTTCTGGTGAATTTTGGGGGTCGGAAAACAAATCTGTTGCCGTGTGGTGTACTAGAGTTAGGGTTAATGGAAATGTCCCATCCAACTCACCTTTGGAACAGAGCCCTGTATGCTGTAAAGTATGGAATACCCAATGCAGCACCATGTTTGAAGTCTAATTGATCAGGTAGTCCATAGACATTCTCTTCATTTGACAGTGTATACTCGGCATATGTGCCAGATTCTGAGCCATATGTATATACCCTATCACCCGGCTGATGTGTAAAGAGAGAGAAAACCAATTTTAAAGGTATATTATGTGATCTTTTTACAGTTACAGAGTGAAACGTTTCTTATTTACTTCAAAATCAGATTTTGAAAAATAAGTTGTCGGATAACCCGACAGTTACTGAGTGATTTTCTCGTTCATAAATAGAATTCCATGGTTTGACACTTACATTTACAGACAGTGTATCCGGCTATGATCACAACTGAATATTTAGGTGAATACGATATAGTAAGGAATGATGGAAATAAAAAAAACTAATATGTTGACAATTTTTCAACATTGGAAAAAGATTTCCTTTATGATTTAGTAAAGTTCTGTGATGGGTTTTACGGAAACATACATTTGTGTTTGTCAAAATATCACACATACGCTTGGATTACTTATGAACGTGAGGAGATCAAAACTGCATATTTGTTTGCCAATTTGGTTATAAGGTAAAGGTTATAAGGGTATAAGGTATAAGGTTATAAGGTAAAGTTACTTCTATATATATCGCCAATTACCTTAAATCTTGTGACCTCCGGTCCAACTATTTCCACCGTGCCAGCGCAATCATTACCAGGTGTCCATGGTAGACTTGGCAAGTTAGCATACTGGCCAGACCTAATGTATGTCTCCACTGGGTTAACCCCAGCTGCTCCCACTTTAATCAAAACCTTTAAATAAAGAAAATGAATTACATTAATATGAAATGATATACAATGAATGAAAGAAAAGTGATTCCATTTTTTACTGTCATATATAAGAATTTATTCATACCTAAAATACCTAAATGGACAATGGTATTGGGCTTTTCAGTAGGCATCCCTTAACAAAATTCTATCCATATAAACATGATAAAGGGAAGCCCCGGAGTTAACGCGATTGTGTTATTCACGCCGTGATTCTCGCTTTTAGGAATATTTCTCGGTTTATTGAAAATCGCCCAGGAATTCTCGGCATCGTGGGTTTTATCAAAGAATAATTCTGAAATCGCAGGTTTTTCAAAGAAAAATGTCAATCTTTTATTTCTTAATCTGAAACATTAAAATAGAGATCAAATCAACCCGTGTACAGTATCAAGCATTTTAACAGTTGTCCGTGAATGAGATTAAATGTCAAGTGCCCAGGAAGTAGCTTCGATAAACATGATAAAGGCCCAAATAGTGAGGGGTGTGTGTCTCAATAAGCATCCCTTGAGCACATCTGACCAACTAGAAACCAAACAGTGCATCATTTTTCAATAAATTAACAAATTAACTGGGTCCAAAAACTGGAGAGCATAAAACTTAAATAGAAGGCAACATACCTGCTTCATATTTAGGGATGCTGTATAAGTAAATATATCTGACATTAATTGAGACCTGTCATCACAAAATGAGAGTTAAGTCGGAAAGTTTAATTTTCAGGTTTGTCCAGATTCAAAATGCTCAGAACACAAGCTTTAAAATGATATGTAACATGTCATAATTGTTCAATGTTTTCCCTGTCAAAATTCAAATTGAAGTTGCAAAATGCCTTTGTTTTCTATTGATTTTTGGCATGTTTATTGGACCATATCTCCTAATGCACACTAGCGACTTAACGCTCATTTTGTGGTGACAGGTCTCAATTGGTAAAACTATAAACCAATCTGATGTCAATAGAGTGATAGAGCGTAGTCAGAACCCATCAGTGCGGTGTGTGCAAGTTTTACCTTCATGGAGTTTACTCTCCGAAATAGCTGTGTTTGGTCTGTTTCAAATTCGGAGTAATTCTGTTATACCCTTCACAGAGGTATTCATAGTGCATGATTTTTAAGAACAACGCATACTACCGATGTTGGTGTGAAGGGTATAACAGAATTATGCCTAAAATTAAAAAAATTCAAAAGATTTCAGCATTTTTTAAAATTAAAAATAACATCGCCTGGGCACGTTTTAGTCTACTCACCTGTGTTTCCTGTGGCTCTGGTATAGCAATATCCGGTAATACCTGGAGCACTTCAGGACCTCCCCACTCTGTCACACGGACAGCTCGCATCACCATACGGGCCAGTGTACGTCCAGACATGAAGAATGGTAGCAACTAGAAAATAATATAATCAAGATCAGGGTGAGTCTATTTGTAATCAATCAGTGTTGATATCAATTACATTCTTAATCAAATAATTCTGATGATCACACCCCTAAAATCAAATACATCTCTTGCCTACAAATGGAGGTTTTCATGCAGTTATTTTTGATGATGAAATTAAATCTACAAACGTCTTAGATATCAAAAATCCAAAATTCAAAATGCAAATAATTTTGCCTGCCATGAACTTCTGCACATGTACATTGTATCACTTAATATTTTGGTACAGCTTGTTTGTATTAGCTTAAAAACAATGTTGTGATGAACATGATCATTTATACATCAATCATTTGTATAATATTTAAAAAGAATTGGATTGCTTGACAAGTTCAAATAAACTAATTGTAAAACATTTTATTTTAGAGAAAATGATATCAAAATGATAGATAACTGATGGAGTAAGATAAAAGAGCATTCGTTATCAAGGTTTAATTGGATAAATTCTAGTTTTTGATTAAATTTACTTATAAATGAATGCACTTATTTATCATTTATCTAGTAGACCCCCATGAATCAAGACCTACAACATAAGCTGCTTGCGACTTGTGTTTAGCCGACTGAGAGTGTCTCTTCAGCTCCGTGTGATGTGCTCTAATGATGCTCTGACAATACCGACAAGCAACTTTAGTGTTGTCTCCGGGTACACGTCGAATCCATTCCTTGATACCAGGTTCTGTTTCCCACTTTTTGTTGTAGCGCTTCACATACTTTGGTCGTTTCTTCTTTGCGGGTGATGGACCATCTGACTCAACACTTTCGTTCAATGGACCATCCGACCCAATGCTATCATTCAATTGGTTACCTTCATTGGGTGGGTGTAGTGGTATTTGTACGGTATTATTATCGTCATCCACTGTAGAACCACTAGCCAAGGCTTGCTGTTGTTGTTGTTCGATCCGAGCTTCCTCGTTGATCCGCCTCACTTGTTGTTCAATCTGATCCACTTGTATTTGAGTTGCTTGTATTTGCTGTTGCTGTTGTAGCTGCTGTTCAACTTGTTGCTGTAACTCTTGTAAGGCAGCATTGCCATCAACAGTGTTTGCTGCATGCACGCTTATAGGTATGGCAGCATGTTCCTGCTCAGCTGAGCTCACAGTTTGAATGGTCACTGGAATGGAGATAGATGCTAAAGTATCCTCTTGTTGTTGATTTGGATCCACTATAAGTTGTTGCTGTTGGTTCACATCCATTTGTTGTTGGTTTGAATCCATTTGTTGCTGTTGCTGATTTGGATCCATTTGTTGGCTTGGATCTATTTGCTGTTGTTGCTGATTTGGATTCATTTGTTGTTGCTGGTTTGGATCTGCCATATTGTTGCTACAGATCGTTTTTCAGGATAAGTCTGATGGATAAATGAGCTAAGGATTTTGTTCAGCAACTTTTTAAAACTTAGTTTTATATAAAATTGATATAAATGGAGGCCTTGGCAAATAGAAATGACTGACTGTGTAAATGTATCCCAACATTAAATCTGAGGAATGAACAGGACTATGTAGCTGTTACTTATTTACTTAGTGGATCCCAATATTTATTTTATGGCTCAACTTCTGAAAACAAATTTGTTTTCTAAGCAATATTGTACTTAAATTAATCATAATTTAAGAATTGCAAAGCTCGATTAATTTTAAAAAATAAATAAATTAATGAATTAATTAAATATATAAAGCGATCAAAAGAAGTAAGCCCCCCACAAAATTAAATCATGCTTGTTTACATAACTCCACACACAATTATAAATTTTGAACAATTGAAACACTTATGAAAAGGGAAAAGGGTTGGCTACTCATACTAGAAAGTTTCCCTTTTCAATATCGTGTTTATACTTCCTCAAAATAGTCAATACATTTTAAAGTGTCTTTATTTTCAATTAAAATGATAGTCTCTTCTTTTTTTAGCTGCTCTCTGTTTGAAATGAAAATAAAATGATCGTTTCATGCATGAATAGTCAATAACTTCACTGAATTGTTGAAAAGTGCCACTTTTTCGGAAAACATCGTTTTTTGGTAAAATGTGACTATTTCAGGAAAAGTAAACATGATATTGAAAAGGGAAAACTTTGTGTGGGTAGTCAAGTGTTTTACCATTTGAAAGTGTTTCAACCTCTCAAAACGTCCAATTCTGTATGGAGTTATGCAAACAAACTTGTATGGGATCTTGAAAAGTGTTTCCCAATATCTCAAAACGTCCAATTGTATGTGGAGTTGTGCAAACAAATGTGATCTAATTTAGGGGGATTTACTTCTTTTGAACCCGTTATCATGTTAAGGGTTTAACATTATTTTTTATCGGGCAAGTTAATTGGCCAAACTTTCATGAAAAAGTGGCTTCTCACGCAGCTGTATGACCTGCTCAGCGAATCATATAAAGCTCATGCATCTCCTTTTTGCCTCAGTCCTGATCACGTTAAGTCCACTTCTGAGAAAAGTATGATGACCAATTAAGTTTAAACTTTAAAAACACTTGTTTAATATTCTTAAAATATTCTTAAAATAAAAAATCCGTAAGAGATCATAACCTACAACATAAGCTGCTTGTGACTTGTGCTTTGCTGACTGCGAGTGTTTCTTCAGCTCCGTGTGATGCGCTCTGACGGCACTCTGACAGTAACGGCACCCCGCTTTCGTATCATCTCCGGGTACACGTCGTATCCATTCCTTGATACCAGGTTCTGATTCCCACTTTTTATTGTAGCGCTTTACATACTTTGCCCATCGTTTCTTCTTGACTGGTGTTGGGGTCTCAGATGGGGCACTTTTGTCCGCTGAGCCCTCTGATCCGATGCTATCATTTAATTGGCTGTCTTCATTTGGTGGATGAAGTGGTATCTGTACTGTATCATTATCATCAGCTGCAGGAGAACCACTAGCCACAGCTTGCTGTTGTTGATCTTGCTGTTCCTGTTCCATCCTAGCTTCCTCGTTGATCTGCCGTACTTGCTGCTCGATCTGATCCACTTGCATTTGTGTTGCCTGTATCTGCTGTTGCTGTTGTAATTGTTGTATTGTAACCTGCTGCTCAACTTGTTGCTGTAGTTGCTGTAAAGCAGCATTGCTGTCAGCAGTATCCGATGTCTGCACACCTATTGGTATAGTAACATGCTGCTGCTGCTGATCAGCAGTGGTCATAGTTTGAATGGTCACTGGTATAGAGATAGATGCCATCTGTTGCTGTGGTTGGTTTGGATCCACTAAATGTTGTTGCTGGATTGGATCCACTAAATGTTGTTGCTGGATTGGATCCACTATATGTTGCTGTTGGTTTGGATCTACCATATGCTGTTGCGGTTGATTTTGATCAGCCATATTGTTGCTGTGAGGTTGTTAGTTGTTACAAGGGATATTCGTAGTTCACAGGAGAGGTCTGATGGAAAGAGCTAAGGATTTTGTTGAACACTTTACTTGGTATATTCTACAAAATAGTCACTACAAGCCTGATCTAGAGTTACTTCAGAGTCAGAAATACATCAAAGAATACTATAATAAATAAACCTGATACAAGATGGCTGCGTAACATTGGGAAAACAAAGTGAGAAAACAAGAAACATTGTTCTCAGGTGACATTTTCTTTTCCAAATAAAGATGAGAAACGGGTGGATATCTGGCCTATTTTCTGGGAAATTCAGCTTGCTTTCTGGGAAATGAACATTTTTCAAGTCCTGATTTTAAACAAACTTATTTCTAACAATCTATAAGCCTACATGTAGAGCTCCAAAATATCATCAACAAAAGAATCAGCCTGATTTTAATTACCACATCATATCAAAATCATACCATGATCACTTCAGGGTTGAAACCACGCTAGTATTACACTAATTATATGATACAGGTCACATTCTGTGACTATTAAAACTTTTGCGAGGAAAGGCACTTCAGGCAAGACACACAAAAACTATGCAAATCATCAAACAGAATGTAAACCCATGATGATACTCAAATAAACACCTATTGCAAACATGAACTTGTCCATAGTCAAACAAATACTTCTTAAACCCTAACCTGGTTTTTGACCGGGATCACAATTTTGGAAGAGAATCAATAACTAAATCATGGCTCCCTGACTTGGGACCATCTGGACCGAAAACACTGACCCCCATGGGCAAGCCATGGCTGTCAGTATATAGGTTCGTTGGATTACGTTATCGACAACCGTTTGTGCATGCGTTTGGAGATAGGCTTTGAAATAGTGAAATGTAGCATACAGGGCTGTTAGGATTAATTATATATAGGTCAATAAATGCGTATGTGTTGTTTTGAGAGAAATTAGAAAAAATCAATGCTCGTGCGTAGGAGGAGTGCTATTGTGAGCATATAAACATTTGCGCAAGTGCATTGATTTTTCTGGTTTTTCGATAAACAAAACATGCATTATAACCTTATTCATACATGACACTATACAAATCAAAATTTACAATTTAAGCGTAATTTTGATCTATGTAAAACGAATAAAAACATGTTAACAAGTTTGCTTAAACGCGCAGTAAAAATCAGCGAACCCAAAATCAAAACAAAGCATGTAGTGCGCACACGCACAGTGCATTAGACACTTTCATTTCAATGCACTCAGCGTATTTTAGTTTCATTGCTTTCTGATTGGTTCGACACTACTAAGAGTGTATGAATAAAAAACCTATGCACCTCTGAAACATGCACTTACACAACAACCCAGTTGAGTGCATGCAGGCTTTTGTTTCACTGCATTCATTATCACAAATTAATTGAGAATTGTATGCTACAATTGCAATGATTGATATCATAATGCGATCGCTCGACTTCCAACAGTTGGATCAAATATTTGGCTTAAATACTCTCAGTTTGTACCACTGTCTGAACACAGAGGCAGGGAGCTAGCTATACAAGTAACTAATGTCATAAAAGTGTATCATAAAACAATTGCTACCTCTTGCTTTAGTCTGTACTCTGTATGGAAGACCTTTTAATGAGAATAATAAATGGCACCACTTTTGCCCGTGTTTGCCATAGGGAGTTCCTTTTATACCCTACCACTGCATAGTGCATGTCTTCAATGGTGACTTTTTATTAAAGAATGACCCATACACTTACAAAGTGAGGAAAGAATGGTGGGTTTTCTAAATAAATCTTTAACCCAACAATTTGTTACATTTATCTGAGACGATAATCGTCTCAGCATTTATTAATAAGGCAAAATAAAAAAAAATAACATGTTTAGCGTCCCCTCCGGCTTCCTTTTTTGGTCCGCTTCAATTTTATTTTTTTCAATCATTGTTCAGGTGTTTCCGAGTTTGAGATATTTGTAAATGTAACACCTGTTTATATCAGGAACAAGTTTTGTGGTGACCAATCCACAGAACCATGAAATAAAAACAATTTAAAGAGGCCTCTTGTTTTAAGCTTCACAAACAAAGTTTATCCCTAATATAATATTAAATAATAAGGGTGAATTTGCGCTAAAAAAAAGGTTTTAAAAAAAAGAAAAAATGGCCACCTCGACATTTTTTTTTTAAATAGTCTGGACGCTAAATAGTAATAGGCCTACATGTTTGTTTTAAGACACATAATAAAAATGTAACCTTTTCCTCCGAGTCTTTGTTGTCCCCCACCCCTTGAGCCTGTTGCACCTGATGATGAAGCTCAGACTGGACGCAGTCTATCTGGTCTTCAAGATTTTCACTTTCACAGCGTTGCATTCCTAGCAGGTGGCCGAATTCCCCAGCCCTGGCAAGTTTGCCAGTGTACTGGCAAACTTGCCCGCTAAGTGGGCATATTTGCCAGTATCTACAGTTAATCCAAAGTTAGCGCTTCCACACAAAAAATGGCATGTTCTACCTTTCATATATCAATTGTTTAACTCAATACCTAAATATTTTGTGTCGCTTCAAAAAAATTCTTGGTTGCGTTTTGCCAGAAAAATGATGACATTTCAGTCATTTTGTGGCAAATACACATTTTTCCTGTATTTACAGTTAATCCAAAAGTAGCGCTCTCACACACAAAATGGCATCTTCTATCCTTCCTATATCGATATCTGAACTCTATACCAAAATATTTAGTGTCGCTTGAAAAAAATTGGGTTGCATTTTACCAGAAAAATGATGCAATTTCAGTCATTTTTGGCCAAAATATTTGTAATGTTTGTAATATAATTTTCAAACTTTCATTGAAAGTGCCCTAACATTAACAAAACGGAAATCCTCAATACCTAAACATTTTGTGAAACGTCCAAAAAGTATTTTATGTTTTATTGGAAAATTAATTAAATGTCAGTCATTTTGGGCCTCCAAAAATCAAGATATTTCATTGAAAGTTTATTTTAATTTGATAGAAATGGGACTTACATACATGTACAAAAAAGCATGTTATTATGCTGTTACAACAGCAACAAATTCTAAACATAAATACTTGGATTCACTTGGATTTTGTAATATCAGAGAAAAATATAAAAGCCTCAAAGTGTATTCATGAATTTTACATGAACATTGTCGTTTAGAATGAGGCTGGGCTGGTTGGCCTACCTTGCCCCTTCCTGCATTGCTACTCAAGTTATGCCTAGGTGCTACACGCTTAGTTTTTGCCATGGTTTGAATACACTATCAGCTGAGTAAATAGTGTGGCTAGTCCTGTTATGACCCAGCTGATCAAGGCCACTAGCTATATATTGCATCATACAAACATACTAGTACATGTACAGATGACCACGCCTTTGATTCAAGAAAGGTATATTCAATGGACATTCATATGAACAATAGCAACTTTGAAATACAGGTGAACTGAACTAGTAAACAAGATACCTGGTAAAAGCTCATGCATTGAATTATAATTTGCATAATAAAAGCAACCATGCCAGGTGTATGGGATTAGGCAAGATTGCCCAATAGTTACACAAATATGCCACATGGCCAGTCAGTTGATAACCTGCCATCATTCACTACACATCGATGCTCCAATCTGCACACACTGATCCAACATCTTCTACCATCACATTATTTTACTAGATTCAAATATAAAGCATTTACATCTCAGTATGGCAAATTTGGCTTCAAACATGATTGGTGTAGGCATGGTCAAGGAATTCCAGCAGAGAAATAAGTGGGGTGCAGATTTTGTTCCGCTCTCATTTTACTCTACCATCAAAGGGTATGTATACTACATGTCAGGGGTAGCACTAGGTTTTTAAATTAGGGGTTTTTAGAACCCTGACCCCCACAAAAGTTTGAAAAATAAGAAGTTATTTTGGATTTTCGGCTAATTTATTGCGCCAAAATGAAAAAATATGCGCTAAACGCGCAAGAACCCCCAGTAGCGCTATCCCTGCGTACATGTAGGTGACATAATGTTGGCTCATAACAAAAAGCTAAGGAAGACATTTTCTTGTAGCTAATAAAGACCAATTTGAACACAAAAAGAGCAATAATCCTAATTACATACATCAGCCACCACCAAACAAACATCCCCTCCACAAGTTATGAAATTAATCATATTAGAAGCTGTTTCCCTGCATCTAATATCCAGAAAATGATATCAATAAAAAGCAAATACAATACCCCCCCCCCCCCTGAGAAAAAACAACAACCTAGAATAAAATAAGGATTTTTGATTTTTCCCAGCACCCATTATCCAGAAAAAGACCCCCCCCCCCCCCCGGATAAAGACAATACCCCCTACCCGATAAAAACAAACAGCTCACCCACACCTGAACAAAAAGACAATCCCCACAGACCACCCCAAGAAAAACGAAAGAAAAACAAAGAAAAAGAAACAACAAAAAGAAACAAACAAGCCAAGAAGTACAAGATTGTCCCCAAATCTACTAGAATACTCACAAGACCCCACCCCCCCATAACACTTAAAACAATAAAAGAAAAGAAAAACATTGATAAATAAACAAATAAATGTTTAAAAAATAAGTCACCAAACAGTAAATACATCAATAAATTAATGAATAAATAAATAAAGTTAATATAGACAAAACTAAAAAAACCACAAACTGAACAAGAAAACAACAATAAAATACCTTTAAAAAAGCCATTAAAACAACATATAATCACACCCAAAACAAAAATATATCAACACAAAAACACCCCAAAAAACTAATCCACACTCATGACAATAAATATATCTAAATAATTCTTCAAAAATCCCAAAAAGAAAGAAAAAGAAAGAAAAAGAAAGAAAAAGAGAGAGAGAACAAATAAAAGTTAGCCCATCACTATTTTAGGATATCCACAAACTTTTTTTCTCAAAGCTGATTGGTTGTCCCTAACCCATGCATAACTGGTTGTCATGAAACCCAGCATATCATTGGCCACATACTCCCCTTGATATACATCAATATTCATACACAATTCAATAGGGATGAGAGTATACACTCCACCTATTTCTATCACAAAAATCATTATGGTACCGTTGTGCCCATCACTACTAAAACTTTTTTACAATAGACAAAACTTTTGCTTGATGCTGAGTGGATGTCTTGGACACACCCCTCACACACCCCTTGTATTTAATTGGCTACAAGTACCTATGACATCATTTTGGCTAGTGAGCTCCCCCAGATATAGTGCTGGGAGATATCAAGCTTCCCAACACCAAAATCACCAACTGCCCTTCATCTCTTCAACAAACATCATAATTTGCTTAATTCAAACAGGAAATCAAACTTAAACCTTTCCCCAGCAGATTTTTATTCCATTGGAACAATTATTTTGGGTTTAAAACATGAAAAATAGTGAATTTATTACGCATTTTGTCTTGGTGGCCATGTTTGCCCACTTTATCAGGGGCCGAATTTGGCCACCTGATAGGATTGGTTGGCAAGTTGGATTTTCTGCATCAGCTATTCCGAATTCTGCACCTGTACTTTGACTTCTGATAACTTCACAGGTCACAATCAGAAACAGATACAGGGTGAAAACGATGAAATTAACCATTGGCCTTGAGAGTGTGTGTAGCCGGCTTTCGTGTATATCACCAGGGACGTGGAGGAGTCATGTGTGAAAATCGAGCCTTGATTACACACGATTGGGTGGGAAGCGAGCACATAGCGAACGTAATAAACGCCGACAACACTTGGTTAAACAGTGTATTTTCGTGCCCTAAGTAAGTCTGTTAGATGAAACGAAAACTAGATACATACAAATTAATGAGATACACACATCTATGTGACGGATTTAGCACAATTTATACATAAAACGTCGCTATTGACAAGTAAATCAAAGGATACAGCTCTGCAAAACAGCCTAATTTGGGCGAAAATAAGCGTCCACCATTACAGAAATTTGTCGAGTGTTCGGGTTGCCACATAAAAACCTGGGATTGCGCCCAAATGGGTCGGGATCATGAGAGAGGCGGGGGGGGGGGGGGTTGCCGGGGGGCGGGGTCGCAGGAGGAGGAGTGATGGCGGATGATTTTCAAGCCATTTCGGATTCACATAATACATTTTCAGTTAGTTCAAAATGTCCTTTATCTGGATGTCTGGTTTGTATTTCTTGAAAATTGGAATATTAAACCCTATCCCTGACCGCAACCACCAAGTCCCATTTCCGAGCGGCCTGTGACGGTCATTGACTATCTGTGATTTAATTGAACGACTTTTAAATTTGAAGTTAAAATCAAAGATTTGCCGATGTTAGGAGAGTCAGTGCTGGCAAGGAGCATGCAGGAGTTAGTCATGGTCACTATAACTCCTGGTGCTGGGACTACAGAATCAGTCCCTCGGACACCCACGTTGTATTTATTACTAAGAGAATACTGATTAGTGATTAACCAGAGTAGATGTTCAACTAGGGTTGTTTTTTCAATGGCCTGTGAAATTCAGTGAGGACATGGACTTTCGCCGGTTCTCTATAATATTATAGTAGCCGGGCCTGAGACTAATATACATAAAGTATAATAATAGTCTCAGAGCCGGGCCCAGTAGTTTTGTGTAGTTTTGAATTTGCACAATACGATATATGCGAAAGCTCTTGAAAATTAACTGATGGCTTACAATTTTGCCCAATTTTGCAGGAAAGAGGTAAAAGTTTCTAGTACCTCATAGAAAGTTTAATTAAATTGCAAACATTCAAATACGGGCTTTAGTTTAGCCCGGTTCTCTCCTCGAGATAAACCAATATTTGGTAGATGGCTATGCTATAACATGTAGATGCGGAAGATTGGGCCCAAAAATGTGTTAGTAAAGCTTAGCAACATCGCGTTAAGACTCTGCGCAAGCTCTGTTGTTATAATCCATTTCCAGTGGGAATCGCAATGAAATGTGAAACGTTATTCTGTAGGCGAGACGGTCAAA
This sequence comes from Ophiura sarsii, assembly GCA_035610835.1. NCBI lineage: Eukaryota > Metazoa > Echinodermata > Ophiuroidea > Amphilepidida > Ophiuridae > Ophiura > Ophiura sarsii. Next base: position 17,949,592 of record CM069453.1, read on the forward strand.
TATTGACGGAAATGAGAAAGCGCCACACGTAATTCCAAATTACGACTTTCGTTGTCCTGCCTAACATTTGAGAGCTTTTTGACTATTGGAAACATCTGTCTATTCTACTTCTTTTTTTAAAGGCTATACTATAATTAAATGTAAATGCCTACATTATACTGGCCAATCACCCTCCAGTTTTGGCATTAAAGGCATATTATGTGATAAACAGTGATATTTTCCAGGGAAAGTAGATTTTCTTGCAGATTTGTTGTATTTCTGATCATAAATAAATTCTGAGTTACAGAGCGATACGATTTCTAATTACTTCAAAATCATGGTTTTAGAACGGAATTTAGAGTGAGAATAAACTGTTTATTTTCACTCTATTTTCACTGTCATTTCATTGGTCAATTGAGCTCTGGACACAGTGATAATAAATTGAGCTATTGACGAAATTGAGCTATTTACCGTGTGGTAATTTTGAATATTGTTTTCTATATTAACGTAAGCCTACCCAGAGACAAAATTCTCTACGTAATAGAGTTCTCATGCACTTTTATTTATCAGGTGTAATAAAACAAACAGGTGATTTCAACGCAAAAGTCGGAGAAGTCATTTAAAGTGAAGACGAAACCATGGCCTTGGGAAGCATGGCTTGGGAAGCAGAAACGAAAGAGGTAGTACACTCGTGGATTTCTGTGTAGCAAACCGTGACTTACTATCACATCACAAACACGACTGTAACCAACCACTGTTGGTCAAAACATATTAACCAACAAATGATTAAAATTTGTAACCAACCACAGGTTAAAGTTTAACCAACAGCGGTTGGTTACAGTTTTAACCAACCAATTGTGTGGTTCACCTGGTAACCTCCCGTTGGTTAAAATTTTAACCAACATGGTTAAAGATTTTAACCTTTGTTCTGAGAGTGTAGGAGACGAACATGTGTGGTGAAGCAATGCATCCCTGCCTCACACCTTTACCTAGGTTGAATTCATCTGTATTTTCACCATTCCATCTGATCCTTGCCTTCTGAATCACATAGAGGGATTGAAGCAGTGCTACAAGATGTGCTGGAAATCCCATCTCTATCATTGCAGAGAAAAGCTTGATGTGGCTCACAGAGTCAAAAAGCCGGCTACACAAATAATGAATAATCTATGAACATGATGAAGGCTTTCTGACGTCTATTGCAATGATTTTCGTCATCAAGATCTGCAGACACACCAGCATATCAACAGTACCCCTGCTTTTCCTGTAGGCGGTTTGCTCTTCTGGAAGTTCTTGATCTAGTTTGGCTTTCAGGCGTAAGTAAGATGATGATCATCAGATGGCTGATGAGGGCAATTGTCCTGTAGTTGGAGCACTGTTTGCGGTCGCCTGATTTGAACAGCATGACAAATTCTTGCGCTTTCCAGTCATTTGGCCAGTCGCATTTGATCCAAGTGCATGTACATAACTGATGTAGTGCTTTAATTCCGTGCTGGCCTGTTGATTTTATAAGCTCAGCAGGTATCTCATCAAGGCCTGGTGATTTCCCATCCTTGAATTTCTTGACAGCATACATCACTTCATCCATTAGCGGTGGAGGTTCCATGTCATCGTCAAATTCTCTGTTCATTTTTTTGTCAGTGGTGTTTCTCCATCTGGACTTTCAAAGAGTGAGGCACCGTATTCTCTCCATCTTTTCATAATATTTGATGGTTCACTTAACACTGCCCCATCTGTGATTTTTACACATACTTGGTTTGATGGGGTGAATTTATTTCGGAGTGATCTGATCTGATTGAACATTGATTTGGATTTTCCAGTTGCATCAAAGTCTTTTATTTGTAGACATTGCTCTTCAAGCCATACTGCCTTGTCCCTTCTGATTCGTCTTTGCATCAGCACACACTTCTTTATAACGCTCTACTTTGGCTGGTGAGGTTTGCTTGCGTAGTTGACTTTTTCCTCAGCTATAGTTTCAACACTTCTTAGCTGATCCATGGTTTCTTTGGGGATCTTTTGACTCTTCCAAGTGTCTCCTCAGCTGTTTCAGATAAGATGGTTTTGTAAGTCATATTCTGGAGTTATATTAGATGAATTGTGGTTGGAAAGGTCCCTCACCTCTCCATCTTGTTTCACAGAGACCAAGGACATCTATATGTTGGCGGTGTGCTTCTTCCAATAGAAGTTCTAGCTTTCCCTCCTTGTTCATAGTCCTTACATTCCACGTTCCGATATGGAAACATCTCTTCTTCTTACTCATCAGGTTGACATGAGACTGTTCAGTAGTGCTGCCATCAAGATGTAACCCTCTGCGTGTAACCCCGAGTTTCGGGTACCGCCGTCGTCATTGACACTTCACAGACTCTGCATCCTCTTCCTCAGTAACATCTCGGACACCACACTGTGTATAGCCATTCATTGGTATAGCCTAGAGTTGTCCTGTCGCTCACTCGATGGACACTGGATTGGGACAGTCAGAGATGGGGTATGCTAGCTTCATGATTGGGGTAACCGATGATCTACATGCACCATCTGTTTGACGATCTAACTGTATGCATGGCTGTGAATCCTGGACGATATCTCAAGATATGGAATGGAAAATCAATGCATTCGCTACCTCTTGCTACATATTGCTAACATTAAACGCACGGATCATGTCCCAAACACCACCATTTATGATGGAGATTTGTCTAGATTTGTGGTTGCTCAAAGAACAAATTTATTGTTTTCATGATTATCGAGAAAGTCGAAGAACATATTATACAGTAGAAATTCGTTAAGACAAACTCTGTTAACACAAAATTCCTGTTAACACAAAGTGTTATTCAAGTCCCAAGCTATATTTTACTATTATAATATGACTGGATAACACAAATTCCTCTTACCTCACACTAAAATGCACGGCCCAGGCAACTTTGTGTAAACGAGGTTTCACTGTACGAAGGAATAAACAATAGGTATGTTTATTACCCATTTTTAAGATTGTAAAAGCTAATTGTCTTTGCAAAAGTTTAACAAATAAAAAGCAACAGTTTAGGAAAGTGTGAAATTAAGTATCTTTAAAAAGTTAAAAGACTAAGAAAACTCTTGGACCTAAAGTCCACTCAAGAGTTCGAACACTGACCTAAAAAGTATTTTGACACTTGATAAAACCTGGGTTGTACTGTATTTTATGTATATAGAACGTGCATGTATAAATGTTTGTTGGTTAGATTGGCCAAGTTTAAACATTTCACCAAGATAAGCTGGAGCAATAGGTAGATAATATGATCCAATAATGATATGAAATACACAATTTAACAGTATTGCTGTATGTATTTTTGATATGATATTATCTCTGTGTAAATACTTCAGACTTATGTGACGTGTTTAACAAGCGACATAGGACATATTGTATCACGCACCGGGCAAAGTTTTTTTTACAGGATTGATATACTTTTTACAACACAAAATAGTCAGCATTGCGAGGAACGTAATTTTCTTATAGACACCATGTTTGACTTTTCGGTTTATTCCGGGAGTATCTCTCAGATATTTCTTGTCGTTGTCTTTTTTCTGACAATATTGGCATATTGGTTGACTCTTCGAAAGAATCTGCCGCCCGGACCTTGGGGCATTATGCCATTTCTAGGATTTGCTCCAAACATAGCCTATAAATTATACCAAGGAGTAGAGCTTCATAAATATCTCGTCGATCTGGGCAGACATTACGGAAAGTTTTACAGCTTTACGGCGTTGGGCATTCCAGTTGTAGTGTTGAATGATTTGAAGTTGATACGCGAGGCCTTTCAATGTATGACACTCAACGACCGAGGAGCGAATGAGGTCCAAGCCAAACTATTCAGTCGATCATGTAAGTTAACATAGTCATCAAAATAGTGCTTTCAATTACAAAACCGAATAATTAACGTTTATGGATATAACAAATAGAGACGACATCAAATGAGATCAAACTAGAAATGTAAAGCGCAATCCATTTGTATATTTCATTTCAGTTAACAAGTTACGTGACATGGAACCTTTCCGCAAATTTGCTCTAGCTACGTTCCGAAGACTTTGGCATAGGTACGTCTGGTTTCGAAGAGCCAATCACCAAAGAGAGCACAATATTAATAGAAGAGCTCGCGAAAGTTGAAGATCAGCCAGTAGAGCTCACTTGGTATTTCAACAACGCAACATCTAATATCATTAGCCAGGTTGTATTTGGCACCCGGTTTGAATTCACCGACGAACGGATAAATCACCTCACAGGTCTGTTGAATCGTCAGAACGAGCTGGCTGGTGCAGGTGGTTTGGAGATATTTGTGCCAATAAACATTCCGAGTGAGGCAAAACGTGAAATGCACAAGGTGGCGGATGAGCTGTTGCAGTTTATCGATAACATGATTGAAGAACATCGCAAAGACTTTGATCCGGATCAATTGAATGATTTGATCGATATATGGCTAAACGAAATACGTCTTCAGGAATCTAATGATCCTGATTCCTTTCTTAATCCAAAGAATATGCACGGTCAAATTCTACTTCTGTTCTTAGGGGGAACAGATACCACCGCTAACAGGCTCTTCGTTGGGGTGTTCAGTATCTCGTGAAATACCCCGAGATTCAATCTCGCATACAACAAGAATTGGACGCGCTGACAGGAAGAAATCGATTACCAAAACTGTCCGACAAATCGAGTCTACCATATACTCAAGCATTCATATCGGAACTGAGTCGAATTATTTCGATTTTTCCACTGAGTGCCTTTCATGTAGCATCCGAAGCGACATCATTTCATGGCTATACCATTCCTAAGAACAGCATCGTAATTTCCAACTTGTACGCCGTACTGCACGACCCTGATGTTTGGAAGGATCCAGAAGTGTTCCGTCCCGAGCGTTTCCTGGATGAGAACGGTGAAGTATACACTCGGGATGAAATGATTGCCTTCGGTTTGGGTAAGTAAAAAGTTAAGCTATGGGGATTTATATCAAAGGTTATCAAACTGTTCTCACATAGTTTTAAAAATGTTAATTTACCCTAAGTTCAATATCCGGACATATTCCGATATCGCTGAAATATAATAAGGGTTCTAAACTTCTATCGCTATGTCGACGCCCAAGATTGGATGAAAAAATGGCTTGCCAACCTAATTTATATTCATCACATACATGTGTCCGACTTTCCTCTACTGTACAAGAGAATGGATGTTATGTATCTTTAAATGTGCACACCACTTGAAAATAAGTTTTAAATTCTGACTTAGTTGACTGTTTTTGTCCTTTAAACACGTCAAAGTTCTATTTGACACCTTCCTGTTTAAACTAACCGTGACACAGGGCCAGGGGAGGGCTTGGCCTATTATTAGCTATTATTTTTTTTAATTTTTTTTTTGGGGGGGGATGGTTGACACAATAGAAGAGGTCATACCTCGTGTTGTGGGTAGTAAAGTGAGGGCGTACTTCGATAGTGAGTAAAACCCGGGAAATACAGGCTGTCCCCAAATGATTAGTACCCATCGATCCCCAAAGTTCAATAAATGTTTTCATCATCAAAATCAATGAGATTAGATCCGTTGTTTAGCTATCATATTTGCTATACTGTACCCTTTCATTAGAATTTTAGATCATGAATATCGGACTTATTTTAACGAAGTTACACTCCATTGTGTAAGACATGGTGATTTCACCTTTTTGACAAAGTGCAAAAAAAAAGTGTTTTTAAACAGCTTGTTTGAAAGAAACTAATACATTCTCTTACTCTCTTGTCTGCTAATATCTTTGGTTCCTTTCTATTTTAAACTGCTGTTGTATCATATTTTTGTTCAAACCATTAATACTTCTTCATTTTGATTCAATTTGAAGAGTAAATATGGATCGTCACGCATGAGCGACCCCAAGTTTTATATCTATAATGAGCTATTTTTTAGGCTAAACTTGAGGGACATTTAAACAGGTAAAGCCATGATCATGGGTAATTAGCAGTGGCTTAGACTTCTTTTTCATATAGGGGATGCAATTTCCTACAAACTTGGTAACAAATATATAGTCCCTTAGTGTTTAACCTCACGAAATCTATTCTCCAATGTAAAATATAAGCCACTGGTGATTCACCAAATACCACTTCATTTAGAAGTCCCTAAACACTTGTCAAATAAAACAATGCATGGGGTCACTCAAGTGTGACAAACTTCTTTTACCCGTTAAATGGAATTAAGGAGAAGAAGTATTAATGATTTGAACACCCATAACTAATAACAGTTACAGCAGAAAGACACACAAGATTATATTGAGTAGACAAGAGATTATGAGAATACACAAGTTTCGTTCAAACAAGCTGCAATAGCACACACACATTTTTAGCACTTAGTCAAAAAGGTGAAATCACCCTGTTTTACATAATGGAGTGTATCTTGAGTTTGATAAATCCGATATTCATGATATAAAATTCTAATAAAATAGTACAGTATGACAAAGATGATGTACAAACAACGGATCTAATCCCATAAAAAATGACAAAAATGATTGAACTTTGGACATCGATGGGTACTAATCATTTTGGGACAGCCTGTACAAAGAATGCGCAGTCGGTTGTGCACAGTTTGCCCACCATACCATAAAAAGGTTTTAGTAAGTTGTAATGGACTTTCTTTTCAGGTCGACGGAATTGCATCGGCGAAGCTTTGGCGAAGCAAGAACTCTTTCTATTTTTCACTCACCTCATACACCAGTTCTCATTCGAAAGGCCGTATGAGGGCGCTCCACTGCCTACATTGAAGCCAATCACAGGAATTGCCACTCATCCAGAGGACTACAAACTACGCGTTGTTAAACGTGACTGATATATCTGTGGCGGACACAGTTTTTACAATCGCTATGAAAAAATGGCTATTTCTTTAATTATCTGAAATTGAACAATTCTGATGTATTAAACTCGGTTATTATAGTAACTTCTATATCAAATGTAATTATTTTCAAATATGGCTTTTCATACTTAATCCCAATAGTCCTCTAAAAGTAATAGTTATATCATTTACCCTCCGCCCCATCCCAATTATATAATTTATGGATGTTTTATCAATGTTTAAGGGATCAATGAATACGGTGTGCGGCTAAATCTTTTCAATCTGAAAACGAGTGAAAAACACGATAACAAACATATCCTTTATACACTGAAGTTGATTTTCCTCCGACTGTTTTAGAATGAAATAACTTAGTTTTAACATGAAATGTGGTTTGAGAATATTTAATTGGGTAAACCAATACAAAATGCTGATGTCGGCATATCGTGTCCAACATCATAGAAAGCAATCTATTGCGTCGTTTTGATTGCGTTTATTGAATAGAAAATCACGAACTATAATTGAACTCTAGAGGGCGGCACTCGACTTTTTTTGAGAAATATCTGAGAAATATACAGGGAAATTAGGGAAATAGAACGAATAAAAAAATAAAAATGCAGAAATCCATGTTTTGATCAAAATTGAGGGCGCAGCCTCCAAGTACCCCTTTTTAAAATAATAATTTGAGAACTGTACAGAAAACTGAACAAAGATGTCATATACTGGGCATTTGTACTGTATACTTTGTCATATCATGTCTCCTCCATCATTTTAATTTAATGTTACGCGTGACGTGCAGGCCTTCGCCTATGACTGAAAATGTACAGAAATGGGACATCGTCTCAGCTCATCAAGTAAATTTCAGACGTTCATTACATTTATTATTAATCAGGTTACACTTTCTGATGTATAGGCCTATATTATATAAAGGGGTCAAAAAAAGTAAGTCCACCCCTAAAATTAGATTACTTTTGTTTACATAACTTCACACACAATAAAACGTTTCGAAAAGTTGAAACGATTATGGAAAGAGAAAACGCTTGGCTACCAATAGAAAGTTTTACATTTTCGATAGCATGTTTACTTTTCCCAAAACAGTTCCATTTCCCCAAAATGATGCTTTCAGAAAAAGTGGCACTTGGTCCATACCAGTAAATTTAAAAACTCTCTCTCGTGATTCTTTTGTACGGAAATTAGACCAAGTTTGTTTGCATAACTCCGCACAGGATTAATCGTTTTGAGAAATTCAAAAACTTGTGAAAAGAACAAGTGCTTGGCTTCTCACAAAAAGTTTCTCTTGTTCAATATTGTGTTTTCTTTTCCCAAAATTGTCTCATTTCCCCAAAATGATGTTCTCAGAAACAGTGGCAATTTTCAAAATCCTATACAACTTTGTTTGCGTAACACCCCCACACAATTAGACATTTTAAGAAATTGAAACTTTTCTGAAAAGGAAAAATGCTTAGCTATCCGTACAAAGTTTCCCATTTTCAATATCATGTTTACTCTTCCCCAAAAAGTCAAATATCCCCAAAATGATGTTTCCGTTAACATGAAATTTGCCAAAATCCAATACAAGTAAGTGCCACTTTTTCTGAAAACATCATTTTGAGGAAATGTGACTGTTTTGGGAAAAGTAAACATGATACCGAAAATGTAAAACTTTCTATTGGTAGCCAAGCCTTTTCTCTTTTCATAATCGTTTCAATTTTTCAAAACGTCCAATTGTGTGTGAAGTTATGTAAACAAAAGTAATATAATTTTAGGGGGGGGGGAACTTACTTTTTTTTTACCCCTTTATGATAAAATTAACATATTATTTGCATTTGTATGTATTACTTTGTATGTTTGTATATCTGTGATTGTAAATGTTTTCTGTTGTTGCAAATTTTAAATAATAAAAGATATGACATGTTTCCGCAGCTTCTGATATGATATGGATGAACCCTTTCAAACACATGGCTCAGTAAACAATGAAACGTAAATCAGTGCACAAAGTCAAAACATGATCATTTATTGATATACATGTACACCTAACACAAAATGTCCTTGACCAGGCGCTTTGATGTTGGCTAATCCAAAATCACTAATCGGTAGTGTACCAAGCATGACCAAATCTGGAAATGTGCTTTATCTGGAAATCGATTGCCTGATCTGGAATTCAATGCTTTGCATATGATGGTCTGATTCAAAAACTACAAACTTGATTATTACATAGATTTCAGCAATAATGTGTACTTTTTTAGTTTAAAAATGAATTATACATAGCTACAATTAATAAAATAGCAAAAAATAATTACCCAACGACAATTTATCCACTAATTAATGCTTAATTAAATTAATTAATTAATCAATTAATTCCTTTATTCCAAAACGCCACGGTGATTATTTAGTGAATTATCTTTTAAACATGATTTACCAACAACGAGTCAGTCCTTTTTTATAATAACCAGTCCCTGGGCAGAAAACTGCTAATTTCGTGGAACTATAATTTCGTGAACTATTTAATTTCGCAAAAATTGCTAGTGCTTAAATTCGCGAAAATAATCACCTACAAAAATGGCAGTATATTTACAATGATATGTGTGTATTGTTTCGAATCGCAAAATTTAAGTATCCACAAAATTGAAGCACTTTGGCAATTCACAAAAATAACTACCTTCAAAATTAATTTATCACTACATTTCCAGATTTGGAAATATAACCTGACTTCCAGATTTGGTCATTTGCCTGGACTGTTTAATAACCTCAAGTAATGACAACAAAGTTGCACTAGAATTGGTTTCCTATGGGATATCATTGATTTGAAATGTATATCTCAGATTTTTCGTACCGATTATTGATTTTAGATTAGCCAACATCAAAACACCTGGCCAGGGACTTTTTGTGTTAGGTGTATATCTTCTTTGTATTATAAAAGCAATGTGTATTTTTTTTAAAAACTCGTAAGAAACATCATTCCTTTCATAAACAGCTTGAACATATCACTTACTCAATCAATCTTTATTCAACAGTTAAAAGACCGTACAAAAATTACACGATACGGGAAGGACGGATCCATTCTATCCATATCTATCTTATCTATCTATCCCGTAGTCTTGTCGACCGTTGGGCGCCACAGATGCCCTGACCACCAGCTCTCTCCATCCTTTTCTGTTCTCTACCAATCTCAAAGTATCACTAAGCTTCAGGTCAGTCCATTCAGATATGTTGTCTTCCCGCCTTCTTCTCTGCCGACCTCTCTTTCGCCCTCCTGGCACTGTGCCTTGCAATACCGTTTTGGCAAGTCCTGTTGATCGTGACACGTGCCCATACCACTGTAGCTTGCGTCTTTTCACTGTGGTTAGAAGGTCTTTATAAGCGCCGAAGGCTGCAACAATTCTTTTTCTGACTTCGTCGTTGGTGATGTGGTCTTTGTAGGAAATACCGAGTTTGCGAAGGCACCTCATCTCTGCAGTCTGGATTCTCCTCTCTATATGTCCGCTGTTAGGGTCCACGATTCACACGCATAGAGGAGTATCGTGGTGACGTGACCAAGGAGTGCATCAGTCTGATCTTTGACTTAAGTGAGATGTTTTTATCACTCCAGATGACCTTCAGTTTAGTCAGAGATGCTACTGTCTGTGCGAGTCCTAGATAGAATTTCAGGTTTGGAACCTTGGTCTGTGATGATAGACCCCAGGTACTTGAAGCTTTTGACTGTTTCCAGCTTCTCGCCGTTGGCTTTGATGTCAGTGCTGATGCCGTTGGTGTTGTTGGTCCCAATATTAAAAGAAATTTCGGCAGGCGCACCACTCCGGATGGAGATGGATTTGCAAGTTGTTGGCCTTACATTTCATTGAACTGGCGAGATTGAAGACTTCGTCCATAAGATTCTGGTGCCTGCGTTTATCAGAGGTAAACAAAAAGCATCGGCAAACGGAAAGTGTAATATTATTCGCAATCCGTTCAGGTTAACCAAAAAAAGTTTTTTTAAAGTTTGAGATGCTGTAATATGGGATTGAACACCATCAAAATATGATAGGCGTAACGACGTGATTAGGCTTGGTAATTAACTAATGATACACTGCTTCGATCACTAGAAATAACTGCAAACGTCACGTCGCCCATATATTTTACTTTAGTGTAAACATACAAATAATTATGTACATTTGAGATTTGTCGCTATCTTCGAGCTGAGTTTAACTAGATGTATCTCTCACAACTTCTCCAGCTGAAACTGTTTTAATCACTCTCCTCATAACTTTCATCTCACTATCAAGTCACCTATACACTCTTGTTAAATAGACCAATCACAATACAGTATTCACAAGGACATAAAGTTATTAACCCTAAATAACACCCCATTTAGAACTAGGTCGCAATTATCTCACTTGGTAGTAAAGTAGTTCATTGACCTATTTATAATTAGCACAGATGCAGAAGTGATCGACCAATTGTCCTGTCCATGATAATTAACGCATATGGTAGAATGTGACTCGTTCCAAACTATGGGATCTATTGTCGTCATCTATAAGGGAACTCTACTTTTGGTAGACATCTAATAATATTAATGAAACGATTTCAAAATACATAATATAATTGTTAATAAAACAATGACATAATTAATCAACTCTTCACTTTCCTGTCCATGTCACACATACATTTAACTTCATCACAATAGGACTCAAGGGATCACCTTATTGGAATACCCCGCGTTTGAACTCAAAGGGTTCGAAGGTCCAATCTTTCGTTTTGATTCTCCCATTAAGCCTGGAAAAGAGACGTTCCACGTAATCACAAATTGGATTGGGTATGCTATTTCTACGAAGAGTTTTATTAATCAGGTTATTTCCACTGACCTAAATGCATCCGTCAGGTCAAAGAATGTGACGTGAAGTGCGCTTATTCACTTTTGCATGAGCAATCAACTCTTTCATCACTATTGTGTGCTCGATGCACCCATTGATACCTTTCAGAAATACTTTTTGGGTCTGTGGATCAAGGAGCCTGTTTGAAATCAGATAAGTTTCTATCCGGTCTGATATCATTTGGTGGAAAAGTTTACCGACACAAGATCATCCTGCTATTAGCCGGATCTTCTTTCTCGATTCTGGTTTGGGAATATTAAAAGAGAGCAATATGGAAAGCACAGGCACCCTTTTTGGGGGCCACCCTGTACATGCTATCGAGAAAGAAGATCCGGCTAATAGCAGGATCAAGGCCCAACTTGGTGACTATCTCTCATTTATAGTCATGGAAAACAGTTACGAGGTCAAACAGGCTAATTCGGTGACCTCGCGACTGACTGATGTGCGGTATACAACGTAAATTACGATAACGATCTAAAGTTCAAGTACAAAGTATTTTACGTGTGAAGTATGATCGACCAAGAGAATTGGTGTAAATACAACCATCGAGTTCGATTGCAAATATTAATTTAATCTCTACGGAGCAGATTACAGACTCGTCAACTAACCAATGATTCTCCTACGTTACAATGTTTGACATAATATCGTTACAGCCAGGGAATATTGCACAGTTTTCCCTTGCCTTCGTTGTCATAATATTGACAATAGCATATTGGAGGTCTCGTCGAAAGAGTTTGCCGCCTGGACCATGGGGTATTATTCCTTTCCTCGGCTATGCCCCAAACATCGCCTACGCGATGTATCGAGGAGAAACGGTGCCTGAACACTTCTCATATCTTGGCAGACGTTACGGCAAGTATGTCAGCTTCAGTGCGTTTGGGTTTCAAGTTGTAGTGTTGAATGATTTGAAGTTGATACGTGAGGCTTTTCAACATGTGACACTGAACGATCGAGGGGGAGATGCGACTGCGGCCAAAATATTAAGTCGATCTTGTAAGTACTTTTGGGGTATCCTTACATTTCTCTCTCTGAAGTAACTTATACTTAGGGGTCTGTCATATACGTCGGTAGGGGGACTCCCAAATATCCTGGGGGTCATGTTTTTTTACACGGGAAAAGGAGGTTCATTAAATCAATACCGTACATAGGGTGGTCAAACAAAATTTAAGTCAAAAAAACGATGTCTACATTTTTCCACCTTCTTTTCCCCAATATCATGAATATTCCGAATCACCATAACTAGGTAGGCCTGAATGTTTTAAGTAGAAGATTTGTGTGTGTTGGGGTCATAAAATAATCAACATCTGAGTAGGGGGTCATAAAATAATCGCGTTCGTTTTAGGAGGTCATAAAAATGACGAAAATAAATGACATTTTTGGACCCCCGCCCGGGGGCCCCCACACACACATAACATCGATCTTCGGCCCACAGTGGGCCCTTATGGGACCCTTAATATATTGTCCACTTTGGCCCGTATGGGACCATTGTGGGCCGAAGATCGATGTTATGTGGGCCCCCACCACCAAAACCAAAGAAGTGCCCTTACCAGTTCCATAATATATTGAATAAGTTCATCAGGAGTAGATTGAAATTTTAGTGAAACTTTATGTTGAGCAAATCTATTGTAGTACTCACGTTTAAACGGTTGCGTCTCCGGTCGGAAGACTTTGTACTTGATCCACTTGTTTTCCCCGCGATCGACTGGGAAGGGGCAACGATTACGACAAACAAAGAAGCGATGGATAAGAAAATCCATTTCGATACGCAGGCAGGGGGCCAAAATCATTGAACCGCGACGAGGTTATTTATTCTCTAAATTATGTCTACGATCCTGGCGATTGATATGATAACACCCGAGCTTCCGGGGACCGAGACGTGAACAAATCTCGCGGAAAAAACCGAGAAATCTCACTCCCAGCAACCTGGTGCTGTGACGTAGATGAAAGGAAATAATTGATTGCCGACAATTTGAAACCCGGTAGTATATTTTAACGGAATAAATCGTATTGAAAACTGGAAACCATCGCTGGTGACGTCACAGCACCAGACTGCTGTTAGTGGGTATAAACGAGTGGATCAAGTCATTACTGATGAACGTTATAGTAACACAATAGATTTCTTCAACATAAAGTTTCACTAAAACCACATTTGGCAGGTTTTTTTGCACCCACTGTACGTAATACTTAGGGATAATACTAAAACTACCAGAAACCGTTTACCTTTAATTCGCCGTCTATCATGTAAAATTTCCCGATTTGGTCATTTCTATGTACTAGATCACATCGAAATTATCAACACCACTCACCACATAAATTGCTTCATCCAAATGTCTATCTATAGCGCCAGTATTCAAACCTTTTCCCTTTGCCTTTTCCCATACATTATCAAACTTGGGCGTACATTATCTATTGAAGCAATTCATTTTTACAAAATTTCATTTTTCTCGGCAATCTCTCAGTGCCCCTTTAACGTAGCCTAATAATTGAAGATAACGCTAATTAACGCTAAGTTTTCCAACGGCAAAAACCTGCGCAAGCCTGCAGGTTTGTTAACGGTAATTAACGCTAACTTGCCCAGTAGAAACAGCCACCCGTTAAATCATAACGCTAAGTTCAAGTTGTGACCCGGAAGTATACACGTACACGCTGGATTCTACGCAGGGTGACTCTGCTGCATCATTTACGACGAATTTCATGTTCGTTTATGGTGTTTTGTTGGTAACATGCAATATTAAAAGACACTGGAATCACGAAGGCAGTCTTTTTCAGGGGGCGGCATTTTTGGTATAACAAAAGTGTCAAATATCGATTAGGACGCTTATAAAACTTAGCGGTAACTTTTCGCGAGTAAAAACGGAGAGGGGGGGGGTAAAAACTTAACGGTTATTACCGTTAAGTTAACTTAGCGTTAACTTTCCAGTACCCCAGTAGAAACACGCTATTATAAGTTATAGGAGTAAACATCTGCATGTATGTGACGACTACGAGGCAAACCGGACTGACTGACGGGTAAACCGGGAACAGCGCGCTCGCAGAATTTTTGCCGGTTTAACCATCATGCATAACGAGAATACCTAAAATAGTGTAATTTACTTCAAGGAAATACTAAAGGTCTGTCAAATAAAAGCCTGTCATATCTCGATTTAACTTTAATATTACTATTTGAATAATAATACTTAATAGAAAACACTTTCATTCGAATAACTAATTTTCTTTTTGTTTTTTCAGTTAACAAATTTAGTGACATGGACCCTTTTCGTAAATTTACCCTGGCTACATTCCGACGATTTGGCATCGGTACGTCTGGTTTCGAAGAGCCCATCACTAAAGAGAGTACGATACTTGTAGAAGAGCTTGAGAAAGTTATAGGGAAGCCAGTAGAGCTCACTCCGTATTTCAACAACGCAACATCTAATATCATCAGCCATGTTGTATTTGGTACTCGGTTTGAATTCAGCGACAAACGAATTCACCACCTTACAGGCTTGTTGAATAAGCTCAACGAACTAAGTGGCGCTGGTGGTCTAGATGTATTTTTACCAGATATTATTAATGAAACGAAACGCCAATTGAATAAGGTGGGAGACGAATTGTTACATTTCATTGATGAAATGATTGAAGAACATCGCAAGAACTTTGACCCAGAAAATTGCAACGACATTATCGATCTGTACTTGAATAAAGTACGACTCAATGAGTCTGAAGATCCCAATTCCTTCCTCAATTCAAAGAATATGCACGGGTTAATTCTTCTTTTGTTCTTGGGAGGAACTGATACCACGGCTACTACCCTCCGCTGGGGTGTTCAATATCTTGTGAAATACCCCGAAGTTCAAGCCCGCATACAGCAAGAATTGGACTCGCTGACAGGAAGAAATCGATTACCAAAACTATCAGACCAATCGAGTCTACCATACACTCAAGCATTCATATCAGAATTGAATCGAATTGTTTCGATTTTTCCACTCGGTAACTTACATGTAGCGGCCGAATCGACGTTATTCCATGGGTACACCATCCCGAAGAACGCTTTTATAATTGCGAACCTGTATGGCGTGTTGCACGATCCGGATGTGTGGAAAGATCCTGAAGTGTTGCGACCTGAGCGTTTCTTGGACGAGAATGGTCAAATGTACACTCGGGATGAACTGATTCCTTTCAGTTTCGGTAAGTTAAGTGTGTTTGAATTTCGTTTTGGGAAATAGTATACTTACTTAGGTCATAGGTCCCATGCATGCTTCTTGTTTTTTACAGAATAGATGTTATTATTTTTAAGGCGAGATATTTTATATATCAGGTAGCTTCAATAGCTTACTCTTTTTCGAGCCTCTTGGGTAGGCTTTGTATCATAATGGGGTGATAGTTTCTATAAGGGTCTCTTTTTTTAGGAGGAGGGGGTGGGGCGCAAGAGGAGCAGGTCTTTGAGGGTGCGCATAACTTACTATTATTTTGTCTGTATTCATTTGCAATCTCATGGGGATGTTTTGTCAGCGGGAGTAAGCCTTCTGTCAAGGGATATACCTTTTGCCCCTTCGTGACGCTTACGCCATAAGACGGCGGACTTTTTAAAAATTCAGTTAGTCAGATGTTTATTGTACTCATAACCATTGTATAAATACAACAGCAGCCCTAAAGAAAGTACACTATTTACCCAAGACGACTGTAGAATAAACGTTTCTTTGTTTTTTCTTTCCTAGGTCGTCGAATGTGTCTTGGTGAAGCTTTGGCAAAGCAAGAGCTCTTCATATTTTTCACTCACCTCTTACACCACTTCTCTTTTGAAAGGCCGTATGAGGGCGCTTCATTACCTACGTTGAAGCCAATAACGGGAGCTGTCTCGCATCCGGAGCCGTACGAGGTGCGAGTTGTTAAACGTGATTGAAATAAAATTGTGAGATAGGCTTTTACGACGGGTTTTCCGCATAATAACTTTAACGGGTTCGCCGTCGGACAAGTTTAACACTGTCAAGCTTTCGTTAGGATTAGCTCTGACTTCTTCAGGATCAAATTATTATAATATTAAGCAAATGATAGAGATTGCCACTTCTCTATTGTTATCACTATTTGGGCTGCCCCTTGCCCGATGATTTGAGAGTAGGTGCCCTTTCCTACTTGTGGCTCTGAAAAGAGCCGTTCAGATGGATTGCCGCTTTTTCCGTTGAATAGAGATGGTGGTTCTAAAAAGAGCTCTACACGTCGAAGGTTGCCATTGGCCTACTGTAACTTTGGCTCTTCCAAAGGACTGTCCCTCGACTAATGGAAATAACGTTAAGATTTACTTGTCTACTATCAGACAACAGAAAAGTATAATGCACAATTAAGCGGTCACTGATTTGTAAAGATCGTTTGACTGCACTACTGATTGAAATAATACGTGTCGGAATAAGTTTTGTACCTAAGGTCTCTGTTGATATATAATCGAATCTGAAGGAAAAAATCTTAGTCTAGATCGCAAATGCTATCATGATAATGCGCTGTATACAAATTGTATGTATGTATGCAAAGCACACAATTGGACACAGACTCCAATGGGGGCAGATAAGCGGGATAGTCGACCATTGACCATCACTAAACGTGTAAATATCTGATTATACTCCACTACGCTCGAACGCTGAGCGCAAGCGCGTTGTCAGAGCTACGTTTGTCACAAAATGTTCCAACGCTCTGCGCTCTGCGCTCGACCACATCACCAAATGCGTCAATTGTGGGCGGGCCTATGGTGTGCTGGAGAACAGACGACCAAAACCTCCCAAAACGCCGTAAATTCGTATTTCTAGCACATCACATGCACAAACATCGTAACAAACTTGCTTTGGCCTACAAAACTGTTTAAACATTCCTTGACATACACAATATCATTCCATCAGCAAAAAGATGTCGGAGCGCAAGCGTTGTAGCGTTGGTGGTGTATGGTCAGGCCTGAACGCGTTTAGGGGTTTAAAGGGGTCGATCGATCATTTTCAAGAAAAGGGTACTCTTTTCAAAATCCTTGCGATTTTATTCGTTTTGGGTTAAATTGAGGAGAAAACACGCCAAAACATCATGATAATATATGGAATTTTTGGCTCAGAGGAAATAAATATGCGTATCGTAGGTGATTCCGAGTTTTAATTGAACATGTTGATGGGGTACAATGTATGCAGTCAGCTATTATATGCTAGCTGTAATATGCATGACCAATTTTCCCGACATCCCATCATTACTTTATAAACGCGTATTTTCTCTGACCAAATTCACCATAAAATAAGGTTGAGACTGATATCGGGCTTTCTTTAAAAAACATTTCTACGCACGTTTGTGACCATGCATACAAGGGTCACACCACTAAATAGATCCATAGGGATATGTACAAAAACACTGATATAAAACTCTGCTTTAGACCACTAAATTGCGAAATTGGATCCCGTAGAGTGTTTTTTTCTTAAAGATTATCACATTTCCCCACCAAAAAGTGAAAAAATAGGTAGGGGAACCTGCTCGATTTTCCAAAATATGCCCATGGAGCTTGGAAATGTCGCCGTAATCGCCAATGTTTCCAGTAAAAAGTACAAATTTGAAAGATCTCTCAAAATTTACCTAATGATATTCACAGTTTAAAGTCAGGGTGCACGTAGGTGATGTCCCATTATCATAATTAATAAAAAAAGCATAGGCATGTACGCACTGGTATTCCTGTCAAGTCTTTTAATTGAGGATTTTGTGATGCATACTTTCCGATTTTAGTTTTAAACACCGTCCTTAAAGGGACATTAAGTGGTGTTGAAAATTTTAAATGTTTAAAAATTTACTTCAGAATTCAAGATGAACATTAAAAATTGCCATTATTGTTGTTTCTACTAACAAAAATACAGCAAAACTTGATTAAAACAATATCATCGCTATTTATTGAAAAACGCCCTCCATGCAAATATGGTTCGCGTTATGTATCACGCGTACTGCAGGGGGGTACTGTCGGACGTTAAATGCTCGTTGCGGCTCTACGAGCATTTTTGAATTGACGTTTTCTTGTACAAAGAGGGCTTATTTTCTTAATCCTTAGGGAGCAGTTCCATTTGTACGCGATAAAAATTGCGAGAATGTTCCGGGCCCCGATGAGTTTTTTTATCAGGCGAATCAACTTGAAAAACATCGGGTCCAAAACATATCAGGCCCCGATACAGTCGCGATAAATTTATCGCGTACAAATGGAACTGTTCCCTGTGTAAGTTCATACATGTAATACAATTATAAAAATATACTAATCCCAGTTTTTATCATAATTGAGGGCGCAGCCTCCAACACATCTCTTAGTGCCCCTTTAAGGAAAGGGGATAGTGGATACCCCCATTTAGTGTAGTGCACCCTACAGTTTCAGTCACGTAGATTGTGTCGATTTGACAGGACATAACGTCACTTCACACTTAAAAATAGGTAGTCAAAAATGACCCTATAATAGTCATTTTTGACCCCATTTTGAGGGTCAACTATGCACCGAACCCTTTAGGGTCATTTATAACCCTGTAGATGTAGTCAAATAATTTTGACCCTGGTGGTAGTCAATATGACCTGAATGTAGTCATTAATTACTACAAAAGGGGTCAAAATTGACTACATTACGAGTCAATATTTATGGAAAGGGTCAAGATGGTAGTCAATAATGACTTGAATGTAGTCAATAATAATATGGAAAGGGTCAAATCCATTTGACAATAGGGTCATTTTATTCATTTACCTTTTGACTTCATTGTAGTCAAATTTTGACTTCGTTATAGTCAAATGTTGACTTCATTGCAGTCAAAGGTTTAACTTTTAATTTGTAAGTCGGGAAACACGAGGTCGGCATTCATTCCGGCCAAGAAAACCTGTATAACGGCTTTAAACATTGTTTATTACTTCATAAAAACAATAATGTGCTTCTGATATATGAACAATCACTGCCATCAAGCAGTGATGTCTTAAATTCTTTTGGTTAGATATGTACCAGTATACTATCCTACGAATCGACTTTCCATGGTGTTATTCACGTTAGTTGTGAGATGATTTGCCTAATCAAGACGCCGGCGTTGTGAGACATGTTTTTCAAATAGTGTTTAATTAAATTTCATATTATTGTAGATGAAATTGAATACATGGAAATAATATGTGCTGTTATTCTTTGAATTGGTTGAAGGATTGAGCTATTGTTATGTCAAAAATATTCATAAAATCTATATAAATAAAAGGACGAACTTAAATCTTGTCCGCGAGTGTTCTCAGAGATGGCTTGACTTTCAACTCTGATTTTTGCGTACATTGATTGAGTACATATTGCCATTAAACCATTGGACACTATTTTTTGCAAAACTATTCAATTACTATGGAAATAACCAAAAAACAGGTCGGTTGCTACCCGGGGTTGCTATGTTTCATGTCTTCTATTCTTACCTCATGAAACGCATGCGCACGGATAGTCAATTTGTACATGGGGTGTAGGAGCTGGAGCCAACATGAATTAAGCTAAATTTAGGCAATCTTACAATGCGAGAGTATACTGACATTGGAGCCCGCATTGGAGTTGGTCTCACTACGTGATGATTTCCCCCTATGATACGCAAGGGCGGTAGACATGTATCACCGCGTGACCTCGCGTATGAGATGCGAGTCACATCCCCGCGTGACCTCGCGTATGAGATGCGACCGCCGCACGTGTATCACTGGGCGCTGTTAAGGGTATCCCCAGTGATCCCCAGTGACACATCCCCGTGTGACCTCGCGTATGAGATGCGAGACACATCCCTGCGTGACCTCGCGTATGAGACTCGCGTATGAGATGCGAGACACATCCCCGCGTGACCTCGCGTATGAGATGCGACCGCCGCACGCGTATCACTGGGCGCAGTGATGCGTGCGGATAACGCGAGAGTATGACTACATTGGAGTTGGTCTCACTTTTCTGCGTGATGATTTCCCCCTATGATACGCAAGGGCGGTAGACACATCCCCGCGTGACCTCGCGTATGAGATGCGAGACACATCCCTGCGTGACCTCGCGTATGAGATGCGACCGCCGCACGCGTATCACTGGGCGCTGCAAGGCATATCCCCATAATGACGTCACGCGAGAGACACATCACACGTCTGACGTCACTTTCCAATATAACAACAGTCGCTTACACGGCCTCACGTGTGCGCTGGGAACGATTTCGTGTATACTTTTGTAGAGCGTACAAACTGTTTGTTGAAACGTTTTGTTTTGTTGCCAATGCCAATACTATAACAACAGTCGCTTACACGGCCTCACGCGTGCATTGGGAACGATTTTGTTTCTAACGGCAAAATGGGATCTCCGGCTTCACCTTAGTATATCTATATAACATCTATATAAACAAAAGTTAAATATTTTTAACTTTTATTGTATACCTTGAGATACAATATGACCAAAAGAAAACGGCGAATCGGTACCACCTCATGCATGAGGACAGAACAGAAAGATGCCAAACGGAAGAGAGACATGAGGGCTGAAAAAGTAACATAAATCATAAAGATCTACCAAGCAACAGAGCCATACGATTTTTAATTACTTCAAAATCAAGGTTTGAACCGGCAACTTATTTTCAAGAGGCTGAGCGGATTGTTCCCGTTTTTCGTAGTGCAAATAAACACACGTGTTGCCGCCGTTTACAGTGTTTCCTCTACGATCGCAACAGAATACTCATCGGGAATATTTTATGGAAATCGAAGCAAATTATGTTAAGAAGTTCATTAAATTGGAAGCTGATTTCCATTACTAAAAGCAGAAATTTTCGCGGTAGTTTTATTTTCGCGCTTTTCGCGCAAAATAATTTACACGCGAAAATGATAACACGCGAACACCACCATAGTCGCTTCCATTGAAACGTGTGTTAGAAACCCGATGTTCAATCGCTTCTCCTGGGGTCCCTCTCCTTAGCTGGGATATTTATTTTTGTTGTAAAATCTTCGTAATTGTTTTTTCTTTAATATTATCAACATTTCACATATGATCGACAGTCCCAGTTTTTCAGAAATTTTGATTTCACAAATCACTAGCTTTTATAGTGCGTAAAAATCAGGAAAATCAGAGTTTCGGACCGCTTCGCACGTGTGATCAAGACTCACGCCCAAGAATAATTCGTGACTTTTTACATTTCAGATTACAATCGTGAAGGTTTCAACTTTTTAATAAAACAAAATCTAAGACCTATGGTGATAATCTCGTCAAAATATTCACATTTGAAGCAGCAATCAAAGTTTTTTTCGGGACTTTAGTACCCCTGCACCCTGGCCCGCGGAAGGTTATGGTGGTGTGTACCCATAATATATATTGTTTTCAACATTCATGCAGTGCATCCAGAAGGTCGCCCGCGAAAAAAACAATTCGCGAAATGTCTATACTTTATGATATCTAAATGCGCGAAAATATCTTTACGCGAAAATATTGGCTTTTACAGTATGATTTAGTAAAGTTGTGGGATGTTTTTTCGCAGAAAATACAGTCACGATCACAAGACAAGACAAGAAATATTTATTAGTCCATGAAAGTTATTCCTGATATATATAAGTCAAACATGAATAATCAAGCTAAGGGCACCAAGGAATGGTACATGAAGTAGGCTACCTGGATTATTAATGGCACATGGTATATCATTATCTGGATTATGTTAGGGGGCTGTCGTTTTCTTCGGTAAGAGGTCAGAGGTACCAAATATCATTGGTTGTGTCGTGTTTTTACAAGGAAAATATGGCAAGGGGGTCATAAAATTAATACCATTGTAAATGGGGGTGGTGGGCGGGGGTGGGGTCAAAACAAGATATATAAATAAGGAGGCTAGGCCTTAAGATGCTTAACCCGATTCTAATCCAACAATCCAACAAAAGCACCGCATCGCAATTATGGAAGTATACACAACATAGACCTCAAAAAGTTATTTTTGGGAGCGCGACCCCTATAGCATTATGCACGCTCACCTGGACATCAGCAAACATCATTGTGTCATTATTTGTCCAGTGTCCTCCCCCAGGCCCGTCAGATGGGGGGGGGGGGGGGCGACGGTTGCGATCGC
Source organism: Ophiura sarsii (assembly GCA_035610835.1). Classification (NCBI taxonomy): domain Eukaryota; kingdom Metazoa; phylum Echinodermata; class Ophiuroidea; order Amphilepidida; family Ophiuridae; genus Ophiura; species Ophiura sarsii. Next base: position 17,972,280 of record CM069453.1, read on the forward strand.
TGCCCCCCCCCCCCCTTTTTGATTTTTTTTAAAGGTAAAAATTGCGTTTTTCTTAGTTTCAAATATCAATGATAGTAAAACTACTCATAAAACATTGACTACAGTGGTTTTTGGACTGCGACATTTTGTGTCCGTGCGACATTTTTTTGACTTCTACCCCCCCCCCCCCCCCCCCCCCCCCCCCCCCCCACTTACGTGAAATTCACGAGGTGACTGACTTGGAAAAAATTTGGGGCAACCTTTTACGAAAACTTTAGGTGAAAACGCCCCCCCCCCCCCCCCCCCCTTGGGCAAAAGTGTCTTACGGGGATGCCCCCCGTTATAGCTATTGCTTGCTATACACCCATCCCAAATGGGCACGGGTTATTGCTTGCTATGCACCCCAACCCAAATGGGTACGGGTTATTTTTGAGCCCCACCACGTTGAGAGAGCGCAACCCCAGCACCAGCGAGATGCCCGATCACCTACCTGACTCCGGCTTAACATGGCCATCCCCGGGGGCGGCAAACACAATCATAGTTTGGGTCATTATGTTCCGTATTAGGCTACCGCCCCCCCCCCCCCCTCCCATGATCAAGTACCTGGATTATTAATGGCACATGGTATGTTATGGTTTATGTTAGGGGGGCTGTCATTTTCTTCGATAAGAGGGCCAGGGTAGAGGTACCAAATATCATTGGATGGAGGTGTCGTGTTTTTACACGTGTTTTACATGTGTCTACCCTTATTTTTAATTTTCCCTTCCGCATCAACTTTCCCCCAATATTCCGAATTTTACTATTACTAGATAGGTCTGAGCATGGGAGTGGTCATAACAATAATCACGTTCGTTGAGCGGGGTGGGGGCGGCATAAAAATGATGATACATGACATTTTGGGACCATGTACAAAAAACACACCAACACACCCCTACAAACCGCTCAAGTGGGGGTTCACTACTAGCGGGGCCCGCGCGAAGCGCGGGTTCCCGCTAGTATTTAATATTTGACTGGCATGGTAGTCATTTTGACGATGACTTTTGCTGCAGTTAAATTGTAACTCCATATAGACCTATTATTAACTACATACATAGTCGAATTTAACTACATTCAAAGTCGAAAGGCAAATATCAACCCCGTATGGTGGTCAAATTAACTACATCCAGGGCTATTCCAAAGTGACCCCCCAAACCAGTCAAATTACTACTATGTTAACATAGTCATTTTCCACTTCATACCAAGTCAAATGAAGGACAACCCTATATGAGGGTCAAAATTAACTTATAAGGGGTTGTTTTAAAATGACTTTTTAATAGAAGTCAAATATGACTTCATTCATACAGTTATTTTTAATTCATACGAAATCAAAATATAAAGATCAACCCCGTATGCAGTCATATTTGACTTATTAAGAGTCACTATATGACTTACTAAGGGGTCATTTGAAAATGACAACAGAAAGTAGTCAAATTTTGACTACCTATTTTTAAGTGTGTAGTTTTAAAATATCGTCATAATATAGATATATAAAATAAAAACACTCTGAAGCATTCTAAACGTCATAGTGCTATGATAAAAAAATCTTATTAAAGGTGATCTTTTCCAGAGAGCGCCCTCTATTCATGATTAGTTTTAGAAAGTAGATTTTCTTGCAGATTTACATTTCTGATCATAAATCGTACATACATTCCAAGTTACAGAGCGATACGATTCTTAATTACCTCAAAATCATGGTTTTAGAGTGAATTTAGAGTGAAAATATAAACTGTCGTGTTATCCCGACAGTTTATTTTCGCTCTAAAACCATGACTTTGAAGTAATTAAGAATCGTATCGCCCTGTAACTCAATGTATGTACGATTTATGATCAGAAATGTAAATCTGCAAGAAAATCTACTTTCAATTTTTTTGTTGATGTTGAGGGCGTTCCCTGGAAAGATCACATAATATACCTTTAAGTGAATGACGTGTCCAACTGGTGGGGCACCCGCTCGTCCCATCAGCCTATATACTATGATTCGGGTTCGCGGTAATTAAAAAGGGTTATACAATTTCAAGGTGTCAGTCCGGAATCGAAACAAAATCAGTATAAAAAAATAGCCTTCGCACACCCATGTATGGAGTCTCCATCCTATTATTTGCATCATAGTACACACTTACTTTCAGAGAACAATTATAGGCGCTTACCTGTTTTGAGCAAATTAGCAACACTTTTAAAAGCCCTATAGTTAATAATCACATAGGTATTTAAAATTTAAAATTGGTTACATTATTAACACCCCAACATGTTTATATTGCTGATATAAACATGTTGGTGTGTTAATAAATATTACACAATTACCTCTATAAACGTGTTGTAGTGTTTATGCAAACGTTTATCGTAGAAATGCCTCCTATACCTTTACACGTAAAACACAAAAATAAACGTGTTTAAGTGTTTATTAAGTGTTATCAGAAATATAAACGTTTCTTTTTACAGTGTATACACGATCACACGAAGGAAAAACTATAGCAACGCACACGGTAACAAGGTCATGGGTCGAAATGCATACTAAAAATATGCGCTGTGATGCCGTTTGAATGAAAATATTTTCTTCAGTAATGTTTGAAAGCGTTATCGGCGATACTCGTGTTCATTGCCGTCTGGAACTGAAGCAGCACACACAGGGCGCCCTCATACTTATATCACTAGATTTGGGACATTGCGACAACAGAGGGTGTTTTTCATTTCAGATAGACGCCCAGACAACGATGGCCATGATTGGCTGTACATTTTGAAACATATGTTTGTTTGTTTGTTTACACGGTCGGTCCTTACGGACACACGCCTGGGTCCTAAAGGGACCAGACTCAAGCAAAATGCTTAGGCCAGGCTTAAAAAAGTCTATATAAATATGATGGCTGAATAAAATGATAGTAAGAAAAGATGAGGGGGGGGGGGGGGGGAGAATGAAGTTTAAAAGAGACACTCCCAACAAATAAAGTTAACAATCTTTCTGTCAGCCTTAGGACATGAGAAAAGAACAGTTTTGATCCAATCTCATTTGCCATGGAACTAGATTATTTCATCCTAATAGTAATACTGCTGGAGTTGGAAAACCAACTTAGGCTAAGTATTCGTGAGCTGAGAATACAAGGTTCTACTGCTGATGACTGAAATAGTCATTTTGTAAGCTTTGGTTCAATTAAATTTATTTATTTATGTATTATATTGTTTTCTTAGAACTTATATATATATAAGGGCCATATCTCAAATTGGCAGATGGAACCTTGTAATTCTCAGTTCACATATTATTTTGTGAAGTTTATACGTCATTAGCCCGGGCATTGACCGTTCGTCGCATGGGTTAAACGTAAATCGTATACGCATCATCTTGACGAATAAAACAATATGCGCCCAGCCCAGGACATGATAGAGAAGGTCCCTTAGACGCACTAGGCAGGACACGATAGGAGAAAGTCCCTTGACGCCCAGGACACGATAGGAGAAGGTCCCTTGACGCCCAGGACACGATAGGAGAAGGTCCCTTGACGCCCACAGGACACGATAGGTGAAGGACCCTTGACGCCCAGGACACGACTCTTAGGAGAAGGTCCCTTAGACGCACAGGACACGATAGGAGAAGGTCCCTTGACGCCCAGGACACGATAGGTGAAGGACCCTTGACGCCCAGGACACGACTCTTAGGAGAAGGTCCCTTAGACACACAGGACACGATAGGAGAAGTCCCTTAGACGCCCATGGCACGATAGGAGAAGGTCCCTGAGACGCACAGGACACGATAGGAAAAGGTCACTTAGACGCACAGACACGATAGGAGGAGAAGGTCCCTTAGACGCACAGGACATGATCGGAGAAGTCCTTTAGACGCACACAGGACACGATCGGACCACGTTAGGACATGTAGGAGAAGGTCCCGTAGGATACGATTAACCACAAATATGCCTTACGATTCAACACGTATCTCATTGCCAATCCATTTCAAAGACTATTTTAAATAGTCTGGGGTTCCCGTTCCAGTTCCCTTTCACTTTTCTTTCCGGCCCGTTCCTTCTACCTTTCTCCCCTCTTTCCCCTTTGGGTCCTTTTCCTTTTCCTTCCCCTCTCCCTTCTCCTTTCCCTTCTCCTTTTTCGTTTTGTTATACGGTATGTTATTTTGTGTCATATCTTGTATTGTCCTGTATTGTTTTGGTTTTGTTTTATGATGCAGTGGCGTGTTTTTTTTTTTGTATATAAAGAGCAAATGTGAACAATAGCCCAACAGACATTAACAAAGTTAATGAACTATGAGTGATTACAAATCAAGCGGGTAAACTCTCAACAGAGAGCTCTGATGGGCCAATCAATTGGTTCACTGCAACTCAGAAAATAATCAAAAACACAAGTAAACACATTTGGGCTAGTAAAAAACCCAATGAAAGTGGCGTGGGACAGGAATAAGATAACCACCCAAACATAGAGAATAACATCAACAACAAAAAATAAGAGAAGAAAAATGATATCTGGAGGTCATTGATACATCGAGAGAGCTTAGCCAACATACTCTGAAGAGTTGGAGAGAAAGTGCCTGTTAAACACGACATTTAAAAGATTGTATTCCTTCCTCTTGGATGTTGCTAACAACATTGACTAGAAGACTGTTCCACAGTGGAACAGCTGTATGGATGAAACTTCTGTCTAAGCAGCAAGTTCTGACAGGCGGCAATGAAAGGGCATGATCTGGCATTGCAACACTTGAACGCGTAGCACGACGATGAACATTATGGTGTGGGCATGGGATGGGGAGCAATGCTGCTCAATCTTGTGGGCAGTGGTTGGTGTGCATTTTGTACAAGACCGTGGCTGCTGCTACCTGTCGCCTGTGAAATAGGCTTGTGATGCTGAGATGCGATAGACCAGTAGCGTCATGAGCTCCAATGATCTTGAGTGCCTTCCTGTGGATGTTGTCAAGCTGGCTTAGGACTGTAGGTGAAGCGCTAGACCAGCCTAAGTGAAGCATACCCCATTACGCTACGGACTTGTGATTTGTACACAGTACATACTAAAAAATCTTAAAAATACGGGTCAAAATTCAACCCCAAAAGGGTCATTTTTAACCCCGCTTACTGAGTCAACTATAATGCACCGACTAAAAAGGGTCAAATTTGACCCCGGTGATCTAGTGACAAATTTCACCCAAATTGTGGTTAAAATGACTATATTTGGGGTCAAATGACTATATTTCTCTTTTTTCTCACTTTTGAAAAATAACCCTATCGGGATATATCGTTTTCAAAATTACCCCTGAATATGGTCATTTTTTGACCCTAATATAGTCAGAGAGAAAAAGAGAAATATAGTCATTTGACCACCATACGGGGTTGATATTTGCCTTCCGACTTTGAATGTAGTTAAATTCGACTTTGTATGTAGTTAATAATAACTAGGCCTATATGAAGTTACAATTTAACTGCAGCAAAAGTCATTGTCAAAATGACTACCATGTCAGTCAAATATTAAATATTTTATGAATATTTTTGACATAACAATAGCTCAATCCTTCAACCAATTCAAAGAACAACATCAAATATTATTTCCATGTATTCAATTTCATCTACAATATTATGAGATTTATTTAAAGACTATTTGAAAAACATGTCTCACAACGCCGGCGTCTTGATTAGGCAAATCATCTCACACCTAACGGGAATAACACCATGGAAAGTCGATTCGTAGGATCGTATATAGGCCTAGGTACATATCTAACCAAAAGAATTCAAGACGTCACTGCTTGATGGCAGTGATCAAGGCTCAAGATAAGC
>CM069453.1:17978159-18168674 GCA_035610835.1 Ophiura sarsii
TGGAACTATAATTTCGTGAACTATTTAATTTCGCAAAAATTGCTAGTGCTTAAATTCGCGAAAATAATCACCTACAAAAATGGCAGTATATTTACAATGATATGTGTGTATTGTTTCGAATCGCAAAATTTAAGTATCCACAAAATTGAAGCACTTTGGCAATTCACAAAAATAACTACCTTCAAAATTAATTTATCACTACATTTCCAGATTTGGAAATATAACCTGACTTCCAGATTTGGTCATTTGCCTGGACTGTTTAATAACCTCAAGTAATGACAACAAAGTTGCACTAGAATTGGTTTCCTATGGGATATCATTGATTTGAAATGTATATCTCAGATTTTTCGTACCGATTATTGATTTTAGATTAGCCAACATCAAAACACCTGGCCAGGGACTTTTTGTGTTAGGTGTATATCTTCTTTGTATTATAAAAGCAATGTGTATTTTTTTTAAAAACTCGTAAGAAACATCATTCCTTTCATAAACAGCTTGAACATATCACTTACTCAATCAATCTTTATTCAACAGTTAAAAGACCGTACAAAAATTACACGATACGGGAAGGACGGATCCATTCTATCCATATCTATCTTATCTATCTATCCCGTAGTCTTGTCGACCGTTGGGCGCCACAGATGCCCTGACCACCAGCTCTCTCCATCCTTTTCTGTTCTCTACCAATCTCAAAGTATCACTAAGCTTCAGGTCAGTCCATTCAGATATGTTGTCTTCCCGCCTTCTTCTCTGCCGACCTCTCTTTCGCCCTCCTGGCACTGTGCCTTGCAATACCGTTTTGGCAAGTCCTGTTGATCGTGACACGTGCCCATACCACTGTAGCTTGCGTCTTTTCACTGTGGTTAGAAGGTCTTTATAAGCGCCGAAGGCTGCAACAATTCTTTTTCTGACTTCGTCGTTGGTGATGTGGTCTTTGTAGGAAATACCGAGTTTGCGAAGGCACCTCATCTCTGCAGTCTGGATTCTCCTCTCTATATGTCCGCTGTTAGGGTCCACGATTCACACGCATAGAGGAGTATCGTGGTGACGTGACCAAGGAGTGCATCAGTCTGATCTTTGACTTAAGTGAGATGTTTTTATCACTCCAGATGACCTTCAGTTTAGTCAGAGATGCTACTGTCTGTGCGAGTCCTAGATAGAATTTCAGGTTTGGAACCTTGGTCTGTGATGATAGACCCCAGGTACTTGAAGCTTTTGACTGTTTCCAGCTTCTCGCCGTTGGCTTTGATGTCAGTGCTGATGCCGTTGGTGTTGTTGGTCCCAATATTAAAAGAAATTTCGGCAGGCGCACCACTCCGGATGGAGATGGATTTGCAAGTTGTTGGCCTTACATTTCATTGAACTGGCGAGATTGAAGACTTCGTCCATAAGATTCTGGTGCCTGCGTTTATCAGAGGTAAACAAAAAGCATCGGCAAACGGAAAGTGTAATATTATTCGCAATCCGTTCAGGTTAACCAAAAAAAGTTTTTTTAAAGTTTGAGATGCTGTAATATGGGATTGAACACCATCAAAATATGATAGGCGTAACGACGTGATTAGGCTTGGTAATTAACTAATGATACACTGCTTCGATCACTAGAAATAACTGCAAACGTCACGTCGCCCATATATTTTACTTTAGTGTAAACATACAAATAATTATGTACATTTGAGATTTGTCGCTATCTTCGAGCTGAGTTTAACTAGATGTATCTCTCACAACTTCTCCAGCTGAAACTGTTTTAATCACTCTCCTCATAACTTTCATCTCACTATCAAGTCACCTATACACTCTTGTTAAATAGACCAATCACAATACAGTATTCACAAGGACATAAAGTTATTAACCCTAAATAACACCCCATTTAGAACTAGGTCGCAATTATCTCACTTGGTAGTAAAGTAGTTCATTGACCTATTTATAATTAGCACAGATGCAGAAGTGATCGACCAATTGTCCTGTCCATGATAATTAACGCATATGGTAGAATGTGACTCGTTCCAAACTATGGGATCTATTGTCGTCATCTATAAGGGAACTCTACTTTTGGTAGACATCTAATAATATTAATGAAACGATTTCAAAATACATAATATAATTGTTAATAAAACAATGACATAATTAATCAACTCTTCACTTTCCTGTCCATGTCACACATACATTTAACTTCATCACAATAGGACTCAAGGGATCACCTTATTGGAATACCCCGCGTTTGAACTCAAAGGGTTCGAAGGTCCAATCTTTCGTTTTGATTCTCCCATTAAGCCTGGAAAAGAGACGTTCCACGTAATCACAAATTGGATTGGGTATGCTATTTCTACGAAGAGTTTTATTAATCAGGTTATTTCCACTGACCTAAATGCATCCGTCAGGTCAAAGAATGTGACGTGAAGTGCGCTTATTCACTTTTGCATGAGCAATCAACTCTTTCATCACTATTGTGTGCTCGATGCACCCATTGATACCTTTCAGAAATACTTTTTGGGTCTGTGGATCAAGGAGCCTGTTTGAAATCAGATAAGTTTCTATCCGGTCTGATATCATTTGGTGGAAAAGTTTACCGACACAAGATCATCCTGCTATTAGCCGGATCTTCTTTCTCGATTCTGGTTTGGGAATATTAAAAGAGAGCAATATGGAAAGCACAGGCACCCTTTTTGGGGGCCACCCTGTACATGCTATCGAGAAAGAAGATCCGGCTAATAGCAGGATCAAGGCCCAACTTGGTGACTATCTCTCATTTATAGTCATGGAAAACAGTTACGAGGTCAAACAGGCTAATTCGGTGACCTCGCGACTGACTGATGTGCGGTATACAACGTAAATTACGATAACGATCTAAAGTTCAAGTACAAAGTATTTTACGTGTGAAGTATGATCGACCAAGAGAATTGGTGTAAATACAACCATCGAGTTCGATTGCAAATATTAATTTAATCTCTACGGAGCAGATTACAGACTCGTCAACTAACCAATGATTCTCCTACGTTACAATGTTTGACATAATATCGTTACAGCCAGGGAATATTGCACAGTTTTCCCTTGCCTTCGTTGTCATAATATTGACAATAGCATATTGGAGGTCTCGTCGAAAGAGTTTGCCGCCTGGACCATGGGGTATTATTCCTTTCCTCGGCTATGCCCCAAACATCGCCTACGCGATGTATCGAGGAGAAACGGTGCCTGAACACTTCTCATATCTTGGCAGACGTTACGGCAAGTATGTCAGCTTCAGTGCGTTTGGGTTTCAAGTTGTAGTGTTGAATGATTTGAAGTTGATACGTGAGGCTTTTCAACATGTGACACTGAACGATCGAGGGGGAGATGCGACTGCGGCCAAAATATTAAGTCGATCTTGTAAGTACTTTTGGGGTATCCTTACATTTCTCTCTCTGAAGTAACTTATACTTAGGGGTCTGTCATATACGTCGGTAGGGGGACTCCCAAATATCCTGGGGGTCATGTTTTTTTACACGGGAAAAGGAGGTTCATTAAATCAATACCGTACATAGGGTGGTCAAACAAAATTTAAGTCAAAAAAACGATGTCTACATTTTTCCACCTTCTTTTCCCCAATATCATGAATATTCCGAATCACCATAACTAGGTAGGCCTGAATGTTTTAAGTAGAAGATTTGTGTGTGTTGGGGTCATAAAATAATCAACATCTGAGTAGGGGGTCATAAAATAATCGCGTTCGTTTTAGGAGGTCATAAAAATGACGAAAATAAATGACATTTTTGGACCCCCGCCCGGGGGCCCCCACACACACATAACATCGATCTTCGGCCCACAGTGGGCCCTTATGGGACCCTTAATATATTGTCCACTTTGGCCCGTATGGGACCATTGTGGGCCGAAGATCGATGTTATGTGGGCCCCCACCACCAAAACCAAAGAAGTGCCCTTACCAGTTCCATAATATATTGAATAAGTTCATCAGGAGTAGATTGAAATTTTAGTGAAACTTTATGTTGAGCAAATCTATTGTAGTACTCACGTTTAAACGGTTGCGTCTCCGGTCGGAAGACTTTGTACTTGATCCACTTGTTTTCCCCGCGATCGACTGGGAAGGGGCAACGATTACGACAAACAAAGAAGCGATGGATAAGAAAATCCATTTCGATACGCAGGCAGGGGGCCAAAATCATTGAACCGCGACGAGGTTATTTATTCTCTAAATTATGTCTACGATCCTGGCGATTGATATGATAACACCCGAGCTTCCGGGGACCGAGACGTGAACAAATCTCGCGGAAAAAACCGAGAAATCTCACTCCCAGCAACCTGGTGCTGTGACGTAGATGAAAGGAAATAATTGATTGCCGACAATTTGAAACCCGGTAGTATATTTTAACGGAATAAATCGTATTGAAAACTGGAAACGATCGCTGGTGACGTCACAGCACCAGACTGCTGTTAGTGGGTATAAACGAGTGGATCAAGTCATTACTGATGAACGTTATAGTAACACAATAGATTTCTTCAACATAAAGTTTCACTAAAACCACATTTGGCAGGTTTTTTTGCACCCACTGTACGTAATACTTAGGGATAATACTAAAACTACCAGAAACCGTTTACCTTAATTCGCCGTCTATCATGTAAAATTTCCCGATTTGGTCATTTCTATGTACTAGATCACATCGAAATTATCAACACCACTCACCACATAAATTGCTTCATCCAAATGTCTATCTATAGCGCCAGTATTCAAACCTTTTCCCTTTGCCTTTTCCCATACATTATCAAACTTGGGCGTACATTATCTATTGAAGCAATTCATTTTTACAAAAGTTCATTTTTCTCGGCAATCTCTCTGCCCCTTTAACCTGAGACTAGTATTCAGGTATACTAGTCTCAGCCTTTAACGTAGCCTAATAATTGAAGATAACGCTAATTAACGCTAAGTTTTCCAACGGCAAAAACCTGCGCAAGCCTGCAGTTTTGTTAACGGTAATTAACGCTAACTTGCCCAGTAGAAACAGCCACCCGTTAAATCATAACGCTAAGTTCAAGTTGTGACCCGGAAGTATACACGTATACACGCTGGATTCTACGCAGGGTGACTCTGCTGCATCATCAACAATTTAGTAAATACTCTGAATGATTGTGGTTTTAATAATGTTTGGTTTCTCCAAAATCAACTTAATTCAATTTGGCTAAAGAGAGCTATATCACGCAGGCTTGCTGATATTGATATACAGAACTGGTCTAGTGAGGTTGACCAAAATACTTCTTGTACTAATTATAGATGCTTCAAAGCTAATCCATCTTTCGAAGATTATCTTACTAAATTAGACAATGGCAACAGATTTCTCCTTACAAGATTTCGTTGCAGGAACATTAAATTTCCTAACAATATGAATAGATTTAGTGCCATTAATGATGATAAAACCTGTAAATTATGTACTATTGATAGCATAGGTGATGAATATCACTATCTGTTTGACTGTAACTTCTTCATCACACAGAGAACAAAATATGTATTACCACACATTCCAAGACATTCAACTAACTCCAAAATGTATGACTTATTAAACTCAAACAATATTATGGTGCTCTTGAACCTCTGCAGATTTATAAAAATTCTGAATGCAAAGTTTTCTTCCTAAATTGTGTGCTCATGTTTATATTATCTTTATCTTATTTTAATATTTTTATACAGTATGTCCTTTTTTATTTTATTTTATTTTTATTTTTTATTTTTGTCCACATGTTTGTATACCATTATCTTTTTTCTTTTCTTTTTTCTTTAGTGAACGTAATACTCTACACTTTTATCCTTATAATTGCTAATGTGTTATTTATTACATGTAGTTTCGTACCGTAGTATAGTAATTAAATTAGTTGCATTATAATCTATTATTGTTTTCGCGCTATAGCGCCATCAATCTGTATCGTGTTTTTGACTATCTCTAATACCCGGAAGGGGTCTATAGAGAATAAATAAAAGTTCAAAGGGTAACCTTTGAACCGAAACTGAATTTACGACGAATTTCATGTTCGTTTATGGTGTTTTGTTGGTAACATGCAATATTAAAAGACACTGGAATCACGAAGGCAGTCTTTTTCAGGGGGCGTCATTTTTGGTATAACAAAAGTGTCAAATGTCGTGGCCCATCGATTAGGACGCTTATAAAACTTAGCGGTAACTTTTCGCGAGTAGAAACGGGGGGGGGGGGGGGGGGGGGGGGGTGGGGGGTTAAGTTAATTTAGCGTTAACTTTCCAGTACCCCAGTAAAAACACGCTATTATAAGTTATAGGAGTAAACATCTGCATGTATGTGACGACTACGAGGCGAACCGGACTGACTGACTGACGGGTAAAGGAACAGCGCAGAATTTTTGCCGGTTTAACCATCATGCATAACGAGAATACCTAAAATAGTGTAATCTACTTCAAGGAAATACTAAAGGTCTGTCAAATAAAAGCCTGTCATATCTCGATTTAACTTTAATATTACTATTTGAATAATAATACTTAATAGAAAACACTTTCAAATTGAATAACTCATTTTCTTTTTCTTTTTTCAGTTAACAAATTTAGTGACATGGACCCTTTTCGTAAATTTACCCTGGCTACATTCCGACGATTTGGCATCGGTACGTCTGGTTTCGAAGAGCCCATCACTAAAGAGAGTACGATACTTGTAGAAGAGCTTGAGAAAGTTATAGGGAAGCCAGTAGAGCTCACTCCGTATTTCAACAACGCAACATCTAATATCATCAGCCATGTTGTATTTGGTACTCGGTTTGAATTCAGCGACAAACGAATTCACCACCTTACAGGGTTGTTGAATAAGCTCAACGAACTAAGTGGCGCTGGTGGTCTAGATGTATTTTTACCAGATATTATTAATGAAACGAAACGCCAATTGAATAAGGTGGGAGACGAATTGTTACATTTCATTGATGAAATGATTGAAGAACATCGCAAGAACTTTGACCCAGAAAATTGTAACGACATTATCGATCTGTACTTGAACAAAGTACGACTCAATGAGTCTGAAGATCCCAATTCCTTCCTCAATTCAAAGAATATGCACGGGTTAATTCTTCTTTTGTTCTTGGGAGGAACTGATACCACGGCTACTACCCTCCGCTGGGGTGTTCAATATCTTGTGAAATACCCCGAAGTTCAAGCTCGCATACAGCAAGAATTGGACTCGCTGACAGGAAGAAATCGATTACCAAAACTATCAGACCAACCGAGTCTACCATACACTCAAGCATTCATATCAGAATTGAATCGAATTGTTTCGATTTTTCCACTCGGTAACTTACATGTAGCGGCCGAATCGACGTTATTCCATGGGTACACCATCCCGAAGAACGCTTTTATAATTGCGAACCTGTATGGCGTGTTGCACGATCCGGATGTGTGGAAAGATCCTGAAGTGTTGCGACCTGAGCGTTTCTTGGACGAGAATGGTCAAATGTACACTCGGATGAACTGATTCCTTTCAGTTTCGGTAAGTTAAGTGTGTTTGAATTTCGTTTTGGGAAATAGTATACTTACTTAGGTCATAGGTCCCATGCATGCTTCTTGTTTTTTACAGAATAGATGTTATTATTTTTAAGGCGAGATATTTTATATATCTGGTAGCTTCAATAGCTTACTCTTTTTCGAGCCTCTTGAGTAGGCTTGTATCATAATGGGGTGATAGTTTCTATAAGGGTCTCTTTTTTTAGGAGGAGGGGGTGGGGCGCAAGAGGAGCAGGTCTTTGAGGGTGCGCATAACTTACTATTATTTTGTCTGTATTCATTTGCAATCTCATGGGGATGTTTTGTCAGCGGGAGTAAGCCTTCTGTCAAGGGATATACCTTTTGCCCCTTCGTGACGCTTACGCCATAAGACGGCGGACTTAAGTTAAAAATTCAGTTAGTCAGATGTTTATTGTACTCATAACCATTGTATAAATACAACAGCAGCCCTAAAGAAAGTACACTATTTACCCAAGACGACTGTAGAATAAACGTTTCTTTGTTTTTTCTTTCCTAGGTCGTCGAATGTGTCTTGGTGAAGCTTTGGCAAAGCAAGAGCTCTTCATATTTTTCACTCACCTCTTACACCACTTCTCTTTGAAAGGCCGTATGAGGGCGCTTCATTACCTACGTTGAAGCCAATAACGGGAGCTGTCTCGCATCCGGAGCCGTACGAGGTGCGAGTTGTTAAACGTGATTGAAATAAAATTGTGAGATAGGCTTTTACGACGGGTTTTCATAATAACTTTAACGGGTTCGCCGTCGGACAAGTTTAACACTGTCAAGCTTTCGTTAGGATTAGCTCTGACTTCTTCAGGATCAAATTATTATAATATTAAGCAAATGATAGAGATTGCCACTTCTCTATTGTTATCACTATTTGGGCTGCCCCTTGCCCGATGATTTGAGTGTAGGTGCCCTTTCCTACTTGTGGCTCTGAAAAGAGCCGTTCAGATGGATTGCCGCTTTTTCCGTTGAATAGAGATGGTGGTTCTAAAAAGAGCTCTACACGTCGAAGGTTGCCATTGGCCTACTGTAACTTTGGCTCTTCCAAAGGACTGTCCCTCGACTAATGGAAATAACGTTAAGATTTACTTGTCTACTATCAGACAACAGAAAAGTATAATGCACAATTAAGCGGTCACTGATTTGTAAAGATCGTTTGACTGCACTACTGATTGAAATAATACGTGTCGGAATAAGTTTTGTACCTAAGGTCTCTGTTGATATATAATCGAATCTGAAGGAACAAATCTTAGTCTAGATCGCAAATGCTATCATGATAATGCGCTGTATACAAATTGTATGTATGTATGCAAAGCACACAATTGGACACAGACTCCAATGGGGCAGATAAGCGGGATAGTCGACCATTGACCATCACTAAACGTGTAAATATCTGATTATACTCCACTACGCTCGAACGCTGAGCGCAAGCGCGTTGTCAGAGCTACGTTTGTCACAAAATGTTCCAACGCTCTGCGCTCATAAGTCTACGCTGAACGCTAGCGTTGGTCAACGCTCGACCACATCACCAAATGCGTCAATTGTGGGCGGGCCTATGGTGTGCTGGAGAACAGACGACCAAAACCTATCAAAACGCCGTAAATTCGTATTTCTAGCACATCACATGCATCAACATCGTAACAAACTTGCTTAGGCCTACAAAACTGTTTAAGAGCGACTTTTTTCTAAGTTGACAAACTTTTGGACACGCCATCTCTTGGATTTTGCCTAAAGTTTGGGAGGTGAAAGACATTTAGTAGTTATGTAAAGATATGGTATTAAAAAATTCAGCAACCCTCTGTTGCCATGGTAACGGGCCTATCTTGTTTTTGCTCATTTTAGGGAAAAATCCTCCTAATTATACTGATTTCAGCAACGAAAAAAGTACAAAGTTTGGCAGAACCCTACACCAAGGTGGTAGAATTTTTGCCCAAACTGACTTCATGAATGAGTTGCCCTATCTTTGGTCTAACAAACAACCGATTTAAAAAGTAAGTGTTGCCAGATTGATACCCTGTTGCCATGTTCAAATATCACATTTTGCGGAAGTTGAAAAAGTCAGATAATACCTAACCGACTTGAAGTTGCTACAGTTCCTCTCGAGGTGATTTGTTTTTCTTTGTGCTTTGTGTTTATAACAAAGACCTAATACCCTTTGAGTTTATTTAAGGAAAAAAATGGGCAAACCCGGCGCTTACGTATCACGTGACCTGAAGTCACACGATCAGATTTGAGGAAAATTACATAGTTGGGTATATACGGGGGTTACCTCGCACCCCCAGGAATCCCCCAAACCAATATTTTGTATTCCTTTCATGGTCCTTTAACATATTCAGTATGTTACCAAAAATAATGTTGGTATGCTAAGGGGTTATTTAAGATGGCGTCGAAAATGGCCGCCAAAAGGTCAAATTTCCTAAAATGACATATATCAATCAAAATTGGGATCAAAATGTGTGGTAAAAGTATAGTTTTAATAGTGGGATGTATGTATTAGACCACTAGGCACTTATATCCAGTACTTTGTTAACTTATATCCAGTGGCTTTGTTAACATACCTAAATACAAGATGGCCGCCAAAATGGCCGCCAAAAATGCTAAAATTCCATATATTGGCATATATCAACCCAACATGTATGATCAGAGTATAGTTTTAACAATGGGATGTATGTGGTATACCCCTAGCAGCTGATATGCAGCAGTTTTGCTTTGTTTACATACTTTGAATCCAAAATGGCCGCCAGAATGATGGCCAAAATTCCATGATATGGCATAATAATAACCAAAATGCATGATGAAAATATAGTTTTTAACAATGGGATGTATGTATTATATCACTAGTAACTCATATCCAGTATTTTTGTATGTTAAAACATACTTAAAATCCAAAATGGCTGCCAAAATGGGTCCCAAAATGGCTGTGATTTTTTTTCAAATTCCCTAAAATAGGATAATAGCAACCAACATGTACGATGAAAATATAGTCTTAGTATGTATTAGACCACTAGTAACTGCTTGCTATCCAGTATTTTTGCTTTGTAATAACATGGCCGCTAAAATGGCCATTGTAATTTAGACAATGTAAACAAATAGTTTATTAGAGTGTGTATTTAGCATCACATTCTCCAAATAGTATGTTCTAAACTGCTAAGCTATTGCATTTATATATAAGGCGCTTTATAAATGCTCATTTGTATTGTATATTGTATTGTATTGTGACCTGTAGGCTGTAGGTAACATCCTGAATATGTTTTGGGACCATGAAAAGAAGTCACAAAAGTTGGTTTTGGGGAGTCCTGGGGGTGCATGATAACCCTTGTATATACCCGACTTTGTCGTTTTCCTTAAATCAGATAGTGTGACTTACAGGTCACAGTACATTGGGTGTATCAGAATGAACTATACCGAGGCAATATGATTTATTACGGTATGAATTCAATCGATATTGTTCAAACCGTTTTCACATAATGTTATATCTTGCCCAAACGCCCAGCTTTCATGAGAATTTTAGATTTTTGAAAATCGGACATTTCTTATGGAAAATACAGACTTTCTGGTAAAGATGGTAGATTTCAATTTTGGTCGAAATGATCAATTTAAAAAATAAAAGCAGTTGACATAAAATATGCATAAGATGAAACCATGCGTTAATCATATTTGCCGATGGTTTTTCAAGGTCTGTGAATTCTTTGAGCTAACAAATTGAAAACACATTTTTCATCGATCATGTTCACCTTCATATTGCAGGTGTTTAAATTTAAAACAATAATCATTTTGTATTTTTTATATATTTTAGAAACACGGTATAGTTCATTCTGATACATCCTGTACAATACAATATACAATACAAATGAGCATTTATAAAATACTGGATAGTAGTTACTAGTGGTCTAATACATACATCCAATAGTTAAAACTATATTTTCATCGTACATTTTGGTTAATATTATGCCATTTTATAGATTTTTGACCAATTTTGGCCATCAATCTGGCAGCCATTTTGGATTTAAAGTATGTAATAAAATCAAAGCAAAAAATGCTGCATGAGCTTCTAGGGGTCTTACACATACATCCCATTGTTAAAACTATACTCTGATCATATATACATGTTGGGTTGACATATGCTAATTTATGGAATTTTAGCATTTTTGGCGGCCATTTTGGCGGCCATCTTGGATTTAGGTATGTTATCAAAGCAAAAGTACTGGTTATGAGTGTGTAGTGGTCTAATACGTACATCCCACTATTATAGCTATACGTTTACCATACATTTTGATCCCGATTTTGATTGATATTATGTGATTTGAGGAAATTTGACCTTTTGGCGGCCATTTTCGACGGCATCTTGAATAACCCCTTAGCATACCAAAATTATTGTTGGTGACATACTGAATATGTTTTAGGACCATGAAAGAAAGTAAAAAAAGTTGGTTTGGGGGAGTCCTGGGGGTGCACGGTACCCCCGTATATACCCGACTATGTAATTTCCCTCAAATCGGATCGTGTGACTTCAGGTCACGTGATACGTAAGCGCCGGGTTTGCCCATTTTTTTTCTTGAATAAACTCAAAGGGTATTAGGTCTTTGTTATAAACACAAAGCACAAAGAAAAACAAATCACCTCGAGGGGAACTGTAGCACCTTCAATCAAGTCTGTTAGGTATTATCTGACTTTTTCAACTTCCACAAAATGTGATATTTGAACATGGCAACAGGGTATCAATCTGGCAACACTGACTTTTTTAAATCGGTTGTTTGTTAGACCAAAGATAGGGCAACTTATTCATGAAGTCAGTTTGGGCAAAAATTCTACCACCTTGGTGTAGGGTTCTGCCAAACTTTGTACTTTTTTCGTTGCTGAAATCAGTATAATTAGGAGGATTTTTCCCTAAAATGAGCAAAAACAAGATAGGCCCGTTACCATGGCAACAGAGGGTTGCTGAATTTTTTAATACCATATCTTTACATAACTACTAAATGTCTTTCCCCTCCCAAACTTTAGGCAAAATCCAAGAGATGGCGTGTCCAAAAGTTTGTCAACTTAGAAAAAAGTCGCTCTTAAACATTCCTTGACATACACAATATCATTCCATCAGCAAAAAGATGTCGGAGCGCAAGCGTTGTAGCGTTGGTGGTGTATGGTCAGGCCTGAACGCGTTTAGGGGTTTAAAGGGGTCGATCGATCATTTTCAAGAAAAGGGTACTCTTTTCAAAATCCTTGCGATTTTATTCGTTTTGGGTTAAATTGAGGAGAAAACACGCCAAAACATCATGATAATATATGGAATTTTTGGCTCAGAGGAAATAAATATGCGTATCGTAGGTGATTCCGAGTTATAATTGAACATGTTGATGGGGTACAATGTATGCAGTCAGCTATTATATGCTAGCTGTAATATGCATGACCAATTTTCCCGACATCCCATCATTACTTTATAAACGCGTATTTTCTCTGACCAAATTCACCATAAAATAAGGTTGAGACTGATATCGGGCTTTCTTTAAAAAACATTTCTACGCACGTTTGTGACCATGCATACAAGGGTCACACCACTAAATAGAGCTCCATAGGGATATGTACAAAAACACTGATATAAAACTCTGTTTTAGACCACTAAATTGCGAAATTGGATCCCGTAGAGTGCTTTTTCTTAAAGATTATCACATTTCCCCACCAAAAAGTGAGGGGAACCTGCTCGATTTTCCAAAATATGCCCATGGAGCTTGGAAATGTCGCCGTAATCGCCAATGTTTCCAGTAAAAAGTACAAATTTGAAAGATCTCTCAAAATTTACCTAATGATATTCACAGTTTAAAGTCAGGGTGCACGTTATAGGTGATGTCCCATTATCATAATTAATAAAAAATCATAGGCATGTACGCACTGGTATTCCTGTCAAGTCTTTTAATTGAGGATTTTGTGATGCATACTTTCCGATTTTAGTTTTAAACACCGTCCTTAAAGGGACATTAAGTGGTGTTGAAAATTTTAAATGTTTAAAAATTTACTTCAGAATTCAAGATGAACATTAAAAATTGCCATTATTGTTGTTTCTACTAACAAAAATACAGCAAAACTTGATTAAAACAATATCATCGCTATTTATTGAAAAACGCCCTCCATGCAAATATGGTTCGCGTTATGTATCACGCGTACTGCAGGGGGGTACTGTCGGACGTTAAATGCTCGTTGCGGCTCTACGAGCATTTTTGAATTGACGTTTTCTTGTACAAAGAGGGCTTATTTTCTTAATCCTTAGGGAGCAGTTCCATTTGTACGCGATAAAAATTGCGAGAATGTTCCGGGCCCCGATGAGTTTTTTTATCAGGCCCCGATGAGATTTTTATCGCGAACAGTTGCGAGTAGCAAAGGATTATTTATCGAGTAGCGTATTACCGCTTGTTTAAATATAACGAAAGATAAGTGGTCGGTATGTAAATAGAGCTTCGGGTTATTTATTCTAGTTGTAAGGTACAAATTCAGCATTTCATGTTTTTAGAGATAATGTTATTGATTATGGATGTTTAACGTAAATTGTATTATCCTCGTGTATTTGCTAAACAATGTCCCGCTCTATTTGCTAAACATACCCCAGGGTATGGCAGAGGCCTCGTATCGGGCCCCGATGTCTATTTTATCGGGGCCTGATGACTATTTTATCGCGAATCAACTTGAAAAACATCGGGTCCAAAACATATCAGGCCCCGATACAGTCGCGATAAATTTATCGCGTACAAATGGAACTGTTCCCTTAGGTGTAAGTTCATACATGTAATACAATTATAAAAATATACTTGAGGGCGCAGCCTCCAACACATCTCTTAGTGCCCCTTTAAGGAAAGGGGATAGTGGATACCCCCATTTAGTGTAGTGCACCCTACAGTTTCAGTCACGTAGATTGTGTCGATTTGACAAGACATAACGTCACTAGTTTTAAAATATCGTCATAATATAGATATATAAAATAAAAACACTCTGAAGCATTCTAAACGTCATAGTGCTATGATAAAAAAATCTTATTAAAGGTGATCTTTTCCAGAGAGCGCCCTCTATTCATGATTAGTTTTAGAAAGTAGATTTTCTTGCAGATTTACATTTCTGATCATAAATCGTACATACATTCCAAGTTACAGAGCGATACGATTCTTAATTACCTCAAAATCATGGTTTTAGAGTGAATTTAGAGTGAAGATATAAACTGTCGTGTTATCCCGACAGTTTATTTTCGCTCTAAAACCATGACTTTGAAGTAATTAAGAATCGTATCGCCCTGTAACTCAATGTATGTACGATTTATGATCAGAAATGTAAATCTGCAAGAAAATCTACTTTCAATTTTTTTGTTGATGTTGAGGGCGTTCCCTGGAAAGATCACATAATATACCTTTAAGTGAATGACGTGTCCAACTGGTGGGGCACCCGCACGTCCCATCAGCCTATATACTATGATTCGGGGTCGCGGTAATTAAAAAGGGTTATACAATTTCAAGGTGTCAGTCCGGAATCGAAACAAAATCAGTATAAAAAATAGCCTTCGCACACCCATGTATGGAGTCGCCATCCTATTATTTGCATCATAGTACACACTTACTTTCAGAGAACAATTATAGGCGCTTACCTGTTTTGAGCAAATTAGCAACACTTTTAAAAGCCCTATAGTTAATAATCACATAGGTATTTAAAATTGGTTACAAGTCTTTGATATGTAAACAGCATTGCCATGTCATCTTTTTGTAGTCAATTGGGCCACTTTAGGGTCAATTCCCCCATTAAATTGCAACTATTTTATAATGGGGATACACAACATGTAAACTCAACATCGCTAGAAGTACAATAAAGGGAGGTCACCTTTAGGACGTATCGAAAGGCCATACACGATCACATAAAGGAAAACTATAGCAACGCACACGGCAACAAGGTCATGGGTAGAATTGCATACCAAAATAATACGCTGTGATGCCGTTTGAATGAAAATATTTTCTTCAGTAATGTAATGAAAGCGTAATCGGCGATATACTATGAGAGTTCGTTAAATCGATACTAAATCGTGTTCATTACCGTCTGGAACTGAAGCAGCACACACAGGGCGCCCTCATACTTATATCACTAGATTTGGGACATAGCGACAACAGAGGGTGTTTTTCATTTCAGATAGACGCCCCAGACAACGATGGCCATGATTGGCTGTACATTTTGAAACATATGTTTGTTTGTTTGTTTGTTTACACGGTCGGTCCTTACGGACACACGCCTGGGTCCTAAAGGGACCAGACTCAAGCAAAATGCTTAGGCCAGGCTTAAAAAAGTCTATATAAATATGATGGCTGAATAAAATGATAGTAAGAAAAGATGGGGGGCGGGGGGGGAATGAAGTTTAAAAGAGATACTCCCAACAAATAAAGTTAACAATCTTTCTGTCAGCCTTAGGACAGTGGCGTAGCTAGGTTTTTTTCAGGGGGGGGGGGGGGGGGGCAAGATTTCTAAAAATTTCGTAAAAGGTTGCCCCAAAAAAATTCCAAGTCAGTCACCTCGTAAATTTCACGTAAGTGGGTGGGGGGGGGGGGGGGGGGGGGGGTTTGCACATTAACATGATACTTATAAACCTGCATAGTAACATCATGTTTAAACATTTCGCACGGTCAAAAAAATTCGCACGGACACAAAATTTCGCACGGACACAAAATTTCGCAGTCCAAATAGCACAGTAGTCAACAAATATTGGTCAATCCTCAGGGTTTTAAGCAGTTTTTCAAAAAAAATTGTCATTTATTTTTAAAAACAAGGCGAAAATGGTCATTTTTAAATGGTTACCCCACATATAAGCACTATATCCAAAGAGAGGGGCGGGGGCACAACAAATTCTGTCGGGGGGGTGGGGGGGCAACTGCTCCCCCCCCCCCCCCTGAGCTACGCCACTGCCTTAGGACATGAGAAAAGAACAGTTTTGATCCAATCTCATTTGCCATGGAACTAGATTATTTCATCTAAGTATTCGTGAGCTGAGAATACAAGGTTGTACTATACTGATTTTTGAAATAGTCATTTTGTAAGCTTTGGTTCAATTAAATTTATTTATTTATGTATTATATTGTTTTCTTAGAACTTATATATATATAAGGGCCACATCTCAAATTGGCAGATGGAACCTTGCAATTCTCAGTTTACATATTATTTTGTGAAGTTTATACGTCATTAACCCGGGCATTGACCGTTTGTCGCATTGGTTAAACGTAATCTCGTATACGAATCATCTTGACGAATAGACCAAGACGCGCCCAGCCCAGGACATGATAGAGAAGGTCCCTTAGACGCACAGGACACGATAGGAGAAAGTCCCTTGACGCCCAGGACACGATAGGAGAAGGTCCCTTGACGCCCAGGACACGATAGGAGAAGGTCCCTTGACGCCCACAGGACACGATAGGTGAAGGACCCTTGACGCCCAGGTCACGACTCTTAGAAGAAGGTCCCTTAGACACACAGGACACGATAGGAGAAGGTCCCTGAGACGCACAGGACACGATAGGAAAAGGTCCCTTAGACGCACAGATACGATAGGAGGAGACGGTCCCTTATTATACGCGCAGGACACGATAGGAAAAGGTCACTTAGACGCACAGACACGATAGGAGGAGAAGGTCCCTTAGACGCACAGGACATGATCGGAGAAGTCCCTTAGACGCACACAGGACACGATCGGACCACGTTAGGACATGTAGGAGAAGGTCCCGTAGGATACGATTAACCACAAATATGCCTTACGATTCAACACGTACCTCATTGCCAATCCATTTCAAAGACTATTTTAAATAGTCTGGGGTTCCCGTTCCAGTTCCCTTATAGCTTTCACTTTCCTTCTACCTTTCTCCCCCTCTTTCCCCTTTGGGTCCTTTTCCTTTTCCTTCCCCTCTCCCTTCTCCTTTCCCTTTCCTTTTTCGTTTTGTTATACGGTATGTTATTTTGTGTCATGTCTTGTATTGTCCTGTATTGTTTTGGTTTTGTTTTATGATGCAGTGGGTTTTTTTTTGTATATAAAGAGCAAATGTGAACAATAGCCCAACAGACATTAACAAAGTTAATGAACTGAGTGATTACAAATCAAGCGGGTAAACTCTCAACAGAGAGCTCTGTAGGGCCAATCAATTGGTTCACTACAACTCAGAAAATAATCAAAAACACAAGTAAACACATTTGGGCTAGTAAAAAACCCAATGAAAGTGGCGTGGGACAGGAATAAGATAACCACCCAAACATAGAGAATAACATCAACAACAAAAAATAAGAGAAGAAAAATGATATCTGGAGGTCATTGATACATCGAGAGAGCTTAGCCAACATACTCTGAAGAGTTGGAGAGAAAGTGCCTGTTAAACACGACATTTAAAAGATTGTATTCCTTCCTCTTGGATGTTGCTAAGGGGAGACGTCAAAACTCGACCGCCCGTTGACTGCCGGTTACGGGCGGTTCCGCCCGGTTCTTTCAGGTCAAATGTTTTACGGTATATGAATATTCGCGCATGCAACACTGAACAACCGCCGGTTGACTTAATGCTGTAATCTGACCAATTTAAACTATCAATCTCTTACTTTGCGGTCATAATAGCTATCTCTATAATCGTTCTATAAAAAAAAACATTCATAGACTTTCGGTATTGATTTTAAAAAGTTAATTGAGCTATAAACAGATTGAAAAAGCCAACCCCAGCGAAAATCAATAGCTGTATTGTACTGGTTGTCAACTCAGACTTTTAAGTCTTAAAAGAGCCCATTACTTCAAGATGTTATTGCTCACGTGTGTGACGAGGCACTTTCAACCGGTCGTGTTCACCAGAGTGTTACTATTTGACCTCATTATGTGTGTATATTATAACAGACGACACGTTTTGTGAGAACCGAACGGAACCGGCCGTAACCGGCGGTTGCCGGGCGGTCGAGTTTTGACGTGATCCCTAACAACATTGACTGGAAGACTGTTCCACAGTGGAACAGCTGTATGGATGAAACTTCTGACAGGCGGCAATGAAAGGGCATGATCTGGCATTGCAACACTTGAACGCGTAGCACGACGATGAACATATGGTGTGGGATGGGGAGCAATGCTGCTCAATCTTGTGGGCAGTGGTTGGTGTGCATTTTGTACAAGACCGTGGCTGCTGCTACCTGTCGCCTGTGAAATAGGCTTGTGATGTTGAGATGCGATCTTTGCGATAGACCAGTAGCGTCATGAGCTCCAATGATCTTGAGTGCCTTCCTTTGGATGTTGTCAAGCTGGCTTATAGGACTGTACACACTTAAAAATAGGGGTCATTTTAATATGATGCCAAATGACCCCGACAGTGGTTGATTTAAACCACGATAGGGTTAAATAAAACTGACCCCGTAAAAGGGTTAATATTTTGACCCCGTCGTTTTAAGTGTGTATCTGCCCAATGCCGTCAATTTATTTGCAACCTTGCGAAGAGCGCCAAGCTTCTGGCCAGCCCTGGTTGAGACAGCCGAGATGTGTTTGGACCAAGTCAGCTTGCTATCAATGGTACACACTAAAAAATCTTAAAAATACGGGGTCAAAATTCAACCACAAAAGGGTCATTTTTAACCCCGCTTACTGAGTCAACTATGCACCGACTAAAAAAGGGTCAAATTTGACCCCGGTGATCTAGTGAAAAATTTCACCCAAATTGTGGTTAAAAATGACTATCCTTGGGGTCAAATGACTATATTTCTCTTTTTCTCTCTGACTATATTAGGGTCAAAAAATGACCATATTCAGGGGTCATTTTGATAACGGTATATCCCGATTAGCAAATGACCCCGGAACGTGGTTGAAAATGACTATATTTAGGGTCATATATATTTAGGGTCATTCATGACTAGGGTCATTCATGACTATATTTAGGGTCATTTAAATATGATCCTTTTAGGGGTCATTTTAATATGATGCCAAATGACCCCGACAGTGGTTGATTTAACCACGAATAGGGTTAAATAAAACTGACCCCGTAAGAGGGTCAATATTTTGACACCGTCGTTTTTAGTGTGTAACACCCAGGACACCCTTTGACATCAGTTTTGAGCTGAGTCCATTGTGCCATACTTTTTCGAAAGCTACTTTTATGTCAAGAGCAATGACACAAACCTCGTAACTTTGGTCTATATATATAGGGAGTTGTTCCATTTCTTTCAATGAGGAGATCAGCTGTACTGTGGTCTTCTCTAAATTCAAACGGTCTGCTGGAAATCAGGTCATTGCTGAGAAGAAAGCGTTGCCAAGTTGACAGTCGAACATCGCTAAGCGCCGTGAAGTGAATTGGCTTAGAATTTCAAAGGGATTGCATTTGTACAAAATCTTAAACGAATGGCAAGATAGATGAGAAAGAGTAGATAAGAACAAGCACAAATTAAAGTGTGTTTGAGTTCTGGTATAAGCGATACAAAAATTAACACAAAAATCATACTTAGAAGGAGTCATACTTCGGATGGGGACAGATAGTGAAACATGCAAAATACCCTATATGATGAATAATACCAACTGATGACCGTAATTACACTAAGTATGACTTGTTGTTCTAAATAGGACCCTATAGGATCTTCTTTTCCTGTAATTTGCTATCCCATTCTCTCTTTGATATCCCTTCTTAGCTTTATCCCGGCTCCTTTTTATTTTTACACCCTAAGCGACTGTTCATTATTTATGTTAGAGGGTGGGTTGGGTAAACTATTATAGGGGGGTCATGTAACTTTCATATGTTGAAATAGGGAGGGGGGGGGGCTATGTAACTTTTTATTCTTAAACAGGGGGGTTGTGTAACTTTTTTTAAACTATAAAGATGGTGGTGATTGGGGTGATTTTAGAGGCTAGTTTGGAGTGTAAATGCCATTGTTTTCTGAAAATCTATCAAATTCTAAAACATGAGACGACTTCCGGACAGCAAATATTGTCTGTGCCTCGGTCGATCTGTTGGAAAACATCTATAAATAATCATTAACGGTCGAGAAATTAGAGCCACGGGTTGTATAAAAACGTGTTAATTATAGCCTATAGGCCTATATTACAAAATCCAATTTTGTGATTAAAAATGTAATTTCTTGCATGCTTTTTACCTTGTTTCAGCTTTGCACCAATGCTCACAAAAGTATGATGTTTCACTGGATCATACGTTTCTGCCCAGGATGTTTTAACTTGTTCGGTTTATAAAGACTCACAAAAACCACCCAAAATGTATAAATATGACACATTTTCCACCTCGCTACGCTCACCATATTCACACAATAAATGAAAGGGTCTTCATAAAATTGGCTGTTCAGATATGGCACAAACAGAATTTGCCAACTTACCCATCATGAACCATATATTCCAAAGGGAAAATTAACTTTTCACAAGTCGATTTTTTTGTTTTTTTGGGGGGGGGGGGGGGGGTGTAAAAAGCTACTGGTTAGCAGGGGGTCATGTAATTTTCAGTTTCAGCTGTAGGGGGGGGGGGGGGGGGGTGTGTAGGTAGTTTTGACATATGAATGTCGAATTTGTCCCAACCACCCCTCCACAATAAAAAATGAACGGTCCCTAAACACCCCTGACTTCATCCCATCATTACGCATCACCGCAAATGCAATAACTGTTGATAAACAATCACTAAACCTGACACACTAAGATTCAGTTTCATTATCAACAAGGTTAGTTTTAACTGCCTTCACTGAGGAGCCTGCTAACTAAAAGCCATCCAGGAAATATTAGAATGTCAATTGATGATTAGAGCAATTTAACCAGGTCCGTTATAAACCACAATAGCAATTTAAGCAGCTCCGTAATATATTAAACCACGTAACATTGCATTCCCGGATTGCATCGCGGCCAATACACACTCGCGAGTCGCGACAAAATAAAAACTTTATCTGTCTGGGCGAGATCATAACAACAACACCCCTGTAAGTTAATCGATGAGTCCGATCGCGATGAGCTCATCATGTGCTGGTAGGGCTATTGTTTCGAAAACTGGTAGGGAGAATTGAATAACAGCGCTCTAACGTCACCTGGTCAGAGTCGATATCTTACGTAAATATTATTTATTTAACGGAATATTTAACTGAATATAATAATAATCCATTGTTATACTCTCATATTGACCTTGATAATAAAAATGGACGTGTGAAGCTAGTGAATGAACACTGCTGAATGATTGATTCGCAGCATATGCAAAAAGTGTGCGAGAGCACAGGTGTGTTGCTCTATCGTTTGGCAGGGAATGTCCCTCTGATGCTGCACCAATTTGAAATACTGGAAAGCAATCCGCAAAAGTCATGTCGAAAAATTGACAAAAAAAAGTGTTTTCGCTAGTTTTTGAAGAGCTTCATCTCCTAAAATACCCTGCTTTCCCAGCATTTTTTTTTTAACGCACTCAAAATTGTAAGAAGTTACAAAAACGAAGGAAAAGGGCAACTGAGACTGAGAGAGCAAACGACGAACAAAATGGGGAAGAAGGGAACCATCCGGTGATAAAAGCAGTGTTCATTTATCTATTTATTATTTTGTTTATTTTAATTTTTAAGGAAGCGATCTCACTATTTACGCCAGGGGAGGGGGGTGGGTGGGTGGGCGGAGGATAATATATATTTGGTGCCATTTTTTCATCACCCCCTCCCCCACCCCCCACCCGCAAGTATTAAAAAATCCCCCCCCCCCCTTTTTTTTAAATTTAATGAAGGTACAAATGATGATATTTTAAATAGGCCTATGTGAAGTCACAATTTCAACAAAAAGCCATAAAATATAGAGTGTATGGTATAAAGAAGTGAACATTATTATTAGAAGAACATCAACATAATTATGAAGCTTCATGATAACACCTTGCTTTTATTTGACTAGTACGGAAACATCTCAGTGCCATCCTGCTTGATGACATACAGGGTGAGGCAAAAAGACTGCAATAGTGGAAAGAAGCCATTTTGTTTTCAAAACCAAAACGAATTTTAAAACTTTAAACGTTGCAAGAATGATGTATTTAATCCTAACTTTGTGTGAAAAAATTAAGTCGATCGCATTTTTCGTTTGTCTTTGGTGACCCTCTTTGCTGCACAACCAAATGTACCTGTTTGTCCAAGAGCACAGTGATTTTCAATTGAAATGGCACACATTTCATTTTCATATTTGAATATCCCGCCAACAAAAAATGGAAAATGTCAGTTTTTTTATTAAAATGTAGAACATTATACGCTTTCATAGCATGGGTATGATTATAATTGATCATGGTAACTCACGTGTAAACAAGAAAGGACGCATCAAATTCCAATTACATCACAAATGAACTAAAGTTTCCAAATTTGAACGAGAGGCACATTTTGCGATCTGATGCATATTTTGGGTATCTCGTTGACAAAAATGGGTGCACTGGTCAAAAGGTTCACCAAAGGCAAACGGAAAATGATATTGACTTCATTTTTTCACACAAAGTTAGGATTAGATACATCATTCTTGCAACGTTTAAAAAGTTTAAAATTCATTTTGGTTTTGAAAACAAAATGGCTTCTTTCCACTATTGCAGTCTTTTTGACTCACCCTGTAGGTCTATGAAGTAAATGCAGGTTGTGTCAAGTCAACAGTGGCGTAGCCGCGTAGCTAGGTTTTAAGTTTTTCATATTGGTGAGGCAAGAAATGAAAGCGAACCGACAATATTGTGGTGACTAAATAAATTTTCGACTAGACCCTTTTTGTTGTTATGATTGAGGTACATTTTGGCTCTAAAGAAGCTTGTACCTAAAATTATTGCATTTTGGGCGCGCATAGCGCGCTAAATTTGTCGTCTTTGTACTTTTGAACATCAATATTTCATGTCCCCTCTGTGCCAGAACAAAATTTCGCGTCCCCCTTTATTTTAAATTTGTCCCCCACACCTGATTTCCTCTGTCTCCCACCCCCTGGCTTAGTGATCGCTCCCTTATTATTTTTTAGATTGATTGATAGATTGATTGATTGATTGATTGGTTGATTAATTGATTGATTGATTGATTGATTGATTGATTGATTGATTGATTGATTGATTGATTGATTGATTGATTGATTGATTGATTGATTGATTGATTGATTGATTGATTGATTGATTGATTGATTGATTGATTGGTTGGTTGGTTGGTTGGTTGGTTGGTTGGTTGGTTGGTTGGTTGGTTGGTTGGTTGGTTGGTTGGTTGGTTGGTTGGTTGGTTGGTTGATTGATTGATTGATTGATTGATTGATTGATTGATTGATTGATTGATTGATTGATTGATTGATTGATTGATTGATTGATTGATTGATTGATTGATTGATTGATTGATTGATTGATTGATTGATTGATTGATTGATTGATTGATTGATTGATTGATTGATTGATTGATTGATTGATTGATTGATTGATTGATTGATTGATTGATTGCATGGATTGATCGATCGATTGATTGATTGATTGATTGATTGATTGCATGGATTGATTTATTGCATGGATTGATTTATTGCATGGATTGATTTATTGCATGGATTGCATTGATTGATTGATTGATTGATTGATTGTGGGGTGGAGGTGTGAGTGTTTGTTTGTTTGTTTGTTCGATCGTTCTTCGTTCGTTCATTCCATTCATTCATCCATTCAGTCATACAGTCATTCAGCCAATTCAGCCATTCAGTTATCGAAACCAAAGAAATAGTATTGGCGACGCGCGCGATTTTATAAGCCCGTTTAATCGTTTATAACTACCAGATATATGTAATAAGTCTGTATAGTAAACGGTATATTATTTGCCCCATAGGGAAACCTCACTGGAAAGAAAAGTGAATGGGGAGAAAAATGTCCAAAAATTAAAAAACAGACTAGAAAACCATAAAATACAAAAACAATCAAAGACTTATAATATATAGAAAATGTCTCCATTGTCACAGACTATCATTTTATCATTCGCTTCAATTTATAAATTAAAATGCCCCTCCTAAAAACTTCCCTTAAACTTTCCTTTTAATGTACGAAATCCCTTTAAAAACAAGCTTCATGTTCCACAGTATAGAAAATCAACATCTCTATACCTCCCCCTCAAAAAAAGTCTTCCAGATTCTTATTCCTTAATTCAAACACCAAAATGTCCCTTGAATTTCAAAATGTCGCCCTGAATCCAAATGTTTCCACCCCAAACACCGGACCAAACACACAAAATGTCACTTTAAATAGCATGCAGCCTTCAATTGTTTCCAAACGCTCCCGGGGGGGGGGGGGGCAGTCAAACAAAATGGTGTACACATGCGTGACCAAATTTTTTCCAGACACCCCCTAAACAAGTTTTACCCTGCAAGCTATTACCCCCTAAACAAGTTTTTAGCGTGCTTTCCTTGCAAATGTTGACCCCTAAACAAGTTCTTGCCAGAATATGACCACTAAACAAGTTTTGTCTATTTAACGGGGAACAAAAATAAGTTACCCTAAACACGTTCGACCTGTATTTTAAGCCGGGATTTTAAGCCACACTTTTTCTTGAAAATCAGCGTTTTTGTTTAGAGAGAAGGACCTCTTTATTTTTATCATGATATGGAGAAAAAAAGAACCGTGTTACTGTACTTTAAAGAATTAAATCAGTTTACAAAAATAATAATATTGTCGTTTTTATTATTTTTAGGCAATAGGCCTAGGCTACTGTATTATAGAAATGTTCGCGCTATATATACATTTAATTTTGCGCTTTTTTGCCCTTGAATCAGCTATAGCGCGAAAATAATACATTATTTTGTGTATGATTGGTGATTTGATGAAGCTATAAATCGCGACAATTGAAAATCTGCTAAGAATCACTTTGAAAGTAGCCCGGAAAGTAGCTCTTTACAAGAAGGGTTAACCTTTTTGGATGTTGGTAACAAATTGTCACCAAATCTTATATAATTAATTGGCGGCGCGGCCGACAAATACCGAATTAATCGAACAAAATACTTTTTAAGGTTTAATTTTGAAATCATGTCAAATTCTATAAATCCGGGGTTCAAATTCATAGGCGGTCAACATTGAAAAAAACGATGGCCATTATACTTGATTTTTCAATCCATAGCAGCCTAGCAGGTCTTTCTAAAAATAGTGAAATCAAGCCAAGACGACTGCGCACGATTTATTATAGTAATAACCGTGATCTTTCTATGTTTAAATTGGGTCTTTTTGGGGCGAAGCCACCCTTATAGCATCAGATTGCAAAAAAAAATCACATTTAGGTCTTTCTAGACATAAGTGGGGGCAGCCATGTTTGTAGTCTTTGTAAATTACATATATACCTATGCAGTTTATTTTAACAGTCCTGCAGTCTGTGATGGAGTCAAAGCTATATTTGTTTAGTTGATGCATAGACTGTTGATTCATTCAGAGAGATGTTTATAAACTCCCCACAGAGAGACATAATAGCTTATCTTGTTTGACTACTAGGAGAAACCTCCCAATTGCCTTGGGGTTGTCTAATATTGTGGTTAGTTGTGGATGTTTGAGTTTCCGGTTATATATAAAATACTAATTCCTGGGTTGATTTAATGAAATGTCAATAATAACCATGATCGCCGGAATGACATTTTTATATAGAAATTCTTGGACCAACGTTTTAGACCAAGTACAATGTCATTATAATATAAATATACCTAGATTGTTCTTCAGACGGTATCGCCCCCCCCCCCCCCCCCCCCCCCCCCCCCCCCCCCCCCCCCCCCCCCTGCACACAAATCAACTTTATTGGTTTCCTGTACTATATTTAGACTGCGGTGTTTTGATTTGTTTTTTGGTTTGAATTATGGAAAATACATACACCATTTCCCTGGTATTTTGGTTTGTAACAGATGCTTCAGAAAATGGTTACAAAACATGCTTCTTTCTTTTGGATCGCCCCCATTCCATTTCAATGGAATTTTTATTGTAATCTGTTTTTGTTTTTAACAGAAAATGTGACATTTTGTAATCTTGTTTCCAGTATTTGAATTTGTCAATCCTAAAAGTCTGGCAGAAGAGCTCTATTCCAAAAAGGAATCAAATTCTGTTATACCCTACACACCATCATCGGTAGTATGCGTCGTTCTTAAAAATGATGCACTATGAATACCTTTGTGAAGGGTATAACAGAATTACTCCGAATCAACTCCACTTTTTGTCGAAATTAAGTTAGGTGCAAAACATGAAAGAGAGTTACGAAATACATCTTTTACACTTTGTTCTACATCTTTAGCATGTTCGGGTCAAAAGTTATGGCCCTCGGTAATTTCCGGAAGTTTCCGGAAATTTGAATATAATTCACTATTTTGTAAGCCAAAATGGTAGAAATATGGTTCTTTTATCATGGTAAAACATTGATAGGTATGTCCTTAATGAAATGCAATGAAGAAAACGTAAAATGTACGGGACAATTGTTTTTAAAATTGCACATAAACAGAAGTGTTGTTATTTCAAAAAATGTGCCAAATTGTCCAAATTTTCAGTTTTTTCAAGAAAAAACAAAATGTAATAATTTAAAAAATTGAAGAGGTATTTCAAAGCCGTTTTCTGTTTTCAATGTGATTTGATAATGTCTTTCAGGTGTACCTTAATTGAAAATAACGATTGTTTAGTAAAGCGGTTTTTGAAAATTGGTCGAAACATTTATGTTCCAAAAGGGATCAACTCCACTAGTTTCCGAAAATAAAGAATGACATAGGAAATACAGTGAAAATATTTTTTTTAAATCAAACCTGTTTTTATG
The DNA here is from genome assembly GCA_035610835.1 of Ophiura sarsii. NCBI lineage: Eukaryota > Metazoa > Echinodermata > Ophiuroidea > Amphilepidida > Ophiuridae > Ophiura > Ophiura sarsii. The sequence continues at coordinate 18,005,371 of CM069453.1, forward strand.
CTTACACGTATAGTATCTTTCATATGACAGAAAATTAACATAATCAAAGAAGTGCTGAGTGCAACATCCTTAATTTAAAAAAGCTTTTCTCCTATTTCACTTATGGAGTTGATTCCTTTTGGAACATAGCTCTTCATACTGGTCTATAGGCCTACTACAACCACCTTTTGGACTAAGAAGAGAACCACGTAGATATGTCACCATTTATCAAACATTAATAACATTTGTGCATTAGCATTACCAAAACTTGGAATGACGAAAGGAAGGAAAAACCCGTAAAAAAAGATCCCCCCTTCTGTTCCTTCTTCATATTTGTCAATATGCAAAACTTTTTCACCAGGCTTTCACCAGGCTTTCACCAGGCTTTCACTGCACCCAACCCAATCCCCCGGTATTCTTTTGCGCGGAATATATTACATTTATAATATATTGGGAGGTGTCACCTTTATATATATATACAAAACGTTATGTCGCAAAGAATAAATATAAAATAGTAAAAGAAACATAAAACCCGAATAAAAAAACCCGATAACGGACCTCTCGGGTAGGAGTATTCATAAATACTCTGGTGGGGGCGGTGGAAAAAATGAAAAGGTCCTTAAAAGGGGGTAATCAGAACAAAAAGGTCCTTGTTGGCAGTGGCGTACCGACCGGGGGGGGGGGGGGGCAGGTTGCCCCCCCCTGGCTCCAAATACCGGGACGCTAAATTCCCAAGACCGGGTCGCTAAATTTGCATAAGGAAAAAAAATAGGGCCTGAAACACTGAGGAATTGGCATTATTTGTTAACCGTTGTGCTTTTTTGAGTCCAAAATTTTGAGACCGTGCAAAATTTTGTGACTGTGCAAAATTTTGTGACTGTGCGAATTTTTTTGACCCTAACCCCCCCCCCCCCCCCCCCCCCCCACCCCCCACCACCACTTACGTGAAATTCACGAGTTGACTGACTGGGAAAAAATTTGGGGCAACCTTTTACGAAAATTTACCGGGAAATTTACGCCACTACCGGGACGACATACTTCTGCCCCCCCCCCCCCCCCCCACATGCCGCGGTACCCCCTGGCTCACATGCCGCGGTACGCGCCTGCTTGTTGGGGCTTGGGGGCATCAAAAAAGGTGGGTATTTTTGAATCGTGTCGGTTGAGAGGCACTGCACTGTTAGTTCATTTGAAAAGAGGAATCATGAAATTATGATGGTCAAAAGTAAACAGATAATATATGGAAAATTTTCGCGCGTATGTGTCTCCATTGTTTGGTACAAGCTTGTTTAGAGTCAAAATGTACCTCAATCATAGCAAAAATAAGTGTAAAGTTCAAAATAATCTTGTCGGTTCACTTTCATTTCTTGCCCCGCCCCATATGAAAAACCTAGCCACGCACGTCTGTCTTCACTGTTTTTGACAAAGCAGCATTTTAAAAGAGTTGTTAAATTGAGAGGAAACCAAGGACTACCATTGCATTTTAATACCAACTAATATGGAACAATACAAATTGAAAAATAAACTTGGGATCAATTAATGTAAAAACTCAAATCAGCTTAAATATCATTATATAGAAGGGGGGATAAAAAAAAGAAACACCCTATTTTCAAGAAGAAAAAAAACTTTTTCAATTTTTCCACCCCCACCAAAGTATTTATCAGGGGCGGATCCAGGATTTCTCAATAGGGGGGGGGGGGGGCGGGGGGGCGCCAAATCGGGGGTCAATGGGACGGCAGCCCCTTGCAGTGGTTGAAGGGGCTGCCCCTATGTTGATTTTATACACGTTTCCGCACGTTTTTAACGTTTTCGCCCTGTCAAATGTTTTAGTATTATGAACAGGTAGGTTTGTTTTCTCAAAATGTTTTTCAACAAATAAAAATATTCAAAAAAATAAATAATAAGGCCAAGTAAAAAAATAAAGCAGTTTCTTGTCCCCTCGCGCATCATTTTTCAGAAATTCTATAATTTTCTTCTTTTTTTCTGTATTTTTTCCATAACTTTTTTGATAGGCCTAGGTATTTAAAAAGCTGACATCTTCGTAATAGATTTGCTATTATAGTCCAAAGAGCATTTTAAAGCAGGTTTTGTGTTCACAAACCCCCCAGAATCATAAAATAAACAGATTTTACTATTAGTAAGGCCTCGTCCTCTTCAATTATGCAATCAATCATGCAATACCACGCTGGAATGGAGATTTTGCATTTTTTACTAAAAAACAAAAAAACACACACCAAAAAGTGCCCTCATCCTCCTTTATTTCAAAAGTTAGGACGAAATATTTTTATTTGGCCTATATAAAAAAATTAATTAAAAAATAAAATTAAATATTTGAAAAATTCTCAGATGCGAGAACAATTCATACAAAATTGGTCGGTCAGGCCCGTAGAACAGGTCCCCCCCTCCCCCCCCCCCCCCGCCGTCGCCTAACAAAGTAAATAAATTAGTAAAATTCAACCAATCAAGTAATTTGTAAAACCGATCCCGTTGAAATGCCATGTTTCAAATAAATAAATAAATAATCCCGATAAGGTGAGGTAAATAATAGTAATATCACCGTGTAAACAGATGTCTCACTTTGCGACATATTAAAAATAATTCAGGAATTTTAATAATTAATTCATTTGACCAATTAATTAGCACTGACACACTGACAGTAGAGCCGATAATTGATTGATCGCTCGAATGTTTACCTTTGTACATGGTCTCTTTCACACGTACATTTCATTGTATAATACGGCATTGTGTATTTGTGTATACGGTGCGCTGTGCATGCAACATGTGCAATAGTAAACCAAATGGCGATAGCGTAAAGCTGGCAATGTGCGCTCGCTCCAGACACACAATATCATGCTCATGTCATGATACAATAATTATTTTATTTTATTTATAAGATATCATTATCCCTATGAAATGCATGTAAACTGAATATTTAATATGATCTGACCTATTTCTACAGATTTATGAATATTAATGATTTCCCCATACACCTGTAAACACACGGGCAGGTGTGTAACCTGCATTGATCGTCTCTTCAATTCTCCCAAGCCAGCTGTCGCGAGGCCCCACCCCCTGCAGTGCTGTAGCTTGGCGCTGTATTCTGCCATACCACACGTCATTCTTCGCATACCATACTATCCTGCACTGGAACGCCAAAAATCCTCAACAAAAACGCATTTTTCTATGCCGAATCCGTCCAAAAACAGCTTTACAGCGTGCCTTGGATATTTATCTCCTTTGCTGTATGCCTGAAAGGTAAGTGGGTATGTTCATTGTAATTTGCGAGTGGTATTTACCGGGTGGAGTACCATCCAAAATCACGCATCTTTGGCATTTTTGTCATTTTTGTGCATCGCAAGTGCAGACTTCCGGAGTCCCACTTCACCAACTTCCCAACACAACTTCTATAACAAAACCAGTTTTGTTACCGCTTAGCTTGCGAGAAAATGGAACCGGTTGGCGATCAATGTCTTGTGTGTCTTCACTTAAACGTCTTTGCTCCATCTAACGAGCGGAAATGGGAAGAAAATACGGATTATTTTGAGAGAGGAGCGACAAGTTGGAAACAACTTGGGAAAGCCCAACAACATTATGGTGGTGAGTCAACCGGCATAGTTCACGAGCCATCACAACACACACATAACACAAGGCTAAAGTGTGTCAGCTAACCAGGCGTAAACATCGGGAAGATGAACCCCCGTTTCTCGCCTCTCCTACCAAGTACAGTGACCAAATTTGGTAGTAGCATAACCAAAAGAGTTTCTTCGGTGTTAGTGGGGTTTGGTTTGGGTGGATAATCGAATGAAGGGTTAAAACGGCTGGCTTGAAGTTGGTGCGATGGCGGTGAAGTGTTTGTGTATGTGTGTGAGTATTATGTGGACGGTGATATGCACACACATGCCGATTGAGAAACATCATGCAACAACAATGCCGTGTACCCGTTGTAGTTGTTCAGCTGAGCTAAAACACCATGGCTCTTTCAATATTTCAAGGACCAATTTGTAGCGTAATACTAATAATATTCACATTAATACCGGTGGTCAATTTGCAATGTTTTCTTGGGATTACATTTTAAAGCAATATTATTACCGTTTGAGATCTGTTGCATGCACAATAATATTATATAGCTGCACTTGTTGCGCGGCGGCTGCGGCGGCTATCCTACATATTTAACATTTTTCGGATTGTAGATCTTGTTCAATTTATAAATAAACAACGGTGATTTTTAAATGGTCATTTTCTCCCTCAGTTTATCGTTGTTAATATTATGTAAAACCCTGTCCGATAGTATTCCAAATTTGCCGGTACCATTGCATTGCTATTACTGTACTGTGTGGGGTACCAGATTTTAATATTGACAAGATGAAATTGACCGTACGCACAGAGACAATTTTCACACACAAATCTGGCGGCGACCTCGGCTTTATGTGTGCAGTTCTACGGCTCAGCGGCTACTCGAGCACTGGTCTATTGTTCACATGAATGACCCGCCATTTTTTCCTGGGATTTTATCTTTTGTTATTGAGAATGACATTAACAGTGCATAATATCAAAATAATCCTGTATCATTATTGATCAGATGATATCCATCAGTGTTATTAGAATATTACCCTATTTAAATGTATGATCTGAATCTGATTTGGGATCACACTGGCTTTATGATATTTAATATTATATTTATTGTTATTTAAAGGTAGATGACCCGATCACATTCCGATTTTCAACTTGAAGTTTTCTATTCTACATGAAAGGTCATCCTTAAAAAAGTCGTGTTCCAAAGTTTGAGTTGCATAGCTCTAATGGTTCTTATTTTAGACGCACAAGATGCTGTGAACTGTACCCATTGAGTAGTACACAAACTATATCGGTGGTATACCACCATTCGCGGTAATTCGACGTTATTTCATCGATTTCTCCGTAATTATACCGATTTAGGCCGTCAAATTTCAGTATGATGATGAGAAAAATACGAGCTTTCATATGATATGAAAATCTCCGTATGTTTGAAATAATTCTGTGTTACGAAAATGTGATCGGGTCATCTACCTTTAATAATTATTGCCTGGTTTATAGCCTACTTGCAAGCCTACTTGTAAACATATTTTTTGGCACTTCATTTTACAAAGTCTTTGTAAAATAAAATTTAAATTATATTGGCTTTATTTTAGCAGGATACAGATTCAGACATACAGTAACTTGGTCTTTGGAAATTGCCAGTTTTGGATTTGTTTTAGTTTTAGTCTAATACTTATACTACGGTGGAAAGTTTTCGATGAGGACTTGCACATATTGAGTGAAATAACCAACATGGTACATGCATGTAGTGTGACCAAATATACCACCCATCCAAACATTCAAAGATATTTATATCTGCAACTTTTTGGAGGAACAAGTGCAACTGGGATTCAAACTCGGGCCCACCTGATATTTAAAAAAAACACCAGATCCCACCTCTGCCACCAACATTTTTCACATACCACCCATACATCAAGATATACCCGCTTTTTGGATGGAGCACCCAGCTGGGATGCAAACTCTGGGCCACTGTTATACCCACAACTTTTCGAGCATCAGCTAGGATTCGAACCAAGGCCCACAATGTTAAGAAAGGGGCTATATCATGTTACGTGCCCCGCAATGGTACACACCAACGATATAAGCAGTGAAATGAATATGGCGTTGATTCCGTATGACGTCTGGTGATATGTGATCTGAAGCAAAAGTTTGACAAATTTTATCAGTATTTTCACTCAATTTTTTTCCCAAGGGTATTTGACCCTTGGGATAAAAAAGTAAAGGGTCAAAATGGAAAGTGAAGGGTGAAAAAAATTCCGTTAAATTTAAGCGCGATTTTTCTTCGCTTTTTAAAAAAAATACTTTTCGTGTATAACATCAAATATATCCATCCAAATATATTTTTGTGTAGTTTAGTTAATTATTTAAATGTTTTTTAAATAATGTATTTGTTTATTATTTAATGGGGTTGAGGGGGGAGCCTTAGTTTTTCTCTATAGTTGGGGTCTTGTTTTTTAACCCCCCCCCCCACACCCCACCCTCCCCCTCCCACCCTCCTCCACCCCCACCCCTAGACTTGCAATCCAACAATGGGTGATGAAAATTTGTTGCCAAGAAGTGATCATGTGATCCTCCAATTCTTGCATGTTTCAGATCAAAATAAAACACTCTTAGTCTTGCAAATAATGATGAACAAATAATACTCCTACTCAGGAAGGGCTCAGGAAAAGAAAACATTTGAAATTACTTTTTATGAAGTTTTCATTGATAATAATAATACAGGCAATATCCATATGAGTCAATAATAACAATTTTGAAGGGAAGCCCTGAAATTTGTATACAATTTGGTGGGAAAACGTGGCCGGCCCGCCCGGAGTCCTTAATGCCCGCCCGGCTCCGTGGTTTTTTTACCAAATCCAATTTTGAAAAGTTGAAAAATATTGATGAAAATATTGACTCTTAGTCTTTATGCTTTCATTTCATAGCTCCCAGACAGAGAGCTATGATTTAGAGCTAGACCATTATAACACCATTCCCACATATGCCACCAAATGTGTTACATTTATACATTAAATTTACATCCAAGATCCCGTTACTTTAATGGAGTACTACATGTAGCTCATTGACTAGTACACACACTGGCTGGTGGTTAACCACCTTTGGCAGTAATTCACCACATTTTAGCCTATAATTTCTAAATGGAACATTTCTGGCCTCTAAGATTTTACAGACATATTGACACAAATATGGGGATTCTTCTGATATCAAAATCACATGGTGTGAAGAAAAAAATCATAGCCCCAAAAAAGTGATTGGAACATAAACCTTAAATTTTGTGAAAGATTTAATTTCGCAAGGGATGTGGATTCTTGAAATTAAATACCTCGAAACTGACAATTTTGCATTGAAAGTAACAGTTAGCATTTCCATAAATACCCACTAAAATAGCCCACTAAAATAGAAGTAATTTTAATTTCGCGAAATAAAGTATCCGCGAAATTATAGTGTTTTACTGTACAGGTACATCCGAGAAATACCCGCAACTTTTTTGCAGTCAGCTGGGATTCAAACCTGGCCCATAATGTTAAGAAACACCAGATCCCACCTCTGCCACCAAATTTGTCAAATAATATCCATATACATCCAAGATCCCTTAGCTATGTGGAGCACTAGCTGTATATGAGGACCGGAACCCTCCCAAAACTTTTCTGAGCGCCCGGCACCTTCTTCATAAAAGTAAAACACGTCCAAGTGTATAGACCATAGTACATTGTAGGTCTTCCCCGTCAGGTCTGTAAAACACTAAACATACTTGTATGTATAGCCTCGTAACAATAGGTAGGCCTACGAAAGGTATTCAAAATGATAGCCCCAGTTTACCTCACTCCCGTTTCAACTCTCAACATGGCAACTTTTTTATTATTCATTAGGCCTTCTACTGCCTGTCATAATATCATCCTTTTAAAGGTAGATGACCCGATCACATTTTCGTAACACAGAATTATTTCAAACATACGGAGATTTTCATATCATATGAAAGCTCGTAATTTTCTCATCATCATACTGAAATTTGACGGCCTAATTCGGTATAATGACAGAGAAATTGACGAAATAGCGTTGAATTACCGCGAATGGTGGTTACCACCGATATAGTTTGTGTACTAATCAATGGGTACAGTTCACAGCATCTTGTGCGTCTAAAATAAGAACTATAATAGCTATGCATCTCAAATTTTGGGACACGACGTTGACGTTTTTAAGGATGACCTTTCATGTAGAATAGATAACTTCAAGTTGAAAATCGGAACATCTACCTTTAAAATCTAGAAAACAATTTGCTAGCAATTACTCACTCCTTGGCAGTTGCTTGTGCTGAAGCATGTCCAGGTACCGATACCGACGCGATGTCTTTAATGTGTACCATACCAATGATCGTGTGGAATTACATCAAATGTTAGGCCTTATTATGCATCGTTATTTAATTACAATATTATGTACAATGTACTTACGCTTAGGGATTTCCCGTGATCACGGTATTCACGGGAAAATTCACGGTTTTCATGCTAAATCACGGAGTTTGTAAACAATCGCGGAATTGTTATTTCAGCCGCGATAATTGCCCGACAAGCCGCAAATCCCGGGCGCAAATAATTCTTATTTTATTCTGCAATCGTTTCATATCGCAATCGCACATGACATGCTCACAGAACCATTTTTCGGCAGCTCAGGGAGTTAAATAGTTAAAAACAGCTTTATTATTAATTTATTATTAATAGTTTTATGACTACTTACTTACGATATTTCTAATGAAATGTGTATACATCAAAACAAAGCAGAAAGGCCGCATAAGCCACCGTAAATTGGTAGTGGTTACGGTGGCTTTTTCTAATGCCTAAAAATATGACCGCTCCGTATAAATCACGGAATTTCATGTTTTTTTCTTCTTGAAATCTCAATAATCACAGGAAATCATGGTTTTCACAAAAACATCCCACGGTTTTCACTTAAAAAAATCACGGGAAATCCCTAAGCTTAAATTAAGCCTATATATAGTGAGCGCAGTATACTCCGCGAATGTGTAGCTGAGGGCTGTGGCTTAGTGGGTGGGACGTGGGGCTTGAGAACGGAGGGTCCCCGGATCGAATCCCGGCAGGTTCCCGGAGATTTAGTTGGCGTTTTTCCCTCGAAAACCGTGATCCCTGGTAAACCGGGGTTAGGGTTATAACAAACAATCAGCAAACAAAAATAGTGTAACGATAAGGCCAACATTTTTTAGTAATGTTGTCCTCTACACAGCTCTCAGAGAGGAGGGGCGGGCGGGCGGATTTTAAAAATAAATTTTAAATTTTAAAATTGTTGTTATACCAGCGAAAGCACAAAGTTCAGCTAACAAGAAGTTAAAATAACACTAAGAGTCGCACATATATGTTACATGTATAAACACTTAGTTTGATATTCAATGTCATTTAAACTGTTAAAATAAATAAAAATCTGAAAAAGGAGAAAATCTGGGGGGAAAAAAATCTAATAAAAAAAAGAAAAATCGGACCAGCCCTAAATCTGACGAGCAGGCGGTCGAGGACAACATATCAATTTTTTTTGCCTATCCCTAACAATGCCAAATTCAACGAGCCAGCCTGTCTGTATAATCCAGCGGGGAAGTTTTTCGAAGAAATTCTGGACCCAGCCTATACTTGGCACAGTACACTGCAGTTGGTAAATCCCTCCCGAGTGCCGGAGGTCCATGGTTCAAATCCTTATGTGTGAGTGGGGGGGGGGGGGGATTGTCGCGGCGATATGGTGGGTCACTTTTCGCGAAAGAAATACTGAGAAAACGTTAGTTATGATATTTGTATGTTGTGCAGACAATAGAAATGACATAATTTGTTTGCTTATAGTTATTGTTAAAGGAGGGATCCCGCATGCACAACATGCAGCATTATTTTATGTTCAAAAATAAATTTTCAAGACCAAATTGCGTAATAATCTACATGTAGAACCAATCATCATACCTATGACAAAAACAAATAAAAACCGCCATCTCAACATGCACTTTTTAAAATTTGCATTTTTCAATGCACTTGCTCAAATTTGAGCACTAATAACCATGACGTCACCGGGACTTTCGATCGCAGCAAATTAAAAAAATTGCATGTTGAGAGAGAAATGGTAGGTTTTATTCGTTTTTGTGATATGTATGAAGTTTTGTTCTATATAACTACGTAATTTGGGCTCGGACATTTTTTTCCTAACATATAATGATATAATGAACAATGTTGTGCTTGCGGGACCCTCCTTTAATGCAAGCAATCAATGAGTTGTTCTATTGGTCACAACAATCAGAAAGTAACTTTGAAAAACTAGATAATTGTGGACTTCTTGTACAGGCTTTAAGGCATGATTTTTTGTTTCCACTAATTTGTTTTTAGAAAACAAAACAACACCTTCATGAAATCTTTCTCAATGCCAAAATGTACAACCAACCAAGGCCTTTTCCTGTCTTTTGCCACAGAAATTATTTGTATCCCTGATAAAAGTGATAAGTAAAACTTTGAAAAGATCATTCAAGTTAAAGCGACTTCTAGAATAGCGCTCTACACATTTGTAATCCTACTCCTATCCATCAGAACAGTTTGTTATGAACCAAATATGGCAAGGGTCATCCATCGGGGTCACCAGGTCAGGTCCTCCTGCTGAGAGAAATATAGCACAAAACATCGCTGTCAATGCTGTGCTATAAATACAGCTACATGCAGGATTAAGATGGTTTGTTATGGCATGAAAATCAGTCACAGTTAGTCATCAAAGGTATCTCGGATGGATGTCCTCATCTGGGGAACTCTTATGATAGATTATAGAAGAAGGCAGAACTTGGGATGTAAAACTTAGAGTCTAGGTGCTCTGAGGTCAAGCCACAATAACAATAGTGCAGTAAATGAATATCATGCAGATAGATGATTGAAATCAGACATTTACAAAATGTAGTTCAATTAGAGTATCATGTATTTAGGCTTTCACAATAAAATGCTAAAGTTTCCTGTTTAGCCATTCGTGTCTGTTAAATTGATTCAATAAAATCAGTTAAAGATAGTTTTGTTTCACGCACACTTAACTCATGAAAATCAAATTTAATTGTTTTGGGGAAGCCTGTTTGGGTCTAATATTTTCCCCCGAAATTTCAATAATGAATTCGAACACGGGCATGAAAATGAAGCGCGGGCAGGTGACGGGAAACTAAAAATCAACTTTGCGGGAAATCATTTTTCAGTGTTTTTTTTGCACTTTTGCGACATAGCGCATTTCCTGAGCCTAGAATATAGTATGTCTATCAATTCTGCACATACATGTATACAGTATACTACCCCTCTGAATGACCATAATACACATCTCAACAAGATGCATGAAGACTATCTTGGATTTAAATGAGGTATCTTAAGATTGTCAATTCTACTAGATGCTTCTGGCTACATAAGATGATTGATAGGTACTTCCCTTTAACTTAATGTATATTTTATCCAGGGATTGTAGGGCTGACTTTCTTAATGCCATTTTGCAACCATTGTGACATAGTGTCTCACTTTAGATAAATAACTTGATGAAATATTTTCAATAATTATGTTTTTTGCGATCATGAGGAGTGATGATACTTGTAGATGCATATTGTGCAATGTTTACTTCGGCAAAAAAAAAGGTCCACAGATTTTTTTATTTCTGTGAAATTAATTAACTGGTTGGAGCTCCTGCTAGTGCTTACATGTATGCAGTTGTCAATTTGAATATTGAACCTACCCTCCAAAGCTAGGGACAGGGATTTTGCGCTTTTTAAAAGCACTAAAAGTGCTGCTTGATTTTGGAAAAAGTGCTTTTTGGAGCAAAAGGTGCTTTTTTAGGTAAAAGGTGCTTTTTTCACCAAAATTATGCCATATATGTTAAAAATAAATCCAGAAGCGATTATATTGCATGTTTCCATGTTGAAGTATTTCTTTTTCCGTTGTCAAAACCATCATTTTTCATTCAAAACTACATTCAAACTAAACTAAGTGTAGAATAAACACTTCCACAGTTATGTAACTTGTTGATTTTTAGGTAAATGGACATTATTTGTTAAATATTTGGACAACTTTTGAAAAGAAATTGCTGTGTGATGAAAAAGTGTTTTTTTGAGCAAAAAGTGCTATTTTGGGCAAAAGGTGCTTTTTTTGGTGCTTTTGCGCTTTTGAGCATTTTCCCTGTCCCCTGTCCCTACTCCAAAGCCTTCAGGAAAAATAGGTGAAAATTTGTTCTTTACTGAAATTTATTGGGTGAAGATTTGTTTTTTCCAGACATTTATTGGGTGAAGAATCACCTCAGTGCACCACATTCGCTCTATAGTTTCTATAGTAATATAAGAAAAATTGAAATGAAGGTAAATATTAAAAATATTCACCTGGGCATACTGTAGATTCGGTTATGGATTTATGTGAAAATAATTGTGCAGCAAATTGTTGATAAATTCCTACAGTTCGTTAAAAATGATAAACTGTAACATTGAAATGCATAGTATAAAACTACTCTACATACATGTATACATGCATAGCAAATTCCTCAAAGTATGGAGCATTTAACGACGCGACACTGCATAAAATCGTACGCTGCATAGATTCACTGTCCATAATATGAATTAGTTAAAAGATTTTATCACATCAAAATTATAACTACATTATTCAATGATTAGGTGTCTAATCCTTGACAGAGGGAAGGTTCAATACATTGATCATTGATGCCTGCATTAGGCCAACCAAAAAAAATTGTTATGTTGTCCTCGACCGCCCACTCGTAAGATTTAGGGCCGCTCAGATTTTTCTTTTCTTCTTCAGATTGTTAAAATCTGTTTTTGTTTTTTTCAGATTTGTTTCCCTTTTTTTTCCAGATTTTTTTTTAAACAGTGTAAATGGCATTGAATATTAAATTAAGTGTTTATAACATATATCAGGCCCGGACGTTCCCGCGATCACGGTTTTCTCGGCGTGAATCGCGGGATTTACCATTTGCCTCGGTTTTCTAAAAGTATGCCGAGATTTCGCGGAATTGTTGGTTTTTTCCTCAACAAAACAAAATTTCAAATTTCTACACAAAAATCGACCGTAATTAGTCCAAGAAAATCTTGAAATGTCATGTTAAATTTCGATCTATCGTACCAATCATACCAATGCAAACTTGGTTGGGAAAATCCCCCCGGAAAATACCTTTTATATGTAAACAATGTCTGGTTACCGTATGTTACTTTCCCCATGTTACGCCGCGCCGTAAAATTTGTATCATCCAAATTTGATCAAATTGAGATCGCACATGTTCTGACGTAATGCATCCCATAATGATTCATGATGCGAGATCATGCCGCCTAGGTTGCTGGAAACGGGTTTTCATCACACAGTGGTTTCATAAAGAATTGACTAAGACTCTGCCGCCCTCTACATTTTGCTATCAATTTAACGCACGGTAATTTTTCGGATCGACTGGAAGCCACTGGGGGATGTACTCAATATCATTCAAGATGGCGGCGCGTATTCAAAACAAATATTTCTTCCGTATCAAAAATGTTAAAACGGAGGACATTAATTGGAATTTTACGCAAATTATTAAACCCCTCTGCCAGGGATTAATTTGGAAATCAATATATTTTCTTGCAGAGAAGAAAAATGGACTATAAAGTAAGCTTATTTACTTTTTAAAGAGGTGATATTTGGGGGTGATTTTTCGGGTCACATTTTTGGTCGCGGTTTCTCGCATTTGGTTTATTTTCGCGGTATTTCTTGGTTTTGGTTGCAAATCCCGCGAATCGCGGTTTTAGTAATCTCGCCTCGCGGTTTTTGCCTAAAAAAATCGCGGGATCCTCCGGGGCTTACATATATGTGCGACTCTTAGAGTGATTTCAACTTCTTGTTGGCTGAACTTTGAGCTTCAGCTGGTAAAAGAAAATTAAAAAAATTAAAAAAAGTTTTAACAAAATCCGCCTGCCCGCCCCCCTCTGAAAGTTGTGAAGGACAACATAACAATTTTTATTTTTGGGCCTTAGGGTAATGAATTGTATTTTACAATATAATAGAAATGATCAAAATAACTCGGTATAGAGTGTTTAATCAAGAGATTTTCACTTGCAATGAACTCAAGCTAGACTTAATATAAAGTTTAATGACAGATTACATGGTCAATTTTATTAAAATGTTATGAAACATGAGAGAAGTAGTGACGCTGAATTGATACGACTTCGGCTTCAAACCATTTATTGTGGCGGTATTGGAAACACATGCAACAGTGCATTATACATGTATGTTCATTTTTACTGGTAAAAAGTAACTTGCTACATAACAGCAACTTCAAACAATGTATAATCAGGGCTTGAACTTCAGATTTTTTCAACCAGCCTGGTCGGGCAGGTAAATCACAAAAATACCTGTCCAACAGAAATTTCACCAGCCAGTGTAACTCACTTACACTGAATTTAAAGATTTTTACCTGCCAGTTGGTCAGGTACTTTTGCATCTTCACCTGCCCGACGCAAAAGTTACCCCTTTTGAGCGGGCGGGCGGGTGCTTTATGTCCAGTTCTGTGCAATGTTGCAGGTATTTGCATGCAGATTTGTTTTTGCTTTATAGCAGGACTGGAGTAAATGCAAATTTCCCAGCAAGATAACAATTTACTTTTAAAAAAGAGAAATTTCCCTCCAAATTGTCATGTATTCCTTTTATTTTCAGAACTTAAAAATTTCCCTCATATTTCCCAATTTCACTGCAAGGATCTTCCCATATTGCGTATATTTTTTCTAGACCTGTAGGCTGTAGCGAAACATGTACCACCAAAGCAAGGTAGATTTTAAAAATTCTAAATCAAACACTACAACTTGCTCCCACACAAATCTTTGCCAGAATCCATTGACAGATCATTCAAACAGGCATGATATTTTGTAGATACAAATCGGAAAGGAGATATTTTTCACTCTCAAATGTAGATATTTTTGCTTAAATTTGCATTTATTTAGCCACATTTTAGGCAATTTAGCACAATAGTCTGCTGTTTTTTAATATTTCAAGGAATTTCAAGATTTTTTCACCTGATATGAATATCATGCCTGTTCAAACCAACTGATAAATGTGATCTCTGTTACTAAATTTGATCTATTCCGTTTGTTTTCCCCCTTAAACAGGTTGATCTTCAGAAAGTCCAATGCCACACACTGAAGCCATGTCGGCTGACAACTGGAGTCAGAGTCCCACGAGTAACAACAACACACAACCCCCACAGCCTCCCTCTGGAGACGAAGAGCGTACCGGCCTCACCGATGACGAGCTGGGGCAAGATGCTGAGGGTGTGTGGAGTCCGGATATTGAACAGAGCTTCCACGAGGCGTTGGCTATATACCCACCATGTGGAAGGCGAAAAATTATACTCTCAGATGAGGGCAAAATGTATGGTAAGTAGTTGACTCAGGCCTGGAAAAAATGGGGAATTTGGGAATCACATTCCTTGGAAATGTGTGTATTTAGAGGGAAATTTTCCTTTTCAAAGCTTTTTTCTAGGAAATTTTGTTTGCTTCCTGGGAAATACACATTTTTCAGCTACCAGGCAGTACTGAACAAGACTGAGAATGTGTGGGACCAATATTAATAAACCAGTGTTCTGAACAGAGCTTTCACAAGTGTCAGCCATTTGTTGTCATCGGTGACGGTGCAAAATGTAAGACAAATGTTATAAAATCTATGCAAGTAGAGGGTTATTATTGAAACTCTATGCAAGGAGAAAGCTGAGACAAATTTGTGTAATTGTCCTTGAGAATATGAAAGTATGTTTAATTAAACTGCTTTAAAAGTGATTTCAAACTAGATGCAATATTATTCCAAAATGGATCAGTATTGAAAACTAATTTTTTAAAGCTTATTTTCACTAATCTTTACATTTTACATGTACATGTACAGTATTATGTTTTCATGACTTGCATAACCATATAGTGTTTAATTGGATGGAGTGCATGCATACAAACCCAACTTGAATCATCAATATTGTTCATATCTTTAAATTTTTTACAATTCTTGCGTAAACTAGATTCAATATTATTCCAAATTGGATCAGTATTGAAAACAAATTTTCTAAAGCTTATTTCCATTAATCCATACAAGTGTATAATTTGAGTGCATACAAACCCAAACTTGATTCATCAATAATGTACATAATACATGTATCTTTAATTTTTTACAATTCTTGCATAATAACCTAAATCATTATCACATTGCATACTGAGAAGTGTGTGTGGTAACTTGTGTAGATAGATTTAAAGATTTTCATCCTGCTTAAAATGTACCCTGGATATGTGGTTAAATTAGTTGGAATACGAGCAAACAATTTATTTAAAATTTTATAAAAAAAAAAAATCACCAAAATCTTAGATCATGTTTTCCCTGTGAGAAGATTAAACTCCTTGGAAACATCACTTCCAGGAAGCTTTTCGAACAATCCCTTACAATCTCTAGGCAAGTCTCCGTTGAACATCTTACAATCTGGTGTAAATCCGTAAAGATGCCAGTGTAAATATGCATGAAGATTTGGTAGGATAGGCTTTATATATATGGTACATGTATACCAAATGAATGGTTGTTTGTATGGAATCTATATATGAGAAGTTGAGGCAGCCGAGACAGCGCAACACTGATAAGTCTGAAAACTGTCTACTACCGATGTATTTATTATTTTACCGGACTCGAGGCAAGCAAGTCATCGATAAATTCTTGTTCCGCCAATACTTGTAATGTGGTGCACATTGATTGTAATTTAGCGAATATGACTATGTGACTTTAAAAAGTATTGTGAAATATATTCATAAATAATATTTGAACAGTGTTTATATCAATTGTTGATCTGGACTCAATCTAA
Organism: Ophiura sarsii; assembly: GCA_035610835.1. Classification (NCBI taxonomy): domain Eukaryota; kingdom Metazoa; phylum Echinodermata; class Ophiuroidea; order Amphilepidida; family Ophiuridae; genus Ophiura; species Ophiura sarsii. The sequence continues at coordinate 18,021,766 of CM069453.1, forward strand.
GGGTATTTACATGTAACTGTGTTAGTTTTATAAATTATATTTGTAATTTAAGTGGACACATTATTATTTATTTGAGTGCCACATCTTTCCTATAGTTTGAATGAATCACAATGTCCGCAAAACTGAAATGCTACTGAATCACACACAGGCATTCCATGAAAAGTATCATGCATAGGTCGTCATGCTGTTATGGGATCGGACCTTGGTTGATGAGTGAATCAAAGTATCCATCTCCAAGCTGGACATTATTTTAATAACGTAAGTGAATTAGAGACAGTAGCAGATAAATAAATGCTTTTTCACTGACCGCAGTAGGAATAAACATGGCTAGTTTATTGTATGCAATTATACTGGACGCCAGAGACTACACTTTTTGGAAAATGCATATTTGCCATTACAAAATTTACTAAAGTGAGCGTAGCCAACCCCATTGAAACATGCAAAATGGCGAGGTCTTTATTGAAAATCAAATAACGGTTGAAATAAAACTGACTTTGCCTGTGGATACTTGTGGTCAATTCTGTGTGTTTTGCAGGGCAGACCTGTCATTAAGATTCGTTGTTTCACGGATCAAATCATTGTTAAATGGAAACGAGGGCCTCCAAAATCTATACTGTAAAGTACATCATGTCACTTTAGTATGGGCAGGTGGGCCCTTGGGGATAAGTGTGCTGGTCATTCCGTTAGCTTTTTGTTATTTTTATTTCCGCCGAGTGGTCGTCCTACTTCTCTGACCGACTTTTGCTACGTGTAAAATTGACAAACATCTATATTGCATGCAGGTAACGGACAGCTTTAAAGGTATCGCAACAGGTATTAAACCGGCCATGCAGTTAGATTGTATGTCTCGTGTGTCTTATAAAATGCCGTTGACGGTGTTGTGTCGCTAGCTAGCTACATGTAGGTGGTGTTAAGTAAGTGCTTATAAAATGCAGACCTGCTTGTTAATTTTACAGGCTGGACACTACTTATTAAGGGACATGTTGTGGCAAGTACGGGGATACTTAGGGAATGGCCAATGGTCTCATTACATACATTTTAGCTGAAACGTGAGAGGGGATTCAATAGTCCTAATGACTTAATGTACTTCATATAAACTTTGACATTAACTCTAACGTGTGACAAGGATAACTTTTGTGAAGTTGTCCAAGAAAGAATGTATGTTTTCAATGTACAATTTTCTTTTTAATTTGGATCTACATGTAGGTTAAGTGATGCACATTCTTTATTATCTGTGTCCCTGCTGAAAAGTGTTAGACTCATGCAAATTTTCCATTTCACTGTGCAATCACAGAACCAAGTTTGGTGTTGACACTGAGGTTTAGCACTAAATGGTATATGAACCCATATGTGGGGTTTAAATATACATTGACTTGCCAATTGCAGATGTGGGGTCGTTGTTTTTTAGACCCCAAATTCATGACATACATCAGGTGTTGGGTGGAGTGGAGTCAAGGGTCATAGCGATCACATATGAAATTTTGGGGTCCAAGAACAGCTATTTTAAGCTGTAATTAATGCATTAGTTTATAAACCCACTTATCACATGTTTATCCCTATTTTGGGAGTCCCAAATTGTCAAATGTTCAAATGTTTGGGATTCTTACAGCCCCAGACTCCCCAAAATGCTACCCTGGCCTTGGGTGGAGACTCTATCTAATGGCACTGTCGATGGCACTGTTGCAAATCGCTAACGAATACAACTTATGCCAAACGAATGCCTAACGTATGCCTAGTGTGCTGCGGCCGATCCTGTGACGTGTCTCCGCTGACCCATAAATATTGAGCATATAGTCTGGAATTTGCCAATATTTGTATTAAAAAAAAATCAGCATGCTAGGCGTAAGCTAGCTCTATTCGCTACTATATGGCAGGCGTTTAGCTAACAGGTTGATTTACCGGTAATCAAAACGAACAGATCGGCTGGACGTATGGCTGAAGCAGCTGATGAACATGAACCAATGACAACACCCAATTTCCAAAAACATAATTATACAAGTAATAGCAAAATGTGTTCCATGTTTATGTTTAACTGCAACTGAAACGTATACAATTGTCAATTACTCACTTATTTGTTAAATATCATAAGTTAAAATCTGTGTTCTTGTGTATTATCTGTTATCTTGTGTATTATCGGTTATCTAAAATAATCGGCCCACCGGTGGTGGCAAATCAACCTTCTTTTTTTTGCCTTAATATCAATCAATTGCTTGCAACTGAAATTGCTGTCAGCCCTTGGATGATGAAAAAAGCTTGGTTTATTCGCTGTTTAATCATTTTTCTCCCAATTCATATTTCAGATAATTCATTTCAATACATTTTGCAAAAACTTGATTCAAACAAAATATTAAACAATCATTGATCAGTTTTATTTGCATGGAGTTAAGCTAGGCTCAAATGGATTTGCAAAGTGTTAAAGACATAAATTGTATTTGATGCTTTTAACGCTTTTACAAGTGCCCAAGTGTTATCAATGCAATGTAACATCTATAAAAGAAAGAGAGTAAGTATTCATTAGATTCAAATCTTGTAGTGTCTCCAAGTGGGTATACATGTTTTAACTTGATATTGTCATTAGAGGTGGGTGTCGTTTATTGTTTTTATATTATTAATGGCTGGACTTGGTCAAGATAGTTCTGTATCCACTACAGGCTAGGCTAGACTCAATAACGTCGTAATTCTTATTGCCAGTTGTGCGTGGCACGCCATTGTAATCGATAGGTGTTCGTTTGTGTAAGAGTCCGGTTTTGAAGCGTAATGTAAGTTAGAAGAAGCATGTAAAGTGGCTCTTTGCTTCGAGATAAACGGTAACTGGGAACAATTTGCTCCTTGTGGAGAGTGTCTAGAACCTCTCAAGAATGGAAATGCTCTGGCTAGATAACTCACTTTTCCCCATAATATGCGAGAATTGGTCATGCATCAAATAGGCATTTTGCAATATCTTTAAGGCCAGATTAGAAATTGTATTGTGGTATATGTTTGATGATATGCCCACCACATTTCAAATTCAATTTTTACTGGTTGAAGAAAGTTTTCGTCGATGAAGATTTCAGAGAGAAAATGGCTATGCAGTGTAATGTAATAGTTAATGTGAATATTAAAAAGGGGAACAATTTGGAATTAATAAAAGATTCCATCGACAATTTTACCAAATTAAAAATAATCTTTGTTGTTGTGGTTGGAAGTGCAGTACTAAAATCCTAACCAGCCAGGCTTAATATGTTTTGTGTGGAAACGGGGGAGGGGGACACAAGGTATGAATTTGTTACCCAACAAATCATCGCAAAACCCCTGGGATTCAACCCTCGATCACTATCGCTGCGTCCCTAACCACTGAGCTAACGCTTGCTAGCTCGGACGATGACGTATGAATATCCAATCAATGCTGTAGCATGCGCGTGGACATTGTTTTTGGCCGTAGTGAATCATAGTGTCTAGGAAGGTTAGGGTTCCATATGATAAAGTGATAACCAAAATATGATTTGGTTTAAAAAACACCATTTCTTCATGTTTTGTTTATTGGTAACCAAAACTTATAAAGTATGGATTCAGATTTGATGAGATTTCTAAAAAGTATCAATCTTAGTTTTTGAATTGTTTTACTTTTGTTTAAATGCATTGTATAAAATGACATGTGTATTTCCGTTGTCATTGTGCCCTATAGATAGAAAGTTGTATAAAGTATTGCCAACTTCCTAGTTCTATAGTACAACGATACAAGGTTTGTCTGAGAATAATGATGTCATTTATGCTACTATTATTACTGTATAGGGAAGTAACTATAGAAACCGCAATTACAATAAACTTACGAGTGTAACATTATTTGTGCTTCACTGTTTTTCTGGCATCACAAAATACTAGCATAAAGATTGAACAAAAATTAAAACAAATCTACACGTATATAAAAATAATAAAACCTTGCAAGGTTATATTGAAATTAGATCATGAAATCTGGAATTAATCGGCCCAATTTCTTTAAAAAGTAAATTTGTCAGACCGCAAAAATTAATCAGTACTTCATCCTTGAACCAAGAACAAATAATGACTTGCCTATACAAAAAGTGGCTTCAGTCATATCAGTGAACGGCATTATTCTTTTTCGAGGAAACTTTCGTTCGCCAATGGGTCAGGGGACCAGCCCCTTTTACTGATGAATAGAGAATGACTCATACATAAATGCAAAACACCTGTTTAACAAAAAAAACTTATGGGTCAGACTTCCTGTGTAGTGTTTATATGAATTCCCTGTTTCGTTCTGAAGAATGGCAGGCATATTTTGGTGGAAGTCGAGAAAAGTACATGAAATTCGAGCCTAATCTTGGTTTTATCCAACACATTATCCTACTTCTTTTGTGTCGCAGTCAGGACATGTCAGTGTGACATACATTTGTGCGATAGTATGTTGGTTGTGGCATGCAACACTGGAATGAGAACGAGGTCCCTCATTTTAAAATTGGGTTGTACTTAAAATTGGGTTGTACACAGTAATGCTGATGGTATTGAGTTATGGTTAGGGGCAAAGAAGATTTTAAAGACACCACCACAATACATTGCGTTTTTGCAAAATGCCCTAATTCTGGTCTCCAATTTGTCTCGGTTCCCATAGACATATGCATGGCTTCATCGTTCATCGTTGGAGCTCTAATAGGTTCTAGTTTACATCGATGAATAAATTAGTTATCAGTCTTCCTTTTTCTTATTTCTAAAACTTAAGAACAAATGCATCGTGTGAAAAAAGCTATAGTAGTCTGGCGTTCATGCAATGCATTGTGGGAAGACCTTAAAATCTTCTTTGGGTTAGGGGCGATGGTTGCTTCGATGTAATCCCAGCATGCAGTAGAAGCCCACTGTGCAATGGGATAATTGAGCCAATTTAATCCTTATTTTGCATTGAAACGTACAGAAATAAATGGTTCATTAGAGGAACTAGTCAGTGAGACTTTTCAATTTTGTATCAATATATGAATTTCGATTATATTTCTCAATACAATGATTGATACCAACAAATGCGAAAAGTCGCGCTGATTAGTTTCTCTTATGAACCATTTCTTTTCTGTACAGTTCAATGTAAAACACAGATTTAATTAGCTCCATTATCCAATTGCACAGCGCGTTTCTACTGCATGCTGGGATTACATTGAAGCAACCTCTGGGTTAGGGGTAGGGTAGGGTTTGGAATGGGGTTCATGAGAAATCGACAAACTCTTCCACAACAGCTCCACAACAGCTCCAGTAATCGAGTCATTTAATATGCAAATAAAAAAAATTAATAGTATGAAGTTCTGTAGGAGTCCCCTCACCCTTGGAAGAACTCCTGTTTAAAGTGAAAATGTAAATCTCATACCATGTTTAAAATCGTACATACATGTAGCAAGCAACAACTATTACTTGGCGTTGGTGTAGCCTGCCACATTAGGATTGCAGTCTGTGTGTTTCAATGTAGGTCAGAGGTTGGTGTGTAGACCATACTGTGGTATAGATAAATGTTGCTGGCTGTTTGATGGTAAGACTGCCAACTGTGGTGATGATCAGTTGATCACCGACTCTGGCCTTTTTCGCGGCATGACAATTTCATAAAGGTGTCGAATAGTCATTACAGGCCTTGAATAAGCAAAACATTCGTTTGCATGAAAACTTTGCGAGTCTGCTACAGTCGCGAAATTTGCGAAATGTTGATGCACGCAAACATTTCATGCTTTACAGTACTATGATTGTTGAAACGGTGTAATTACCTGACATGGCACGCAAAGGGTTGTTTTACCAAAAATAGCTGATTTGACAGGGTTTTTTTGCGATTTTAATGATTTGGGACCCATGTTTGGTGTTGTTTTGTTTTGCGATTTGGGACCAATGTTTAGGGTTTTCTAGCACAAATTATACCCCATGTTTAGGGAATATTTGAAAAAAGTGACCCATTAAAGCACCACATACCTGAATATATCATATAATACGTGAGTACACCTCCCCCGGTAAAGTTTGTAGGACCATTGCGAATGTGGAAGTGCTCGGGCTGTGTGGCCAAGCTCGCATAAGTTCAGGAAATGGATCAATCGCCCATTTACATCCCTGATGTATAGACTATTGGGAATTTATAAAGCTACATTTTCATCTATAGTACCTCCAATCTTAAAGACTACAAAACGTCCTAGAAAAAAAAAGATTTTTAGAAGAAAAAAATGAGGGGAGCAACCAGGTCTAGCTGCAATATGCGTTCGCATAATCAAATTAAATCTTTACTATGTATGTATGCAACAGGAATTGTAGGATTGATATTTTTTCATACAGCTGTAACTTTTGAAACTGCAACATTTTTCATAATCTGTCATTAAACTTTACATTTTGATACCCAATTTGCTACCAGACATAGTTGTGGGGGGACTGGATGCCAATGTTGTATCAAAATGTAGGTAAACAAATTCCCATTAGGTATTTGGGTATCAGATTTTCCATAATTGACTTCACCATAAACACCTGACTTATGTATTGTGCAGAGTTATGTAAGATGATCCTAAAGAAACGATATATTTTCAAATTGTTGGGTATCAAAACTATTTACTTACCATTCTATAAGTGTATTAGCAGGACAGCATAGCCTAGTTTTGAAACCTGGATGAAACGCCTTCAATTACAACTCAATCTAATAGGTTGTCAAAAAACAACATCTTTTGTTGTAGCCTGACACTATTGCTCTCACAATTTAGAAGTTGCTAAGTTTAAACCGATTCGATCGGTAAATGTCACAATTTCTTCTCTCTATGTCTCTAATGCATTGCATACATATAAATGTGGTTAGAAATGATGAGTTTTAATAGCACATCTTCAACCTATTTATTGTGCCCCATGTGAATATAGGCCATTAACACTTTCCACGCGGCAGGCGTCTGCAGACGACATTCCAAAATTTCACAAAATGTTTCAAAAATGTCATATTTATTGAATTTCATTACCATATTTGGAAACACTGTGAGAAATGCATCGTATCAAGTACAAACATACCTAGTATTTGTACAGTAATCCTTGAGATAGACCTTGGAAGTTGGGAAAGGTTTCTTAAAAATCTGTTTTGTATATGGTAAAACTAATAGCCGCGTGGAAAGTGTTAAGGATTAATTGTTTAGTTATCTTCCACTCCTGCCAGGGGGAGAAAGAAGCTTAGTAGATTTAAATAAATATGATATGATATTGTTGATGGTCAACAAAATACCTATCCTGATAAAACTGCAATAGAACTTATTATTACAAGTATTTATCAGAACTAATATGTCTTATATAGTTTGGAATTTTTTTTAAACTTTCTTTAGTTTCTCATTGTTGCACGTCAAGTGAAAAGAAATTCGCTTATAAATGACCTTATTTTGTGTCTGGGTTATCCTTTTTAAAGGGATTTTTATTAAAAATTGTCTGTCTGTGATTGGAGGTTTAGTGCTTTGTTCGCAACACTTGTCAATGTGCAGATCCAGGATGAAGGTAACATAAAGGCCTGTTCACTTGGGCAGGAGTAAAAACGGGTCAAGTAAGGTGTAGGAGTAGCAGTGGTGTAACTTGTGGAGTAGTGACTGCGTTGGCGATGACAAGCATAAGTTATCCGACACTGCATTTTCTTCCCTGTACTGTACTATTTTTGTGAAGTATTTCAGGGAACTTGGTCTTTCTCTTGGTTCATGCTTTCATCCCTTGATGAATGAAAGGAGAAGAGGATGAAAATAGAGGAGGAAGAAAAACGTGAAAGAAGTTGGATAAAAAGGGAGAATACAGTTGGGAAGAAAGAAACTAAGTACTTGGGATAAAAATTGACAATTTTTCAAAAAATACTTTGGAAAACAATATTGATGCAAACTCCCGGGTGCAAACTATATCAACTCTTTGCCACATAAAATACACAGAAGTACAAGTAATTGACCATTGCTTCACCATGCAGTGTTTCTAATTCTGTGAAACTGTTGTTTACATACTAAGTGTTATCAAAGATTTGGTATTAATACAATTCTAGTAAACGTACGTAGGCCTTGAGTGTACTGAAGGGTAGGGTAAATTACAGAATCATTCCTATAATTTGATTAGTTCCAAATTAGCAAAGCCTCTTTGAAGAACATGGGTGCACATGAAGGCAACAAGCACATTGTGCATCATACGCGCGCATGGGGCCAAAACTGTGTGAATATGGGCGATATGGCCATAATCGTGATGTACGTTTGGAATACTTTTGCGCGTGCGGCAGTGGCGTAGCTGGGATTTTTTTCAGGGGGGGCAAGATTTCTGAAATTTTCGTAAAAGGTTGCCCCAATTTTTTTCCCAGTCACCAACTCGTGAATTTCACGTAAGTGGGGGGGGGGGGGGGGGGGGGTGGGTTGAGGTTCAAAAAATTTCGCACGGTCAAAAAAAAAAATCGCACAGTACATGTTACTACATGTACTATTTTGCCTTATTTGACTATTTGGGCTGAATATACCCACACATAACCGCCCGCCATCTCGGTCTTTTATCATTATTTTCCTATTTTCTTTTTTTTCCTCCTTTTTTATTTTTAGAGGGGCTGGGGGGGGGGGGGGGGGGGGCGGGGGCACAAATGGGTTTTTTCCATCAGGGGGGCATTTGCCCCCCCTGAGCTACGCCACTGGCGTGCGGAGAGATAAAAACCTAATATTTCTCGCCAATTTTGAACTGATAAACTATAGCCGGTTATAAATATCATTGAACAATTAATTAAGGAGATGCGACACCCTTTGGCTTGATTCAGTATTAGGCAATTGTACATAAGTCTGAACTGCGCTATAAACATGATCAAGGTGTTGCGTGGATGTAAATGTCAAGTGTCTGTTTCAGCCATGTCCACCTTGGGCCAAAATATAAGTATATGGTTACCTTCCACCTCTTCTTCTCTACTCCTCAGTAATAGATTAGAAAAAGAAAAAGAGGGGGTGGGGGGGGGGGGGGGGGAGCAGGGTGAATGGCAAAACCCTTTTTTATTATCATCAAATTTATCCTGTGTATTACACCAAGAGTTAAGTCAAAAAAATTCTGGTTTCAGGTTTGTTCAGATTCAGAAAGCTCAGAAAACAAGCTTTAAAACGATATGCAACATGTCAAAATTGCTCATGTTTTCCCTGTCAAAAATCAAATTGAAGTTGCAAAATTCTTTTGTTTTCATGATTTTTGGCAAGTTCATTGGACCATATCTCCTAATGCTCACTGGCGACACTCATTAGTGACACTGACAGGTTTCAAATGTGGTGTGGTGACAACAATTGTTTTTCATAGTTACACTTTGTCAAATTTGTTGAATAGTTCGATGTGTAGGCTACACATTAAACCATTCATAGGGAAACATAGAATTGAAATCTCTGACATTTCAAAATTGTAAACTCTCTGAAGTTTTAATAAGTAATATAATTTCATAAAACTAGGATGGCTATTCCTTACTAAGCACAGTAGAAGTATGTGTAAAAGAACACCTTTTCCAGAGTTAATCAGTTCAGAGTAAGGACAGGGAAAATGCACAAAAGCAACAAAAAAAGCATGTCAATATGGAAACGCGCCATATAGCGGCGCTTTGGGGTTTGTTTTTAACGCATAATGGCATATTTTTTTGTGAAAAAAACACCTTTTACCAAAAAAATCACATTTTGCTCCAAAAAGCACTTTTTCCAAAATCAGGCAGCAGTTTTAATAGTCCTTTTAAAAAAGAGCACTTTTAAAAAAGAGCACAAGACCCAGCGGTGGAAAAGAAACAACCCATATTTTGTTTGGCCTTATTGGGTGGATAATCCTGAAAGTGGGCTGAATTGTAACCTACTATTCTTATATTGCACAGAGCCAGACAGACCTAGTGAAATAAATCTAAACTTTCCATTTTCACCGTGAAGATTGTGTATTTTTTCTTGCTAACATGTCGATGCCTGTTTTGTTTTTGTTGAAGTATCCAGCTTGCAGACTAACGACTCTTATAAATCGGTAATGGTCCCTGGGTGTTAAACTTGAGACTAGTCCAGCTCCGGCTGGTAAACAATCCCCCAGCCTGGCTGGGTAATTTGGACTGATGATATTGCTGCCGGGCATTTTTAGCATTTCTCATTTGGGTTTGGAATTTTACCATTTCATTGTCCTGAAAGTAAACTATGTCAGGAATGTTGAGGCTGAGTAGATGGGATGGGGATATGAGCAATGTGAAACCTCGGTTTAGCGAAGATCGAAATGAAGTGATGATGAGATGCTTTGCTGCCGAGTGGCAATTGGAAGGAGGAATATTTATAGAGGATCAAACTTTTTTTGATAATTATCCACAGAATTATTCAGCCTTTCTACCGGCATGTGAATATGACTGATAAAGCAGGAATAGTGCCCCCTTTTTGTTACCCAATTGGCATTTTAATTTATTTTAAGGGGTTTTTTGCTGTTCTTTTTAATGTTGTTCAATTTCACGCATATTTTCCTGTCTTATTAAACAGACAGACCCCACTTTTATGTTTGCAAAATGTATCATTAATAAAGGCAATTTTGTGCTTAAAAGAAAATAAAGGGGAAAAAGGACCTTCTCCGGATGCTAAACATGTTTTTTTTATTGTTAGCCTAAAAACATCCAATACAAATTGTTGCATCATGTCGTATAATGGTGGTGGCTATCTATCTACTTTTTGTATATCTACTTTATAGGCTATATTAAAAAAATCATTTGCTCACATGCGAACATGCGCATTAGTAATTGGTGCGCGTTAGAAAAAAAGGAAAAGAAAATAGAAAAAGAAAAAAATCCTAAAGTTTCACAGATTTTTCAGATTTTCATTGATCACATCATTTTAAATACAAAAGGTCACTTTTAAAAGGATTTCAATATTTCATATTTAATTTTTTTATTTTAAAAACCCTTAAAAAAAACCCGCATTCCGCATTAGGTTTTGAAAAACTGAATAGCTTTGAGACAAAAGATTTTTTAATATAGCCTTATTAGCTGCCTTATCATAGTCATAGAATTAATCTACTTACAGTAATATTATAGTTGGTGAAGTGGCCCTTCAGGAAGTAAATAGGACGGAATACAAAAATAATGAATAGACTATGTAAAATAAAAACAGTTGGTTTGAATAATTTCCAATGTCACGTCTCCATAAATTATGACAATTAACTAGTGGTCATTTAACATTCATCGTTTCTGTATTATGGCCCACATTTACTTCACATGGTTTTGTCACGTCTCATTAAATTATGACAATTTACTAGTGGTCATTTAACATTCATTGTTTCTGTATTATGGCACACAATTACTTTAGCTGGTATAAGAAGTAGTAACAATTAAGAGAAAGTTGTATTTTATTAGGTTAAAATATGTGATTTACTGGGCAACCATTGTTCTGCTCTAATAATAATAAGACTTAAGTTTCATTCGAAAGTGTAAACAAATTTGAGTTTGTTTATTTAGAGAGGCAGCCTACACTTGAACTTGAGATGGAATGAGATGAATGTTGGAAAGGATTTGCACCAGATGTAATTTGAAGTCGTATCATGTTTCAGAATCACGTTTACACTCACTTGAGAACTTGGTTCTTTGTTTGCCATGTGTCTGAACTTGGGCCGAGATGGTTATACTGTACACACAAGGTGTTATTTGTAGATAATCCAATGGGAGGGGGGGGGGGGGGGGCGGTGGTGACCTAAATGCCTTAGTATTGTGTTGCGTTACTATGTGTGGAACTGTCTTTTATCCACCCAATTGGGCCCATAATCCACCAATTGGGCCCCATTATCTATAGATGCGCCGATGTGGTGACGTGGAAGCATATGTATTGTGCCGTATTGCTTATAACAAACTAGTTTTATCAACCCAATTGGGCTCCATTTGGACACTGGGAAACGCCTCCTTGCCTCCACTATTGTAAATTGAAGGCAACATGACAGGGTAGTTGGCCCAATATTGGCTAGTCCATTTGAAATTTGTACACCTCCTGTCCTGTAGAAGACATGACCTTGATCTTCCATACAAGGGAGTGGATATTTCAAATGGAGTCGCCCATGCAGGTAGCCCCATGTGACATTCACACTCCCCGCGGGGAAGATTAATGTATGTCTTCCCCAGTCTTCTATCTTGGGGCACGATCAGGCGGGCTATCAAATGGTGTGTTTTTCAACATTTTTTCAAGCTTACCCTGTTGGCGATGCGCAATTTGTTGGGTTCGATCCCCTCCACTAGCGCATCCTTATTCTTCCTTCCAAATTTGATCCATTTTTCTCCCCTGATAATTTCATTCCCAAAAACACACACAGGGAGTTAGGGTTTTGGGTTAAGACAAGAAATTTGAGTGTGGAACTCTTTGACTTTCACTGTTATTGTGTAACGTTCTGAAAATAATGAAAACTATACAAAATTACACAGAGCAGCTCAAGCAAATAGGATGTTTTGTGTATGAACACCTCAAAAGAACTTGTGATCTGTTAGTCTTGTTATTATTCCAACTGGGACATTGTGAAACTGGAGGGGACAATTTGCAGTATTACTCATTAACTTTTGCCCGGTAAATGAAAATGTGCAGCCGCGGCAGCATTCTCCGTGTTAGATTACCTGCGGGCAATGCATCTACCAGGCTACCAATCAAGACTGGAATGCGTGACAAAACTAGGCAGTCAAGGAGGTATTATTAGTGCGAGGATATTTGATGAGACTGTGCATTGCCAGATAATACGACACTTATCTGTCTGCGCGGTGGTAGGGATGATGATTCTTTGTGCTGCAGGCTGTGTGTGGGTGATAGTGATATATTTGAACATTGTAGTTCAATGGCAGTTAGTGTTGTGTGTGCAAGTTTGTTTACTTGTAGGAGGGGTTAATGTTAGATTTCAACATTTTGTATCAATATTCATGGTTCATGGGTTGGAGTGGTTTATGTTCCAACTCAGGCTAGGGGTAAATTGCAATTTGGGTTTTACTGTTACCTATGACTGTGAGTAAGCTATCATGAATTATAGTTGTAATGTAGGTATTCTGATTAATAGAAATTTTGAGAAAAATGAAATGATAGCAAATGTTAAGGTTTTACATACTGATGTGACGGTACTACTGGGATTCGAACCCAGGACCTTTCGGTTATATCTACTACTAGACCAGCTAGGCTGTTTGTGCCGAGTTAACGATTTTACAAAAAATCACTTACCTCTCATATTATTAAGGCTTTTATTTTATTCAGTTGGGTTTATTCATTTTGCAAAATATAAATTTACATTTTATTTTTAAAAATCCTTAAGGTTTATCTCAATTCATTATTCTTAACCAGATCTGAGGAAAAATGAAGATATTTTGACGAGTATATGTTGAAATCCTCACAACCCAGCCATAAATATCACAATTGGACTTGTTATTTGGGCTCAAATATCATAATCGAACTGGTCATTTGGGCTCAAAGTTAGAGCAGTACAGCAACTCTGCGACCTATCCAATTCGAGGTGTTTTGGGAGAAAAAATGACAGGCATGTAAATTATAAGAGATTGAAAGATGGATTGTTATGAGTTATTTGACACCGTTGAGTGGCTACAGGACAGATATATTTCTTGTAGGATTTTCCCTTTGTGTATATTATCATCAAGTTGGGACTATTCTCTTACAGGATGAGGTTAAAATTCATTTGAGATTGTGTTATTTTTGAAGGAAATCTTGTTTTGATACGAATGACAGTTACTTGTCAGGTTTGGGTCTGCCGGCAAGGTCATCAATCAGTGAAAAAGGCTTCATCATGTTGTGATTGCATGGATCTGATTGTCAGTTTGTTGCCATAGTTTTCAGCATTCTATGTTTCACTTCAGATTTGGACACAGCTTCATAAATTATGCAAACTGCACCTGAATTTGTTGAAAAATCTTAAAATAACCGCTATTTAGGTGTCAAATATCAGAATAATTAACAAAGTGCATAGTTGCATCGTGTGCATAAACAATACCAAAATATTTGAAGATTTGTTCACACACAAAATTGTAGTGCAATTAGCAAATTAGCATAGATATTGCGATAGGCTATTTGTGGTAAAATTGATCAAAACTAAAATGTTTAAAGGAGAATTTTAAAGGAATCTGGAGTAATATTATCTGTCCATGTATTCTTTTCTATTCTATTTAAAAATCCAATTTGAATTTTAAAGAAAAGACATAGAATTTAACAAATAAATGTGTGCAACACATAGCATTGCCAATTGTTGCGCGGACTTATTAAAGGGACACAAAGTAGTGTTTAGAGAATTTAAAAAAATAACACTTCAGAATTCAAGATGAACATTAAAAATTACCATTATTGTTGTTTCTACTCACAAAAACACAATACCATCACTATTTATTGAAACTTTTCTTAAAACGCCCTCTATGTAAATATGGTTCGCGTTACGTATCACGCATACTGCAGGGGGACACTGTCTGATGTAAAATACTGATCGCGGCTAGATCAGTATTTTTGAATTGACGTTTTGTGGTACAAAGAGGGCTGATTTTTCTTAATCCTTATAGGTGTAATTAAGCCCTGGAGGATTATGCAAATTATGAAACCCCTCTGCCAGGGATAAATTTGGAAATCAATATATTTTCTCGCAGAGAAGAAAAATGGACTATAAAGTAAGCTTATTTACTTTTTAAAGAGGTGATATTTGGGGGTGATTTTTTGGTCACATTTTTGGTCGCGGTTTCTCGCATTTTGGTTTATTTTCGTGGCATTTCTCTGTTTTGGTTGCAAATCCTGTGAATCGCGGTTTTAGAAAACTCGCCTCTCGGTTTTTGCCTTAAAAAATTGCAGGGATCCTCCGGGGCCTAGGTGTAAGTTCATACATATTATAATACAATTGTAAAAATATACCGATCCTCATCTCTTAGTGTCCCTTTAATGGTAAAATATCCCTTACAAAATTACTGACATCCTCTTTCCAATGTCCACTTATCCCTGCACTTATCCCATATTGGAATCCAAAATTCAGTATGGATTCATATTTTGTTCAAAGTCAAACAATTATAACACGTGCAGAGCGTTTAAGAGGCTCAGTCATGATAGATTTAATTCAAATCAAGCAGGCCGGCTGATCCATGATAATCAATTACTTCCCGTGTTTTGTCCAACAGTTCCTGTATCAAATGAGATGGTATTTTTCTGCTGGATAGAAATAATTCAGGTTCATATTAAAAGATGATGGGGCTGGTTCTATGTGGGTGGACGGACGGACCTCGGGTAGTGTTGCCCAGTCAAGTGGACATTGTTTATATATTTGGTGAATTTTGGTGAATTTTCAAAATATTCAACAATTTCCAACCTCCGTTCCCCCCAAAAAAGAAATCCCCCCGCCCCCCAAAAAACAACAACATATTTTTGATTCGGAAAAACAATGTTTTTGTCTGCGCGTAAAACAGGGTGTTTTTCCTAATGGATCTGTATGACATGATACTGATGACAGTGGCCTGGTATCATGTAGAATGGTTCATGAATGTATTAAAGTGATAAAAACCTGACAAAAGTAGGTCATACAGGGATAATATTACTGTATTAATGTCAGATGAGGGAGAAAAAAAAAGAAAGATTGTAAAGAGAAAAATGTGGTTTAACGTGTAAAAATGGCCGATTCCAGGCCAGCTTAGACCAAAAACAGACAAGAGGGTTCTGAAATTCTAAATGGACGCCCTAAAGGCAGTTGTCATTAGGCTAATTTTGTTTGACTCTAATAATGATAACAACATACATTAAGAGGTTCTCAATTTGGTTTGTTTGAGGGATATTCCAAGTGAAACGTTCTGGATGGCCAAAACAAATAACAATTTTCTTCTGACGTTTTTCTTATCTTAGTTATTTGGAGCCATTCAAGAGCCATTCGATACTCAATATTTCTTGAAGGGCCGGATTTGGTCTGCGGTCTGCCTATTGATGAGAACCCCTGACATAAATTTATGAATTCACCAATGATTCGAATGAAAGATATTCAAGATCCATCTGCATTTCAACCTGCAAAATATTTTAAATTTTAATTGAATAAAAATGATGTGAAACAGTTTTGTTGTGAAATATATAGACACAGCTTTTACATCAGTTGTTTCTGGGATCCTAAAATATCAGGCATGAGAATTTTTCTGTTTAAAGTGGAATTCCTTGTTTGGTGTTTGTTTTCATATGGATGACATCCCATTTTTGGGTACACGTAGTTAATTTTAGAACAATAACTGCCATAACTATTAATATATTACAAGTAGAAGGACATGTATGTACCATGTCCTTGCTGCAGATCTGTTGAATTTTGTGGGCTGTTAAAAATAGAATCCCATTGATTTGAACTAGGATATGTTTAGATAGGGTTCAATTAAAATGAGACTAATGTTCTTGTCTGTCAATATATCAGAATGGTTAATTTGGAGACACAATTGCTTAGGGTGCACCTTACCTGATATTTCAATTATATTAAAGTCGGACGATACTGGACATGGGCTTGTTCACGAATATTCAAGGTTAAATTATGCGTATGTGGTTACATTATCAGATGTACATGTATGTGGCGAATGGTATGACAAATTTCATTTTAAAAATGATATTTACACTAAAGTTAATTTTCCAACTCCAGCAGTTTTTGACATCGTTTGAGGAGAGTAATCCCATAGCTTGTTCAACCTGATCAATAATTTGTTACAAATAAAAAGGGAGAAAACCCAAAAACTTTTAGAAATTTTGAAATCAGGTTAAAACGAAACAACTTAAGGTAGCCTATAGGTAGTTTTCATGTCCACGGTCATTGGCCAAGCTGAAGATATGGGGAATCTGATTCGAAAACAAGGGGAACTTTTAAAGTTTTTTTGCAAACATATATTTTACGAATTTGAGCGAAGGGGTCATAAATGATTTGTTAATTATGTGCTTGCGCCGTTTATTCCTAAAGGCACTCAAATAACATTTTGTTAGTTGTTAACTTTTGCATAACATTTTTGTTTGACCAAAAAATACCTGTGTCAAAACAACCACGTACAATATTCTATGCTCGTGACAATCACTATACAAGGATCACAAACTCAAACATGGGACATTTACTCATTGAGAATAAAACATTTTTCTGAGTGGGTCAAAGGGCACTATATCAATGTAAACAGGTGTGGACGTTTATATTGTATTATGTGATCACATGCAAGTTAAGCAGGTGCTCTTCGAACTTAAACAAAAATATGAAATCTGAGACGGCCAGTGTATTCATTGAGATATCAAATTATTGCGGGATTTGTAATTTGTTCTGTGGATGTATCTACCTAGACTAAAATTACTATTAGCGGGATATGGTATACCCCTCGCTGATCCAATACATGGTTCGAATAATAGTTTGTGCGTAACAGCAAAAAAGTCAAGACCATCGGCTGAGTCAACACCGAGATCACACCCATGGGGTAAATTAGTATGAAAATAACAATGACATTTGAATCAAATAAAAGCGTGTAATAAGTAAATTAAATCACGACTGAGCGAGCAAGTTCATTTGTGTAACCATTTGGCCTTGTGATACTTATTTTTAACAGTTTCGGTATTTTGGGTTTAGGATATTGTCCAAAGTGAGAGTTGTGATGTGCCTTGCGGCTAAAAGAAGTTATTGGTTAATATCCACCACCCCATTTATTATTTTAAAAAATCTTTTATTTACTGCCTTTTTAAAACAGAATTTTACCGCTTGGTTTTACAAATTTCAGAATGTATTTTGCAGGAATTTGATTCTCATAAGTATGTTTTCCACACTTTTTCAAGCTTTCAAGTGTTTCAGTGTTTGAAAATGTTACTCCCCATCGTTGTGAAAGGGCATGGAGGAAACCCAAACCACTTTCCCCTAATAATATCTTTAGTCAAAGAAGATGTTAACGTCTTCCCACAATGCATTGCGCGAACGCAAGCCAAGAGCTTTTTTCACACGATGCATTTGTCGAGTTTTAGAAATATTAAGGAAAAGGAACACCGAAAACTAATTTACTTATTGATATAAACTAGAACCTCCAACTATGAACGCGTTATGAAGCCATTATTGTGTGCGTGTCTATGGGAACCAAGACAAATTGCAGAACAGAATTAGGGCATATTGCAAAAACACAGTGCATTGTGGTAGTCTTTAAAATCTTCTTTGATCTTTAGTATAGTGCCCTGCAACAATAGAATGCATGTGGTGTTTGGCAGATTACCCAAATACTTACTAATGTGAAGTGAACTGGAAATAGGGGAATTCCCCTCAAGTCTAGTCAATAAAATATCAATTTCTTCACTCAATTATCTGTAGTCTGGGAGAGATTCAATATCAACTTCCCCTTCTTATTTTCAGATTGTGGTGGTGTAGCCACTATGGTCAGATTTCCTATCACTTTGATATAATCTTGGTTTGCTTTTCACAGAGGTCGGGTATAATATAATAATCCAAATTAATTTGTAATCAAGATTTTGCAAGTGATAGTGTAATATTTTCCCACCTTGGAAAGATTCTGTATACAGTGATACAAAAAGTAACTTACCAGAACTCAGAATTCTTCCCAGAAGTGTCAAGTTCTTTCCCCAACTTTTGAGGGGAATAGCTTAGGATTAAAAATCGCCTGGCACGAAACGACATAATATAAGATTTTTTTAACAAAATAATTTTCTTTTGTGAATGGAATTCTGCCAGGTGATTGCATAGGTTCACAAAGTCATTTTATCATCTATTGAGTTAAAATAATTGTGACATCGTGCACCTAAAAGGTCCGACCAGTGACATTTAATGCACTTGCTGCCTGAATTGACACAGAAAATTCAATATTTTCGATGGAAATTCTCTGATGTGAAAATAGTCCATGCTGATGATGCAGAACCTGGTTGCATACTCTGTTGGTTTTCATGTTACATGCATTCATTTATTAATATTGTTGATATAATTAATGAAACATTTCTCTTTGAAATTGAATACCACTGGCACATTGGCAATCTTTCATGCCTGTAACGCAACCTGAGTGTGTGGTTCAACAAAATATATGATGCAACAAACACTGAATAAATAATTAACACTGATTGCAGCCCTACAAAAATTGAGCATACAGGTATTTTCTTTAAGAATTAAAATATTTGGAAGTTGGATTCAGAAGCATTTTCATTAGCTGTGACATTCCTCTTCCAAGTTCGGTCCCAGCTTAGAAATTTGCTTCAGCTTAAACATTTGAGAACCCTGATGGTCCTCGGCCTGTATACTGGAAGTTCTTCTCCTTTGACGAAAAGGTTGGCAGGAGAGACTTGCCCGCTCTTTATTACTGGGGATAGGCAGGAGAGACTTGCCCGCTCATTATGACTAGGGAATCGCTATCGCTGACCTTCTGATATCATCCAGCACAATCTCAGGAAAAGCTTGTCGTACCAAACAGCACAATGCATAATGGAACAAAATTGTTTCATATCTAAATACATTGTATTTTGATCAAAAACTCATCAGTTATAAACCATGTCCATCGTTGAAATGAAATGTTTTCCCAATCCTCAAGTATCCAAATCATTTTGCCCGCACGTCTTGCAAATAGCATTCGTTGATGTAATTATGATGAGTGTGTGACTGTACATTGGGTGGGTCACTTAATAATGATACATACGGCAAACTACTCGTCATCTATAATAGATACAGTAGAGGCTTTATGCGGGCTTGCAATTTGATGATTTGATATGACTTGATGACTTGTTTAGATCGCTGGCGTAATTTGATATTGGATTGTATGCTGCGAGCTATGTGTAATAGTGGATGAAAATAAGTAAGAAAATAGCGTTTTATGCACCGTGGCCGGAGATAGTTAATATAATTGATTTGCCCTTATCGCGCCGTGTAACTGATCTAAATGAACTGTGTTCAGGGGATATTTTATTCAACAAATTGATTTCTCTGCAGACAGCAGATATGTAGCTGGTTACTTCTTAATCCAGTCAGGCTTGAAATTGATTCACAATATGGTGTGGTCATTTTATAAGGATTCCAGTAACAAAATACTTATTTAACATCCAATCTGCTATCAAGTCTTCAGCGGTGAACAAATCCCTTGTTTTTATTGTTTATATTATCAGCATCCGATTGTGTGATATTTGTGTATATCTCTTATCTTTGTAAAATATGACCATTTTGGTGAACAAATGTGTTTCCCTGAGAGAAATGTTTTTCCTTGCGATATATACATGTAGGCCATATTTCCCTTGAACATGGCAACAATTCCCACCATTTCTTGCATACTTTTTCTATATTTTACAGAATCAGAATTTCCTTCAAAATCAAACCATTTCTTGGCATGTAGTTTCCTAAATTGCCTAATTTCCCCCAGGCCTGCTGAGAGAGAGCCGTAGAGGGATGGAATTCAACCCCTGATGACTAGGGATAGGAATTTGCACTTTTAAAAGCACTAAATGTGCTGCCTGATTTTGGGAAGAAGTGCTTTTTTGGGACTTTTTGAGGCAAAGTGTGCTTTTTTGCACACAAAATATGCCATGTGTTAAAAAAATAAACACAAATATTTTCCCTATGTTGCGCTTCTCCATGTTTACACATTTCATATTTAATTTTCAAAACCATCATTTTTCATTCAAAACTAAATTCAAACTAAACAAGAGCTAGAATAAACACTTAGTTATGCAATTTGTGGATTTTTGATATATGTTTTTCTTTTTAAATAGACAACTTTCGGAAAAAATGTGCTGTGGGATGAAAAAGTGGGGTGTTTTGCGCTTTTACGTCACAGTGCATTTCCCCTGACTCTTGTCTACTGATGACCAACCGGGCAGTGAGCGGCATGTGTTACAAAGGCCTTGGTGAATCAATAATTCTTGGGTGTGGACTTTGAGAAAAGATCATAAACAATTATTTTTCTTGTGACTTGAGAGTTGAGACCCAAAGCTACCCACCCAAAAGAGAAATTTCATCAGATTTTCTCCCATTGTCCTTCCCTAAACAATGGATCCCAAGTTGTAATGAAGAACATTTAGTTTTTAAGGGATTTGTTGATTACTCCAATCTCAACAAAATCACACAAAATGCATGAATTTGGACGTTTTTTATTGCAAAAATGGTATTCCCCCCCCCCCCCCCCCCACACAAATTTCAATAATGAATTCAAACGCGGGCATGAAAATGAAGCGCGGACGGGTGGCGGGAAACTAAAAATCAACTTTGCAGGGCCTTATAACGAATATTGTTGTAAGCTTTCTGAAATCCTTCACCTTTATAAAATAAATTTATGATGAGTTGTCTAAATAAAAAGATTCAAGATTACCCTCAAACAAGTGTTTGAGTGTTCTACTGTTATTTAATTTGTTCCCCCGCCATTACAATACCTATGCTAAATCTAGATAGTTAGTTTACTTTAGAAACAACAAGAAGTCATATTATGCTGTTAGTATTTATACTGCGCGCATTCTCTTAATAACAATAATTGTTGTAAGCTTTCAGAAATCCTTCACCTTTTCAAAATAAATTTATGATGAGTTTTTGTCTTAATAAAAGATCCAAGATTACCATATCTTATCCCACTCCAACAAGTGCTGTAATACTATGTTTTTATGTTTCCATAGTAAATGTAAACGTGCACTATCATATGAAGAAACCAAATATGTAAACCATGATGTGTAATGTGATTGTTTGATTTGATTAACAAATAATCAAATCATAGTTTTAAACGCAAAACTTATATGAACTCGGATGATTTAATTAATTATATTTGAAATGTAAGTAAGAAGAATGTAATAAGTATATGAAGTTGATTAATATAGACATGTATGTACAATCATATGGTACCAAAGTATGTATTCTTGATGTGAAATGTGATTATTTGATTATGATTAAGTTTGAAAAGCATAGAAAACATAGAAAAACATACTGAGCTTCGATAAATTATTTACTTTTATTTGAAATATTACTTTAAATTAATAAAAGAATGAGAGAAATACACAAGTACCAATGCAAATTTAAGCTCTGATCCTCTGAATATCAGAGTTTGATATATTTATTTAAAAGAATTGAACACAAGAAATGATTTTTAAAAAAAGATTAAAAAAAGGTTGAAAACTAGCTAACGATTCAGTTTATGAAATGTGTAGAAGTAGAAGAAATTGTATTAAAGGTGACACACCTGTTTTGAATATAAGGAGATTATTACAATTATAGATGTTGTGAAAGTACCAATCTTTAAAAATATGTATTTGTTAAACTGAATGATTTGGTTATATGATGCAAACATGGATTTATTTCTGAATTTGGGATGTAATGTAATCATGCTATGCAAAATGTGTAATGAATGAATATAAATTTGAAAGAAAAATACTAATGGGTCTCAACCTAAATCTACTTAATAACTTAAGTTCACCTTAATTTTTAAAAACGTTTAGAAGTCATGCAGTTAGTATATCATACAGTATTTACGCATTGCATTAAAAGTACCCAGCATTTAAATCCAGACACTTAATACACATGTTTTTAAACCATCCCGATTAGCCACTGGGCACCTTGTTGTGATGGCAATACTAAATATTACAGTAACAGTGTCTGGCAGAGGAATATCCAGCCAGCTACTTTTAACCTGTCCTACATTATATTCTGCAATGTGTCTTAACGCTTTCCATGCGGCAGGCGGCTGCAGACGACATTCCAAAATTTCACAATTTTTTTTCAAAAATGTCAAAATTATTTAATATCATTATCAGATTTGGAATCACCATGAGAAATGCATTGAAATAAGAACCAAAATGCAAAGTATCGGTCCAGTAATCCTTGAGATAGACCCTGACATGACTGCTAATATCAACTGTTTTGATTATTACATTTTGTTTGCCATGCTATTGTTATTGTTTGTTTTTTAATATTCAATTTGTAATTTAATTTGTTTTTAGTCATATATTTTTAGCATGGAACAATTTTTTGTTTTGGATTTTGTTCAGCGCAAGTTTGTTACATATCATATTTTTTTTTCTGTGATTTTCACTGTACTGTATTGTTTTTCTTGTTGTTCATTGCGCCTTGGATTAGAACTTGTTTCTAGATAAATGGCGCATTATAAATGCTTATTTATTATTATTATTATTTGGGAAATGTTTCTGGATATTTTTTGTATATTTTAAATCTTATAGCCGCGTGGAAAGTGTTAAGAATCCAGCTACAGCTCAATGCGGATGACACTGGAAGGTGTATAACACTTTCCACGCGGCAGTCGTCTGCAGACGACAGTTCCAAAATTTTAGAAAATTTTAAAACTATTGAATTTCATCACCATATTTGGAATCACTACGAGAAATGCACTACAATAAGTACTCTCATGCCTAGTGTTGGTTCTGTAATTCTTGAGATAAGACTTTGAAAGTTTAGAACGCTTTCTGGAAAAACTGTGTTGTGCTGTTGGTAAAACTATAGCCGCATGGAAAGTGTTAATGCCAATGGGTCTCACCACCAATAGCTGCTACATATAATATGGGTTGGTTGGTTTTTTCACAGATGGTCGTTTTGTTTGTTCATTTTGTAAAGTACCATACTGACACAGGTATGAGATAATGAGCCCATATAATAATATGGTGCTAGAAGCCCATTTTCACCACACTAGAGAAACATGGGTCCACGCAGGTATAAGCCCTCTAGCACTTCACAGCAACAAAATGCCAACTTTAAACTTTAATCTGTTGGAAAAGCATATTGTACCAATATGTTTTATCCATTTCCTTAAAATAAGCTTCTTCATATTGGTTCTACCGCACTATGAGACTTAAATCTTCTTTTATGATCAATTGTAAATCAAATTGTAAATCAAATTTTATGTTTAAGTAGCCTTTTAATAATTGAGTGGAGTATCATTATTTAGAGAATTTCTATGTCATACTATTGAGTAAACTGCACTGAAAAAATACTGATTTTCCCGCAGTCACCAAAAACCAACCATCTTGTTAGTTGACAAAATGGGCACGACAAACTTTCTAATGATGAGGACTGCACCATTTAATAACAGGGGTGTGCATTTGTGATGGATATGATCCAAATTGAACAGAAAGTCCATGCTTTTTCATGTGTTGTAAAACCCATCATTATCAAATGATATGCCGGTATTTTTATTCTAATCATCACATCAAGAGCGAAAATACTGGTATACAATACAGGTGTTAAGTATTACACAGTAAGATGAATGTTCCCAGTATCTTTTGTCAGTACAAAATGTAGAGCCAAACAAAATCTGTCCAATATCATTTATTTTATTCATTTATTTTATTCATTTATTTATTCATTTATGTTCATGGCTTATGAAATATTTGTTTGCAATATTGATTCATTTATTTATTCATTTATGTTCCAGGCTTATGAAATATCTGTCTGCAATATTTATTCATTTATGTTTAAGCTTACAAAATCGCAGCACACATTTGTATTCACATTTCAGAATAAAAGGTTTATTATAATTCATAAAATCTTGTATATTTATTTATTTGTTTTTTTCTTATGGATTGGCTTAAGATTAGTACCTCATGCAACGTGGCAGCCATTTCCTATAGGCCCTTTTGGATCAGATCTACCCCTCCCAAGTGTTTATATCAGTAAGCTTCCTTATTTCCCTGCAGGTTGAAATCAATGACCTATATCTAGATATTATGATGCTCTACAAGTAGGTAGATCATCTGCAATATCACTCGCTATGTGTTGTAAAGAGGAGTAAAGTTGGATAAATTGTGCGTTGTTTACATTTGGCTAGATATATTTTGCATTGTAAATTAAGTCACAGTGGATTGAAACAAATATCAGCAGGGATATTTGTAGAGTAATGTAGACCCACAGTTGGTTTTCGACACATTTTGATCGTCGCAGTTCTGTCAAAACCTTGTATCTCCTTCCGGCCCTTCAGCATGTATAAAATAATACTATTTATATATAACCTTTGGGCAGTTGGCTTAAACATGTTCGAGGGCCAAAAATACATTTGTCAAAACCTAGTAAGTGCTCTTTCCCCCCTGAACATGTCTAAATCAACACTTTCTGTATAACCATTGGGCCGTTTTACTTTATAAATACAAAGTGGCAAAAATGTTCAAGGTTTTGACAGAACAGTAACGAAAAATTATAACATGGAACTTGCAAAGAGAAGTAAGGCTATAAATGCACAATAATTGTATGAATCATATAATGATCAACTTTTACAGGTTTGTGTTTATAAATAAATGAGCCTCGCATGGCTATATCATTGGACATCATTTTAACATGAAATTAATGTTTAATGAAATGTTGACTTTCATTGATTGTATTTTTTCTTTTATCCTCTCTTTAACCATTCCAGGTCGAAATGAACTCATTGCACGCTACATCAAATTGAGAACGGGTAAAACCAGGACCAGAAAACAGGTAAAATATTGCTTGGCCATGGCAGCAAGCAATGATTCAGAACAATTTTGAATTAGAACTAGAAAGATTTTCTAAATTGTTGTGTTCCGTATCAAATGTTCGAACATGGCAACCATTAGGAATTTTACATTCTCATTGAATTACTGCCAATTTGTTCAGTTTAAACTGCATTCAGTTTTTAAATCGATAATATTTTCTTGACAAAAGAAGGTGATGGCAATCACGCTGATTCCCATGACATTGAGATCTATTAATGATGCTTTTCCTCGATTCAGTGGTTTAAGATTTGCATGATTAACTGGGAACATGAAATCACAGAGATTTATTTCACAGTAAAATGTGTGATCAAAGTGGAACCAGTTCATTTACAAAAACATAAAAATTTAGTCAAAATCTTGGCTTTTGGCCTGTAATGTTATTCGCACATCAAGGGCTTAGTGCCACAAGGTCCTATCTCTTATAAGCTGCCTATTGTTATATGTGGACTGTGTATACGCTAACCAATTGATATAAAGTATATGTAACCCAGAGCAGCTATTGCAGAAACGGTCTTTACGATCGGACACCTAGTGATGTGAAAAGGCACTATCTGTAATAGTCGCCATAATGTTATACACTTCTGGTGCATACACTTCTGGTGTATACACTTCTGGTGCTATACAGTGTTCCTATGTGATACGCATTCTGACACACAGCAGCCATTGCAGATAGGACCTTGTGGCTCAAAACCCTCGACATATTGGGTAATACCTGTTTAAGGCATATCAAGCCAGTCAGATATCGCGATATTGCCTATAGTTGATCAGTTCCAAATTGGTGAAGCTGCCTTACAGCAGCGAATGAATTCAGGACGCGGGCACGCTGAAGGCAACAAAAACGCACTGCGCATCGTATGCATGACGCGTGTGTATGACCAAAGTCTCATGTGTGTGGCCATAATAGCACACGTACGCTTGGATTACTTTTGCGCACGGAACAACGAATATTTCTTGACAATTTGGAACTGATTCAACTATATATTATGTTGTAACTGCCAGCCATTGTGAAATTGTCTATTCTGCATGTTTTACTTTGCCCCTGTGAACATTTTTGTATAATTGTCCATTTGTATAATCGTCGTCAGAATACTTCAGCACTTTTTAAAACCGCCAATGCGCGCGTCTAGTTAATGAGCGTGTGGGCGGGGACATTCATGACCCATAGATACAATCGCGGCCAATCGGATTACAGGGGCCGCGACGCGTCGAACTGCTCAAAGATGACGCTGTTGTGACGGTGTTCTACAACGCACTTCCGTGTTTACGCTGTACGCAGTTGTCACAGAAAAAAGTGCCGAAGTATTCTGACGACGACTATAGTTCTATTCGGTATGAAGTGTGGATACATGCTGTAATATGATAGTACAATGTAGTAGTAATGCATCATGAGAGGTTATCCTACAATACAATATGCATGCACTATTGTTTTACAAAAGTTAACATGTGATTATTAGTCTGAATGCTACTCTGCCAGCGCGCGCGTGGCAGGGTTGCTTTGTTTTCAGTTTGCTCCCCAGTTGCACATTGTTATGTTTTATCATTTATTTGATAATGTTTTAACGTTTAGTACTTATTTATTATTTTGAATGTCGTAAACTTTTACTAATGGACTATTTTCATCAGATATCATGATTTGCTTTGCATATCATACCAGTTCGTGATTTATTTGGCTGTTCATTTGGTTTAAAAGCTAAAATTCAGCTGCATGAAGAATTAGTCGTTCAACAATTTGTTGTTATGACTGGATATCTTTGAGCATATTGTTTTCGAAATCTGGCGCAAAGAAATCCAAAAAGAAATCCAAAAAGAAATCCAACAAGAAATCCAAAAAGAGCGGTACTAAAATGAGAATCCTGAAAGGTCACATTGAAAGCAATGTAAATAAAATGTTAAAAAAACAAAGCAAAATAGTTGGTTCCACCACAGGTTCCACTTTGATATCTGATGAGAATGAACCATTCAGTAATGATGACTGGCAATACCTTAATGCACCGCATGGTTTGTTTCCTTCCCTGATTCAGACAGAATGGAATTTGCAATGTTGCACTGTGTATCCAGGGGTGCATAATCAGATTGAACCAATTGATTGGTCCCATCAGAGCTCTCTGTAGAGTGTTACCAGTTTGATTTGTAATCACTCAGTTCATTAACTTTGTTAATGTCTGTTGGGCTATTGTTCACATTTGCTCTTTGTATACAAAAAAGGGAACAAAAGATCAGATCCCATTTAACAGAATGTTGTGGTCTTTTGGACTCCCAACGTTTTGAAAATAGACAATTTGGATCCCAAATTGGGTATTGTTTTAATGAATGAGTCCATGACTACATTGATAACAGTGGGTTTCAGATCATCCTTTTTGTTTGACCCCAGAGCACCTTTCGGACCCCACTATACACATGTAGTAGCTGTACATCCTATCCTACATGTAGTTGATTACTCTTATGTGAAGGGAGGGCACACTTTCAGGCAGGGCAAGACACAATAAAAACTAGTCATTTAATGCCCACACCAATTCAGCATTTGTCTCTACCCTATAGTTTTCTTAAAAAAAGAAAGTTCTCCCTCTATATACAACCCTGCATGCATCTTTATCCATAATGCATTGGCACCGTATCCAAAGAGGACATTTGCAACATTCCCAATTTCATTCTGTCTGAGACAATAGCAGCCCTTAACAAAAAGTAAAACCTTTGATTGGCTTTAAACAAAAGCCAGTATGTTTTACTTGAGCAAGGACTGTCTGAACATCCATCCCTCCATCCAGCTCTCTGAGCTAGCATCTTGTGTAGCTTGACACTCTCCAGCATATCAAGCAAGAACTTGATATCAACCAAACCAACCCTAGCCTGTTTTAGTTGTGATTTTTAAACCCCATTTTATTTTTGTTGTTCTGCATCTTTGTTGCACTCATTTGTTGGTTTCTTTTATCTGTTTGCCTTGATGTTGCATGTTTTTGTTTGCATACGATACCTCTACCTATAAAGTTGATGTCTTTTCCGGAGACTAATCAAGATGAATCAATCCCGTGTTGTCGTAAATGTCATTCATATTTCCCATTCCACCTTATTTGTCAAATGGAATTAAGTGCTACTTTTTTCAAGGAATTCAGATCTTTTAGGATTGTTTACTCATTTTATGTAGCAAGTGCCGTTTTGTTTTTGATAAGATAATAAATAACTTCCGGTTCTTCATGCTTTTTTTAACTTTTGATATCAATCACAATTACTCTATTTCTCAAGTTTTCTTTTTTGCACGTATTGAAACAAACCTGGTCCAGTTTTCTATTCATTTCAATGCTCTAGTGGAGACTCAAAATGATCAATTTTGTTAATATACCTAACATTGCCAACTATTTTGTTAGACCAACTCTCTCCAATTACAGCACACCAAACTGTGGCGTGAGGCTCTCAAGACACCCACATAATGATGTGTTACAAAATCACAAAAAAAGTATTGAAATTTTGGCACATTTGGGCAACATAAATTATTTCATGCTGCATTTTTTCAGAGTGAGGAGACAAAATTAAATAATATATTTTTAATGTTTGACTCTCAATTTTCCTCAAATATGACCAATAAGATACATTTGTTGGATAATTGATTTTGGTAAGTTGTACTTGTTGTTTTCTGAATGGAGATGGCGCCCTAATAAAACTTACAATTCCGTGTCGTCAACGCATTACAAAC
Organism: Ophiura sarsii; assembly: GCA_035610835.1. Taxonomy (NCBI): domain Eukaryota; kingdom Metazoa; phylum Echinodermata; class Ophiuroidea; order Amphilepidida; family Ophiuridae; genus Ophiura; species Ophiura sarsii. Next base: position 18,050,812 of record CM069453.1, read on the forward strand.
TGATCCCTACTAGTCTCTTGCATGAAATAGTATTCTTTTCTCCATTGCATTGCATCCCTCAATATGAAGGCGAACACTTGAGTGTTGTGTCAGAGACTATCTTGAAATAACTTGGTGCCCAATTATGTTGGTTGGTCCACCCTATACAGGTGTCAAGCCACATACAGGTGTTAGCGAGGAGAAAGGCGAGGGAGCTACAAGCCATGTGTAAGGTGAGGGTTGCCAGTCTTAATTATCACCCTTAATCCTCTAAATCAAATCCATCTGACCATGTTGGATTATTGTTTTTTTCTCTCCCAATTTTCCGTTTTCTCCCATTTTGTGTATGATCAGGTGTCCAGTCATATTCAAGTTCTGGCAAAGAGAACTTCCCGTGAGATTCAAAAAACATTCAAGGTAACTGATAAAGTGAGTTCAAAGCGTGTTTTTTTCATAGTGTGACGGTTCCACACTACCATTGGTGGTGGTTTGCCAGACGATGACACTGGTTGTGGTGGTCAGTTAGTTGGTGGTGGAGGATTGACACGGAGCTACACTGTTTCAGTCTGGCAACAGACTGTTTAAGTAGCAACTTCAATGTGTAACTGTTTGTGAACTTAGCTTTACAACATTATCAAAATAGTTGAAAGAATAAAAACAGTTGAATAAAAGTAATAACAAAAAGTTGTAAGGCAACAGGAAAAAAAACCATGTTCGACGGTCCCGATTGACCCATTTTTTTTGAATTTTCAACCCCGCCAACAAACTTTTTTTTGGGGGGGGGGAGGGGGGTTTGAAATGTTTTGAAAAGTTCAAAAAAAAGTGTATACATTTTCAAAAAAATGGTCGAAATTCACCAAAAGTTTATAAAAATGTTTGACCCCCCTCATAAAAACATCCCCCCGCCCGACCGACCCTACCTGAGAGGTTCATTTGCCCGTAGAACAAGGTCCCCCCGCCCCCGGTCACCTAACCACAAATCTTAAGAAAACCAATCACTGGTTATGAACATTTGAATAAGCATCATGTGTGCAATTGTTTCGCTCCCTTTTATTCAACTTTTTTATTATGTTTGGTATCTTTACTTGAAAATTACTAATGTTAAGGGAAATAGTCTTGATAATGTTTAGCTGCACCGCACCAGGTCCTGAAAATGACATTGAGTTACAATAAAAACATCCACCCACATACTTTGTGGCCGTTTTTTTAATTTTGCAACTTGATTGATCTTTTATGAAAGATCACACATAATTATATTGGTGAATTTACCTTAACGAAGTCTGTAAATACCCTAATAGGGTATAGAGACGGACTAGCACTGGGGCTTTATAGAAAAAAATATGGATTTTAGTATCATGAATACTGACTACATGAAATAATCCTTTAATGGTAGTATGATAGTGAATGCATTTCATGCGATTTTAATGTATAAGCTGATGCAATTAAAGAAAATTATATATGTGTGTAGGTCTTGGTCTAGTGAAGACTGCAGTATATTATAACAAGCTTAATAATTTGAAAAACAAACTGAAACATCCATAACATGTTGCAGCTGTGTGCAATTAACCTCCTTTTCTCTGAAAGGGAAAACACTCTTAAATCCGGGAAAATAAATTTGCTGTCGTAGGTTGGTGCATTTGAAAATTGATCATTACTTTCTTTAGTAAAATATAATTAGTAATTTTTGAATTTTAGTTATATGGCATTTGTAAACTTAAACTCAAGAAGATTTAGATGTACTGCCTTTTTATAAATAGATTACTAAATTATCAAGAATGCAAGCTTAACCCTTTTTAAAACAAGATTACGCAAACATATTTAAATTTGATACCGTACCTAACTCTTCAACGGCTTCGACGTAGGTTGCAGATGTTTTGTAATTGATGTACCGGTCGGTCTTCAAAATCCATTAGTATATGAGCACAGTACATTATCTTCTGCTGGTTTGAGATTTCAAGTGTCGTGCAGGATATAACAAAACTGGGAAGTGCTCGATGCACTGTGATTGTATTTTTAATAACAGTTGACAGTAATTTGTTCTGTACTTTAGAATTTTTGGTTTTCTCATATTTAAATACCCAGTACTTTTATTCTTTGCACTTCCACAGCCCAGTCTTATCAAGCCAACTGTATACATACAGGGCTGGAACTTAAGATCAAGTAATTAATATGCTCTCAACTCCAAAAATATGGATTTTAGTATCATGAATACTGACTACATGAAATAATCCTTTAATGGTAGTATGATAGTGAATGCATTTCATGCGATTTTAATGTATAAGCTGATGCAATTAAAGAAAATTATATATGTGTGTAGGTCTTGGTCTAGTGAAGACTGCAGTATATTATAACAAGCTTAATAATTTGAAAAACAAACTGAAACATCCATAACATGTTGCAGCTGTGTGCAATTAACCTCCTTTTCTCTGAAAGGGAAAACACTCTTAAATCCGGGAAAATAAATTTGCTGTCGTAGGTTGGTGCATTTGAAAATTGATCATTACTTTCTTTAGTAAAATATAATTAGTAATTTTTGAATTTTAGTTATATGGCATTTGTAAACTTAAACTCAAGAAGATTTAGATGTACTGCCTTTTTATAAATAGATTACTAAATTATCAAGAATGCAAGCTTAACCCTTTTTAAAACAAGATTACGCAAACATATTTAAATTTGATACCGTACCTAACTCTTCAACGGCTTCGACGTAGGTTGCAGATGTTTTGTAATTGATGTACCGGTCGGTCTTCAAAATCCATTAGTATATGAGCACAGTACATTATCTTCTGCTGGTTTGAGATTTCAAGTGTCGTGCAGGATATAACAAAACTGGGAAGTGCTCGATGCACTGTGATTGTATTTTTAATAACAGTTGACAGTAATTTGTTCTGTACTTTAGAATTTTTGGTTTTCTCATATTTAAATACCCAGTACTTTTATTCTTTGCACTTCCACAGCCCAGTCTTATCAAGCCAACTGTATACATACAGGGCTGGAACTTAAGATCAAGTAATTAATATGCTCTCAACTCCAAAAATATAGCTCTTACGTAAAAATATCATTGTTAAGTTGTAAGGAAATCCCTTTTCTTCAATTTGAAATATTACACTTGAAGATTGAATGAATATTAACTCAGTTATGTGCCCAAAACCAAAACAAAGTCAGTTTTTAAATAATTGAGATTTTCATTTTTCAAAACCAGTAATTTACTCACGATTGACAGTTTCGTGTGTTGTGGTCTACACACTTCCTCAGAATAAAAAAAAAGTTACTTTTTCATTTTAACATTTTGTTCGTCGACACGCAGTCTAGGACTAGCAACAGGCAGATTATTGATTAACTGGTAGCGATAACTCACGGGTTGATAGTAAAATGAGGATTGGGGATGCTGCAATTGATCAATGCAGCCCATACACATACCTGTCACACGGTGCGGCGTGTTCAAAACTAAGTGTGAAAATGTAAACTGCACTTTGTTCTATCCTTATCAATGTAGCATTCTCAATTATTAACCGATTTTCATGAACAATGTCTCAAATTGAAGAAAAGAGATTTCCTTACAACTCTATTATAATTTAATATTTTTACGTAGGAGCTATAGTTTTGGAGTTCAGAGTATATTTATTACCTGGTCAGTTACTTATTTTGAGGACTCTATGGCTATATTATTAGCAGAGATCCCATGGGTGGTTCATGTTTACTTCACAAATGACCATGACTGATACGAGTGCCCCATAACTCTTAGTTGCACAACAAATTATTTGGATTTTCTGTTTTTCTGGAAAGCAACCTTTTTGTTCAAATTTCCTCACTTCAAAATCCTATATCAACCTTGATTTGTTTACCGTTTTAGGCCGATTTCACCCTTTCAAGTTTTGGGGATTTTTTTCTTTCTTCTAGATGTTGCACTGGCATCAAAATCCGAAATCCGACACGAATTGTTATTGTGACATTCCAAACTCAATAAAAAATGCAACACAAGCCCTTGCGCATGAAACTTCGCTGCATTGTGCTATGTGTTTTGCATTTGCATGGGGCGGTGCCAGGATTTCAAATATTCAGCAACGGAACATCAAAAACAGACGCATCGAGCATTAAAACATTGCATGAAAATGTTAAAATGAGACAAAATTACGCCGTACGCCTTGACAACAATTTTTTTAAAAAAGAAGCCAAATACTTGCATCGCACAGTGGCCACAGTCAAAGTCTGTTAGTGCTCGGCCTTTGATCCAGACATTACTTGCTCAGCTGTACTATTTTTGTCCCGGGGGGGGGGGGTTACTCGCCTAAGACGGTATACGGGGGTGTGCCGCTCTAATGGGTAGCTTTTTTGGCACAAAATCCCTAAACATGGGGTATGGTTTTGTGCTGGAAATCCCTAATAATGGGGTCACTTTTTACAAATGGGTCTATTTTCGTGAAATGTTTGTCTATTTTCGCGAACATTTGCAAAAAATCGGTCTATTTCCCCGATAACTTGCGAAAATTTGGTCTAAAATGAAGCAAAACCCCTAAAAATGGGTACCAATTTTTCCAAAATCACCCCTAAAAATGGGTATGGGTTTTGAATCTCCAGCGGCACACCCCCGACCAAACCAAATCCGAGTACCCCCACCTCCCCCTGGATTTTTGTGATACACTTGCAATTTTAATAGTCCCAAATCTTTTGTAATAAAACGAGAGAGCAATCACATTCAGAGCTGAACTGTTATTTTCAAATTCTGTTTCTGCCCTGAAGGGGTATTGTAGATGACCACAATGGATTTATTCTGTTGCCTGCTGCTGATCACAATTAAGTAATTCCTGGATGGATTGTCAATTAATTAATTGCATTCGCAGTCCTCTATGATATAATTATTTCGTATTATTATAACTCAGTAAATTTAGTGTACACATTTGCGATTTTAGTAAAAACAGCGGTATGTGGCAAAGTGGAGATATATAAGTCTCATTTATCATTGGCGATAACAATCGCATAAACACAAATGTATAGTTTGGTATTGAAATGATTCTCGCATGGAACCCATATACTTTTAATTGTCTGTTAATTATCCTTGCATAAAGGTTGAATTTAAATCTACAGAATAATATGCAATGATTGTAGTCATTTTATTCTCATACTATCACTTTAATGCTCCAGAATAATAAAATTATTTAAAGGTAGATGACCCGATCACATTTTCATAACACAGATTTTTCTCAAACATATGGAGATTTTCATATCATATGAAAGATCATATTTTTCTGATTAACATACTGAAAATTGACGGTCCAAATCAGTAAGATTATGAAGAAATCGGTGAAATAACATCGAATTCCCACGAAAAGTGGTTAACCACCAATATAGTTAGTGTACAACTCAATGGACACATTTCACGGCATCTTGTGCGTCTAAAATAAGAACCATTAGAGTTATGCAACTCAAACTTTGGAATACGACTTTTTTGAGGATGACCTTTCATGTCGAATAGAAAACTTCAAGTTGAAAATCGGAACATCTACCTTTAACAAAAAAATATTTTTTTGGATTTATGTTGGGCCTTTTTAAACCACTCCAAGCCCTACAATTGTACTGTCACTGGACAACGAAATGCTTTTGCTGCGCTCACATATTCAATATTGAGATTTGTTCCTAGACCTTTTCCACACCTAGGGATGAAAACTATAAAGCAAGTGAAAAAAATAAATACGCCTGCCTTTTCAGGGTATAAGTTTAGCCTTTGAATATTTACAATATTGAAAATCAATACATCAATAAACGAGTATAAATTAATAAATAAATAATTATTAAATAAATGAAAGCATAAAGTAAAATGAATCTATAAATAAATAAATAAGTAAATAATAAACTAATCTTGTAATATTACAAACAAATGATGGATGGTATATTCTGAATTTGGATTGGTATGTTTATTTTTGTCATAATAGTTACCCGAGAAACTGACCCGACAAAATGTTAAGGAAAATCCAATTAATTTGGTGTCCCTGTTTGGATCAAAATTGATATTATAATCAGCAATGACCATAAATATATTCAGAAGGCACTTTATACAATACAAAAGAAGTGTGCCTTGCAATTTGTTTGGCATGAAGCCAAAAACGATTTTGGTTGTAAATACAAACACTGGGCAAAGAAACAAGTTTGTTTTTAGAAAGGTTAAGCCAGCTTTGCTTACGTTGACCTTTGTATTAAAATCGCACAAAAATATGGTTTAAAGAGTCTCAAAATCACTCTAGTGGTATACATCCAATCACTTCCTTTGTGTTTTTGCCTACTGATTTTTGTCCTGATATTTCTGTAATAGTTTAGAAGTAAAATTCAAATTTTGTGTATCAAAAAGTTTCTGAAAAGCATGCCACAATCTGCCCAAACAACATTTTAAATCATGTTATAAACAGTGTTTTGTTTTCCCCCAGATGTATATCAAAAAATTGTCTGGATTTAAAAAAACCCATTTCATATCTCTTGTAGGCACAACCAGGAAGTCCATAGCAAGGTCACGAACAAAGGTCAAACTTACGAGCAATGGAGAGCGTAAATGTATCCACTCGTTCAGCAACTCCACAGCGGAGTAACGCGAAGCTCACTACTCCTCTGCTTACTCCTGCTAAAAAGCAGTAATGAATCGACCGGTGTAAGGTGGCATTCACACGGTCACTACTCCATCAGTTAAGGGCATATTATGTAATATTTTTCAGGGAACGCCCTCAATCCTCGAAAAAAAATTGAAAGCAGATTTTCTTGCAGATTTACATTTCTGATCATAAATCGTACATACATTCCAAGTTACAGGGCGATACGATTCTTAATTACTTCAAAATCATGGTTTTAGAGTGAAAATAAACTGTCGGAGTCTGCGCCCACAACTTATTTTTACTCTAAATTCGGTAGCGGTATGGTGTAGAAGTCCCAAGTATGCAAATGAGCTGACTGAATACAATGTCATGCTCTACCACACACCTACCCAGTACTCAACAACGGAATAAATCTCATTATCCTCATTTGCATACTTGGGACTTATACACCATACCCTTACCCACAATTCCTCTAAAACCATGATTTTGAAGTAATTAAGAATCGTATCGCCCTGTAACTTGGAATGTATGTACGATTTATGAGCAGAAATGTAAATCTGCAAGAAAATTTACTTTCTAAAACAAATCATGAATGCAGGGCGCCCCCTGGAAAAGATCACATAATATGCCTTTATAAGCGATCGCTACTCCACACCACCACTACTCTTCCCTACGCCGCTCTAGTAACTCTCCCTCGTGTGAACGTAGCGTATGATTCCGTCAGCAGGATCTCTGTATGAAATTGCCCATGCGTATGACTTTGTGCGCATGGTTGATTTGATTTCGGAAGCGGCAAGTGCTTATTTGACACCTTTTACACCTTTTCACAGTAATCTAAACATGTGTGGGCAGATTGTTGAAATTGAATTAATTTGTGCTCTTTTTGGTAGACCCAACAAAGTTCAATAAAAAGAATTTGTATTTTTGTTATGTTTTCCAAAAATGATACCCATTTACCATTAAAACACATGTTTTCTTGCTTATATTGCACCTTCTGTTATCTTATATAGGCCTGTAGCCAGAAAAAAATACTGAAATATGTGAATTTTACTGGAAAAAATATCTTCATGTAAACACTGTTTTATTTTAAAACTGAGTATTTACTAAGAGAAAATGATGATGGTCTGTGCAAATTTTAAGGCATACTTAAGTGGATTTTATTTGCAAATTTTAATATTGAAGATTACTTCTTGGAATATCATCTGTATAAATTGACTGAATTTCACTTCCAGAAGATGAATTTAGTTAGTCAAAATCAGTTGTCATGATGGAAAAAAGTCAAATTTGATGTTATAAATAAAAGGAACAAATTATAAAAGGTCAAATATGAGTTGCCTATAGGTCGAAAAAGAAAACAATGTTGAAGGAATTTATCTCTGTTTCTCTTGTAAGGCCCAAAAGTGGGGAATAGCGTTTTATTTTCAAATAAGAAATTTGTTTTTTTTCTTGAAAATCAACTGAGGTAAAAATATGTTGTTAAGTTTGCCCAAAAATTAATAATTTGAAACCATAGGCTCCCAATACACACTGCTTTTTTGGCCATATGGAAAGAAAATGTGGTCGTCCTGATTTCTTTCAAATCTGATCGGTCAATCCAAATACATTTTTGGTGTGTGTGTATTGTTATATGAGAAATTACAAGTTATGTCAAAATATGGAATATGATGAATATGGAATACGATAGGATAAGTGGTTTTTGACTTGGCTAAACAATAACATCAAGTGCACTGTTGTTGACACGAAACTTCACAATTCTTGAAATTCCAAATTAAAAAAATTGAAAGTCCGTCACTCACTTAAATATTTGTGAGTGAAATCTGACAACATCAAGACCAAGTGACGTTATCATTATCAGTTAGTACTTCATAGAGACAGGTAGACGAATATGTTTAGAATTAAAGTGTGGGTTACTTTCCTCTGTGCAGTGATTGTACAGTGTATTTAGTTGAGTGATTGCTATTTAAGGGTGCTTGTGATGCGTTTAGATCATATAAGTGCTGCATCTTTCACTTGAATACACATTAACATCACTGCAAAGAGGTAGGAAGAAGTATAGGATTGGACATTTCTGGAATGGGTCAGCAAGCGAGAGGAGTTCAGATATTGATATGCAGACAAGATGTAGTGACGTCTTTTGAACATACTTCAAGCGGCTATCGATCATTTAAAGATCGATTGTCTGCATGGTGTGAAAAGGCTTGATATGGCTCAAATCTTGATAATTCTTTTTCTGAACTGCTCTCCGTCACACATGTCCAGGATTTGCAAAGATTGCAATAAAACCAGATTGACACAGTGTCTCGAAGCACTAGATAAGTTACTGATTATGCTTTGGTTTGCTTTTTGCTCACCTTCCATGCAGCAGGACCAGTCGACCAAGGATAAAGCCCTGCAGAGTATGGCAGCGATGTCTTCAGCACAGATTGTATCTGCCACAGCATTACACAACAAAGCTGCCATGGGGATAGGTTTAGGCATGGGAATGGGAATGCCAGGAGTGGCTACAGCACCTGTAAGACCGCCTTATACAGGTGCATCGGTAAGTTCTGTTTTGATTTAGTAATATCTATGGGTGTGCTGACCATACCTCGGGTATGCTGACCATACCCCGGGTGTTCTGACCAACGTTGGGTGTTCTGACCAACGTTGGGTGTTCTGACCAACGTTGGGTGTGCTGACCATACCTGGGGTGTGCTGACCATACTCCGGGTGTGCTGACCATACCTCGGTTGTGCTGACCATACCCCGGGTGTGCTGACCATACCCCGGGTGTGCTGACCATACCCCGGGTGTGCGGACCATACCCCGGGTGTGCGGACCATACCCCGGGTGTGCTGACCAAATCTTGGGTGTGCTGACCATACCCCGGATGTGACTGTAAGTAAGTTAAGTGTCTTGAGCCTGGCATATGGCGTAGTGGGACAGATACTGTGTAGATATCGTTGCTGTTCTGTCAAAACCTTGTATGTGTTTGTGGCCCTTCAGCATGTATTAAGTAAAACTGCCAAATGGCTATGCATAGGAAGTATTGCTTTATACATGTTCAGAGGCAAGAGCACTTACAGGTTTTGATAGATGTGTTTTTGGCCCTTGAACATGTTTAGAGCAGACTGTCCAAAGGTTATACATAGAAGGTAATATTAGGTATTACTTTATGCATGCTGAAGGGCCAGATGTAGATAGAAGGTTTTGACAGATCACTGAGAACAGCAATGATATGAGAATAGGTTTACCAAAGGCTATGGCACCTGTCATATTGAGCGCCTCATCAGGTGCATTGGCATTGAAGTTGAGATGAAGATGAATATGCTGACCGCTTTCCGTATCTTCAGCCTGGCATATCTTGGTGTGAAAAAGTTAAAAAAGGTTTTAGGAGCAGCTACAGCTCCTTTAAAACCGCCTTAAGGCCAGTCCTTTCATAAGCTGCAATATTTACCATGCAAAAAATGAGCTTGCTTTGGCTGCAGTGTACCACAATGAAAGCTAAATACTTTTAACTTCGTTCCGATAAAGCAGCACAGTGCGCAGCAGATAATCCTTAGTATGGTCACAAAGATGGATACATCATTTGTTGCACCATTATCAAAGAAATTGTTAGAATAATTGTACCATTAATAATAATTACAATTAGTAAATTATCTTAGAAACACTTTTTCATTGGTTATTCATATGAGTATACCATGTCATTAACCAATCACAATGCACCATTATCAAAGAAATTGTTAGAATAATTGTATCATTAATAATAATAACAATTAGTAAATTATTTTAGAACCCCTTTCCATTGGTTATTCATATGAGTATACCATGTCATTAACCAATCACAAATACTATTAGATAGGCAGGCAGGTAGTACTCAATAGGTTAAGATGTCCTACAAAATATCCAATATGTAAAGCCCCACCATGGTTGATTAAATCCCAACTCGGTCTGACTCCCTATATTATTTATTACAAATGCTAATCTCTAATAGCTGCCACTTGTTATATGAAGAAGTATTTTGCAAAAGGGGGCCTACATCCACTTTTGCTCTTTTTGAGAAAAAGTCAAAAAACTATTTCTAATTATTCAAGTTGAGCAATTGGAAAACTGAATGGATTATGAAAGAGGGTACACCACATACTAAATTGGAATCAATTTCAAATGTGCTAGTTTTTAATATTTTTTAAATCATGTTTAATTTTTCGAAAATTTGGATGTGTAAGCCCTTTTGAAACAAAACTCCATCTGTTTGTACATAAAGAAAATACCACAAAAAACAAATCATTTATTGTAATCATTTTTCAAAAATGAGTTTGAAATAGAAATGTATAGGGGACAATCATGTTTCAAGGAAACAAGGTCATTTTTTTCTTCAAAAAAGACCTACATCTCATTGTATACAGACAGCCATTGCAGTTGTTGTTTTGTTGCAAAAGGGCTTGTATCCAGAATTACTTATGGATACAAGCTCTTTTGCAACAAAACAACAACTTCGATGGCTGTATACAATGAGATTTAGGTCTTTTTGAGAAAAAATGACTTTGTTTCCATGAAACATATGATTGTGCCCATGCCCTATACATTTCTATCAAACTAATTTAAAAAAATGCACCATAGCCCTTTTGCAACAAAGCTCTGCATATATAGGGTTGATTATATGCGGAGCAATTGATAAAAACTAAATGTAACTTAGAGCAGCTGTTGCAAATATGATCTTTTCATTCATTTATATAGTGATGTGAAAAGTCACTATCTGTAATAGCTGCCATATGTTATACAAATCTGGTGCCATGTGGTATGCCCTTGTCAAAATGCAATTTGACACATGGGAGCCATTGTAAATTGGGCCGTGTGGCTCCTACTTGTAATACTGTCCCACTGTCTGATTAAAGCATCTACTGTGTCTAATTCCTATTGTAATTCTAAAATCCCCAGGCACCACACTTTATCCAGTTTGTCCTATTTAACTCTTGTAATGACGTCTGAAAAGAAACTCCTTGAATCTCATCGTAGCATTTTCAACACTACACACCGTCTATTGTATTAAATTAGGATGTTGGCAAGTTATTATTTTACAGTCAAGCCGACTTGATTTCATAATGCGTCTGTATTGTCTATAAACATTCAAGTACCTCAAAAGTTGTGAAGTACCAGCTTCAGCATTAATGCTAACATTTCTATTATAATTGCAACACTCAAAAGGTTTTCAAAAGGTTTGTTGTCTGCTTTATTTTTGTAGTCCATACAGGGTGAATCAAAAACATATGTGCAAGGATTAAAATGGCTATTTGACCTTGATCTGTGTATTGAACCTTGAAATTGTTGTTGTTTGTGTAAAGCGAAGTTAATCTAGTTTATCTTTCCAACAAATTAAAGTAATCGATTGAAAAATAATCAAACTATGACAAGTTTTGTAAGTTGACCGCATTTTTCGCCATTCCAATGGGATTTACACAGTTAAGACATGAATTTTACTGTAGCATGATGAAACGTAGTGAAAGTTTACAAGCAAGACAATGTTGTGCCTGCAATTTATTACAGGTTCCTGGTGTATTAAATGAACCAAAGTAAAACACTGTCGAAATGAATAGTTCAGATGATAATACTTCACTTACTAAAATATCGTTCAAATAAAATCTTCTGAAGACACTTTGTTTCTTGATAATTGAACTTAAGAGTTATTCACATTTGTGAAGGAAAATATTTGCCAGGTTCACAAATTATACGAACTGAGTTCAGTGTTTTTTCTGCTAAAGTTAATAATGTAATGCGTAAAATAAAACTTTAGCTTCCTTGCAATTTAAAATAGAAATCAGTTATTTCTGTTTGTTGAAATTTAGGTTTTTTTTAAGAAGCCTTCCTTCGACATGGCCACCATTTTGCTGAAGTATGTGCCCTGTCCAACATTGCGAACAGCTTGCCTAACGATTCTCCTGTTGCGGCGTAGGGATGTCAATTCGGCTCTGACACATGCCTCCATCTGTCCGCTTCTTGAAGGTTGACTGGTGATGCTGGTATTCAAGAGTTGATTCACCCTGTATATCAACTTTTTTAAACACCAGTTGTCCTCAATTATTGACACATTGTGTGCCTTTTACCTTTCTTATTAAATTTGCACCAAAATGCATGTAATTTCAGCATTTTTTGGTCATTTTGTCAGCCATTGGGACAATAAAACACATGGGTTGCAAACTTGTAAACTAAACTAGTACAGGAACATTTTATAAAGTGTGTCAAAAAATTATGATAGTTGGCCTCAGATGTTGCCTGCATTTTTCGATTTTGTTTATATAATTTTATTTATCATCCCGTCAAGCCTTACTTGTAACGTGTGTTTGCATGCAGGCAGGATGGCCAAGATTAATGCATTGGACAACTAGCTACATTTAGCCACGATTTAGCGGGTTAATTACTGAAGTCTGGAAAGTAGTAATAATTCAATAAATGAAAATGCACTTTAAGACTCTGTACATACAGGGTTTTCATAAGAAGTGTTTGTTTTAATCAGTTGAATCATTGAAATGAACAGAAATGAAAAATGCTCAGTGTTTTATGCCGGTGCTAACATGTCACTATGGGTTTAAAGTTTGTTGGCTTTTTAACTTTTTAATAAACTTGGGTCAAATTTGTCTAAATAACAGAATGATAAAAGTTCCCTTTCAAATTGCAACAATTGTAACACGGAAATTGCTGAAATGGACTATCATGTTTCTGTCATGAAAAAGTCCTGGAAATTTACTTGCCATAACCCTGTTGGTCCTGAACCCCATTAAATCCCATTTGAAAATTATGCTGGCAGCACGTGTCGCCTCAGTCTATGAGCGTGTTTCTACTGGGGAACTTAACGTTAAATACCAGTAAGTTTACCCAGTAGAAACAGCCAGATAACGTTAATTAACTGTAAGTTTTGTAACCGCAAAAACCTTCAGCTCCCACACCACCAAATCAGTTCCCTATTGCTTTGTGTGGTAAAGAGGTCAAGTTTGTTATTTTTTTCACCTTTAGAGCAAACTGGTTCATTCAAATCATTGTTTTTATTGAAGATCTAGATGTCTTCTGCTTAAAAACAATCACTTTAGTAGGGGGTAACCAGCATTTCCCCCGCTACAGGGCCAATGATATCTATCTTAGGTACGACAGGCTGCCTATATTCTTAGATCAGGGGTTTTAGCTCTAAATTGGTGAAAACAGTGAAATCGTGTAAAATGATACCATTCAAGAAAAAGCTAGAGATGTTGGGCCTAATGTGGAGGAAATAACTTACAAATGCCAAATTATGAAACATTTTGGTACATTTACAGCACTTTTTACCTTTCGTAGGATTTTATAATTTCAAACACTGCAGTGTATGGCCAAAATGCAATATATTATTTGGTGGTGTGCACTCTTCACAAACCAGGTTTGTTACCGGTAATTAACGGTAACTTTCCCAGTAGAAACAGCCACCCGATTAATCTTAACGTTATGTTCTGTGACCCGTGTCACGCTGGATTATACGTATTGTGAGGCAGTCTTTTTCAGGTGGGCGGCATTGTTTGGTATAACAAAAGGTCAAATGTTATGGCCCATCGACTAGGATCGATAAACTTAGCGGTAACCTTTCGCGAGTAGAAACAAGGGGGATTGAAAACTTACCGTTAAATATTACCGTAAACTTTGCAGTGCCCCAGTAGAAACATGCTCTATCTCCCCGGGTGGGTGATAAATGTGGACAGAGCTGTTCAATATGGGTGCATAACCCCTGGCCAAGCGAACCAAGAACACTGAATTCCATGCTGGCGGACCAGGGTTTGCCCCCACCACCAGCGAGTCCAGTTTTCCCTGTTAAATTTCACCCATAGAATTGTCCGAACACTTGAAATAGTCAGACTGCAATACTATGACAGACATCAAAGATTTATATTTTATAGTTTTATGCAAGGTCTTGTATGCTAATATGAAATCCCCTGACTCCTTGTTTAACAGACTGCAAACATTTTGATATCGTTTTATGCTAAGCTGAGAATTATTTAATCAGATTTAATAATGCATTGGACATTAACACTTTCCACGCGGCAGGCGGCTGCAGACGACATTACAAAATGTCACAAAATGTTTAAAAAAATTCAAAATTATTGAATTTCATTACCATATTTAGAACCAACATGAGAAATGCATTGACATAAGTACAAACACCCGGGTACAAACATGCTTAGTATTGGGTCAGTAATCCTTGAGATAGACTTTGAAAATTGTGAAAGGGTTTCTGAAAAATCTGTTTTGTGTATGGTAAAAATAATAGCCGCGTGGAAAGTGTTAAGAAAAATGGTGTAGCGGAACCGTACCCGGAAGTATTGCACATTTCAGACACATGTCAATACCGTAAACCGCGCACTTGGTAATCGGTTAATACAAACGTTTATTTATGACCCAATAGAGACATAATACACTTTTATTCTTGTTTGATGTTCTCTCTTGAGTTGATGGCTTTTTGGTTGACATTTAGTTTGTTTGAGCCTTGTATATTGATTATATTGCCAAAAAAAGTATTTCAACCCAACTATTACACTGCAGTAGCATTATTTCCTACATGTATCACAAATTTAGGTCTGAGCTCCCAGTAACAGATTTTTGGATAAATTCTTCTCATTAAAAGGGTTCATATTGTCACTGTTCTGTCAGAATCTTGTTTCTCCATCTGGCCCTTCAGAAGTAATTCTTCTCATGTAAAGGGTTCAACAAAAGAAAGTATACACTTTGTTTATGTCATTTTGAGTAACATTCAATTTTTTTTTACCAAACAGGCTAGATAGGCATTTAGATGAATCTTTTAAGCATAATTTGATACCAAATTTGCTCCCTAACAACAAAGATAAACCATGATTAGCACCATTTAAAGAAAATTAGTCACTTTTCAAAAGTCACATTTTCAATACACTACGCGGGAAGAAAAGACCACATGTTACCTGTCCATAATCAAATAGCCCGCTCGTTCAGGCACAACCCAACGCATCCCCACTGTGTGATCAATATCCATTTCATTCCCGGCCATTCAAAGTGCCACGCACAGCATTTTCTCGCGGCTTGCGTGCGTTGAAAATGTGACTTTTGAAAAGTGACAAATTTTCTTTAAATGGTGCTAATCATGGTTTATCTTTATATAGGGGGCAAATTTGGTATCAAATGATGCCTAAAAGATTCATCTAAATGCCTATCTAGCCTGTTTGGTCAAACAAAATTGAATATTACTCAAAATGACATAAACAAAGTGTAAACTTTCTTTTGTTGAACCCTTTACAACCTTTGGGCAGTCTGTTCTAAACATGTTCAAGGGCAAACATATCCCTGAAAAGTGCTCTTGCCCCTGAACATGTATAAAGCAACAGTTTCTATGCATAACTGTTGGGCAATAATACTTTATACAAGTTGTAGGGCTGGAAAAACATAAACATACAAGGTTTTATCAGAACAACACGATGTGCAACACCCCCTTCATAATTGATTTGTTTCAGTAAACAGTTTTTGGATATTCCTTGTAATTTGTTTGCACCGTTGAGCATTGTTAAAACAAAATCAAATCTACTGAAATTTTGATACATGAATAGCTTATGCACAATTCATTTAAACCAATCTCATACACTGCCCCAAACTCCATTTAAGATTTATAAAAAATGTTTTGGAAAAAAAAAGTAAAAGAGGGTTTTTTTATCAGAAGAGAGCCCATAAATAAAAAAACACCATGTAAAAATTGGGCTTAAAACTGGTCACCCCCATCTTTGAGTGCACATCGACCTATAATTAAAGTTTTGATCAATAGGTATAAAGAGACATTTTAGAGCATTAATTTTGAAAGAAATGTCTTGGAAGCCCACTCACTAGTTGCATCATTGAATAAAATCATCCGAGGGGAAAAACGCAAACATTTGGGATTAAAAATGTCACTTTTCCGTCAATTTTAGTTTAGGCTGTCTGTAACCATCCCAGCATTCCCCGCGGAATGCTGTCATTCTGATTGATGCAGGACGTAGCATTTTTAAGTAATTTGCCCAGGAAATGGAACACTGACGGCGGCCGACCCACTTATATTTCTGTATACATTACACCTGTTACAGTGTTTATTGCCAGTCCAAATAACAATCGTCTGCGAGTGCGAATAGCAATTATTGTTGGGAAATAAGTGTCTGGTACATTGTAGCACAAGGCAGAATCATTGAAAATCTGACATTAAGTATAAGGATATTACCCATCTTGAATCAACACTTTTGCCTTGCTCCACAATTCTTCACACATTGTATCAATTTACAATCAAAATAATTTTGAAGGAGATGAAATGCGGTAAAAATGATTAATCTGCAGACATAATATGCAGATAGATGAAACTTTTTCTATTTTCATACATAACCTAGATTTTGTTTCCTATTGGGAATAAGGTGTCTGATGTGTTTTGATATGTTTTCTTGTTTTGTTGTGTTTCAGCTGTGGCAGCCTGGTCTTCCCCAATTAGCAGGAACGTCTCAGGAGTAAGTACACAAAAATATCCTTGTCTTTTGAGCTTGATTGGTTTCATATTTTGCCTGCTAAGGCGACGAAGAAAAAAGAAAAAAAACCCTGTTTAACGCGCAAACGGACCTCTCAGGTTGGGTGAGGTCGAACATGATTTTTTTTTACTTCCCACCCACCCCTTCAAAATGAACGTAGAAAATATAAAAAATCTCTAACATTGTTGTCGTAATTTGACACGCCCAAAAATTATTTGAGTCTGTATTAATTTGCACATGAATTTTTTTCACTGATTTCTAAATAAAAATGGGTCGGTCTGGCCGTGGAACAAGGTGTGTGTTTTTGTCGCTAATGTGATAAGGGGGGGGGGGGGGGGGGGTGGGTCACATAAGCCATATCTGTTAATGATTACACACAGGCATATGCCAAAGAAAACTCTGATCTTTGAGCTCAACTGATCAATAATCTTGTGAATGTAATCATTGTTCTTCTCAATCTCATAACACTTTCCACGCGGCAGGCGTCTGCAGATGACAATCCAAAATTTCACAAAATGTTTCAAAAATGTTAAATTTCATAACTATATTTGGAATCAACATTTGAAATGCATTGAAATAAGTACAAACATGCCAAGTATTGATTAAAGGTTTCTGAAAGATCTGTTTTGTATATGGTAAAACCAATAGCCCAGTGAAAAGTGTTAAGTTGGTAGTCACTCAAATTGTCTGTTTAATTACATTCTAAAATAGTTGATAATTTTTATTAAATAACAAGATCAACTAAATAAAACAGATAACAAATTAGATAAAACTGTGGAGAATTCATATTTATCCATATCTAGTAATTGCAAAATGTTCTAATTGCTGGGTGTTATGTGTATTTTGCTTTTTACAAAGTAGTGTTAAGCCATTTGCTGCGACAGCATTACCGCAAGGGGCGTATCCAGGAGGCACGGCGGTTGCAGACTACAGTGCGACTAGCGGTGCGCCACCAGGGGCCCCACCAGCGTGGGAAGGCAGGTCCATTGGCACCCAGAAACTCAGACTGGTAGAATTCCAGGCATTCCTTGAACAGCAGAGGGATGCTGATAATGTAAGTTTGTTGGAAATGTTTGATTTTTATTTTAATTTTCAAAAAAAAGAAATGAAAAAAAAAAAGGATTTTGGGTTGGAATGATTTGGAGGGTCGGGCATACGAGGACAATCAAACAAAAAAAATGTTTGGCCTTACTGTAAAACACTAAAATTTCATGGCATTAAAATTTAGCAAATTTGCAAAACACCACCTTTCAGTGGCACTTTAATTTCACTAATTTGAATCAACTTTCGATGTTAATCTATGTATAAAATCTTAATTAGCTGCATTTTATTGTAGCCAATAGAGGTCCCTATCGTAATTAGCGAAGTTAGGTTGCTTTACAGTATACACTGGAGAATACCGTGATGCCTTACAAGTTCTAGTCGGTCCATCTATTGGTCAGGTGAATCACTAAACCTGATGACAATGCACAGATTTGGAATGGTTGCAAGCCTTATTTAGATTCACAATGCACATATTTGTGAACGGTTGGAAGCCATATTTAGATTCACAATGTACATATTTGGAAGGGTTGGAAGCCATATTTAGATTCTATTCAATGGATTGTAAATGAAATTAATTGCCTAGGTTCTTCTTTGTGTTAATATCAGTCGTCATTCATTATTACTGTGGGTTATTTTTGCCAGCCTTGATGAGATATTGCTATGAGTTAAACAAATACCTGAAGCCATAAAAATAATAATAATAATAATAATAATATTACCGTTCTTATATAGCGCTTTCCACAATGCAAGCACAGTCCCAAAGCGCTTTTTAAATCAATTAATATCGCTGCCAGTTTAGATATCAGAATCCTTTTGTCGCTACACTTAAGCGGCTACTAGTGAACAAGTGCACAAGCCTATCAGCACTACTTAGATTTTGATATCTTAACAGCTCCCCAAATATCGCTTGGGTCGACGAAGCAATTGAGACTAAGTACCTTGCCCAAGGATACAAACATGTTGGCTGTAGCGGGGCTCGAACTCACAACCTTTGCATCGTGAGACCGGCGTCTTATCCACTAGACCACACACACTCTCAAATAGGTTCAATGATCTTTCATAGAGACAGCAGAAGCCATTGGTGGGCTGTTAGGCAAAGGCAGTGATTCCAACACATTTGAATATGCATGACCTAGAATGAATATTCATAAAAGTAGGTCTTCTGTTTTACTGTGACATCACATAGTAACTACCTCAAGGTCGTTTTTGTATGGTCTGTATATACAAACCGTGAACTGTGCCCATCGCATGAGTTCTCTGTAGTTGAGTGATTTATATAGCAAGACTATTACGGGGTGAATCAAATCAATATTTGCTTAAAACAAACCCTTTATTCTCTAATTCTTCTTGCAAAACTTGCCCAATTTCATTTGTTTTTGCCCATGTGATATGATAAGATATCAAATATGGCGATCTCGCGCCGAGAAGCTGATTTGTTGCCATAGAGTGGTTTTGTCAACAGCTTGTGCGCACTATGCGACAACGCATTGCACCACATAACAATGCAGGGAAGTGCCATCAGACACACTCTAAAGTGGAAATTTTCGCGCTGCATTTATTTTCGCGCTTTTCACGCTAAGATCAGCGAGCGCGAATATATTCCTTTTGTATGTAGGCTGTACTAGGAAGCTCAAAATCGTGAAAATAAAAACAAGCAAACTTGTTCAAAATGTGCCAAACACAAAAATGTCCACGCACAAACATTTCCACTTTATAGTTAGTTACTATTTGACAAACAACTCCATTGACTATTTGTGACCCGTCACATCAACATGGACATGTTGGTGGCATGAGTCAATTCGAAGTTATTGTCATGACTTGAAACAACACATTTTAAGCTTGAAAATGATACCATGTTGAAAGTTTTCTGACTTTTTAATCACAAGATATGAGTTAAAGAAGCATATTTAGTTCTATTATTTTCTTTATATTTTACCAAATATATTAGCCTCTATCTCAAAACTGTGTTTGCCGACAACATGTCCTTTTTGACACGACTGGTCACATTTGTTGTATAATGAAACAAAGATCCAACCTGCAAAACAATACTGGCCATAATTAACAAAATGTTTGAAAATAAATTGTTGTCAATATCTATAATAAGAAAGCCTTGTATAAATCGTGATAGTAGTTTTCACACAACAGTCATGTACACTTGTCCAAAGAAGTTCCTTGCCACTCATTGAAGTTCAAATATTGAAGTTCAAATATTTCACATAAATATTTAATAAACCTTTTCACACTGGTCCGACGATCGATCGTCCTTTTGTAGACTCAATAACAGTCGTTATGACGATCGATCGTCAAATAAAGGGCCACTTCTCTGTGTGAATCCAATGGCTGTTGATCGATCGAAGTTCTTGCATGTTTTGAAACGGCTGAATTAGTCTCCATCTAGCGACGATCGATCATCCAAAGATCGATCGTCGGACCAGTGTGAAAAGGTTTATTATAAATTAAACAATTGCATGTCAAAATAAGCAGACAATAATTCTCTATCATGTCTGTATGAAATTAAGATGTACGCATTCATGCATGGCTGAGCACATTCATTAAGCAATGGTAAGGTTCATATTGTGTTCAATCATTTACATTAACATTTGAATGGAGGGATTATCCAATTTTTTGCAATCTTCTTCCACATACCTTGCCATTGTCAAGTGAATGGGATCTGCCATGCATAAGTGATCATGTCTAAATTCCATGTTAAGCTGTTAGAGGATTACTTTCTGCTTATTTTGATATACAATTATATATATTCTATTAAATATTAATTTGAAATATTTGGACTTTACTAAGTGGCAAGGAACTTGTTTGGACGAATGTACATGAAAAATGAAGTGTCTAAGTGTGAACTTATATCGTGTTTAAAAACAACCTGATAACGAAGGTCATTCATTGTCAGTTTCTCTCATACCATGCATTCACCCGAATCCTTATTTCTTTCTACCCAGTACAATAAGCATCTGTTCGTCCATCTTGGTTCCAATGTCAGTTACTCAGACCCGTTACTGGAAGCTGTAGATGTACGGCAGATATACGACAAATTCCCAGAGAAGAAGGGCGGATTGAAAGAACTGTACGACAAAGGACCACCAGAGGCTTTCTTTCTTGTCAAATTCTGGGTAAGCTTTTTTCTCTCCAATTTTACGAAGGCCCAGTATTTGGAGCTATAGCCAAATCGGGGGTAGAGGTGTAGGCCTATATTAATAAGCAATGCTGGAATTGCACATGCATTTTGATTCTGGGATCAATTTCCTATTGGGTCTATTGTTGGAATGTTGAATTGACCTGGCTCAAACCAACCTCAGATCGAAAGATTGATGGAATAAACAGCGTTGGGGTTAATTCTATTGAAAATTGTGTCAACCATACATGATTCAAAATATTGTACATACTATACAGACAATCTCGTTCAAGGAACAACTTACAAGTTTGTGGCAGATCATTTGCTTATTACTTCTTGGGGCAGCAAAGTGCATTTATTCACCATTCTTGCAAGATCTTAATTGAAAGCATTTGTAGACAGGGTATACTAAAAGCTTAGAAAAAATAGGCATTCACAGCGGGTATTAACCAAATGTTATAAATATTTAAACAGGTTCGCCTATCCATACATTTATTGTTTGTATGTATCTCTTATACTGACCCTTCATGTTTTGAAGGAGCATTTGTCACATGGCCTTACATTATTGTACATTTGTCCATTTCCCCCCTTTTCAGGCTGATTTAAATACAAATGTTTCAGATGATAACCAGTCTGTATTCTATGGGGTCACCAGTCAGTAAGTATAACTCTTATTATCATTATTATTATTTTTCTTTTTTTCTTCACATTTCATTTTTCTTGCTCTGCCAAATCAAAATAGTTTTGTAAGTGTTTAATTCACAATTATTGCCTTCGTTTACACGATCTACTGTATAAAGAGTTGTACAATGAACAATCATTATGCAAAGTGAAAAAGTGTATACAAAATATGCACTTGTGAAGTGGCCCACTTTCTTCACTTTGAGCTTAACTAGGATTATTCCTATTTATTTGTAGGTTAAAATATTTTCTCATTTGTTTGTGATCGATATGTATGCCAAATTTAGTGTTTAAAGCAATATTATGTGATCTTTTTCAAATTTGTACACTTATATTTGTGTCAAACAATGAAGTTCTACTTACGATCTGGAAAATAACTCGGAAATAAACTGTCTGGTAACGCAACAACTTATTTACTCATAATCTGATTTAGTAATTAGGACAACATATTGCTCTGTAACTGGGGAAGATATTTTAGTTTTATGTTTATGACTGAAATGTAACAAAAATTGTATATCGAGATGTAATCAGAGATAGAGGGCGTTTCATGAAAGAGATCGCATTATATGCCTTTAAGATGAGTACATTTAGGTCTGCATATTTTTATGTTTTTAATGAACCAAATGCATTGGATGTACTTGAGATAGTACATGTATGTATATAAAATGTTATGATTTATTCATCAGTGGCATAAATGTGGGAATAAGAGTATTTATCCCCTGGATATAAAGTCTATTGTCTCTTTATATAGACAATAGGTTTTGCCGACTAACCCATTATGCCTCTCGCTTTAATTGCATTGATATTCGATTCCTATTGCAGATATGAAAGTCCTGACAATATGACAATAACATGTTCAACCAAAGTGTGCTCATTTGGAAAGCAAGTCGTGGAAAAAGTGGAGGTGAGTGGGTTGTTTGATTTTAGAATAGAACAATGGAGATAAGACCAAAAACCCACCATTCTACAGGCAAATGGACCTCTCCGGTCCAGGTCTGGCACCCCTCAACAAATTTGGGGACTTCAACCCTTTTCAAATGTTTCCAAACATTGTTAAACAAAATGCCCAATTGTTACACAAAATATCCAAAAATTCAAACATTTCCAAAAGAATTCCCAGAAAATTCATCAAATTTATTAAAAAAAAAGATTGGATCTGCCGGACTTGTGTAACAGATTTGTTTTCTTTGTTGACTAACACAACAGAAACTCTTTCACCTGAATTAGGCAAGAGATGGCAGTGTGTATTTTAGCAATGTGGGGAAGAGGAATAATAGATATTTTGGATCTCAGAAGTTTATTTTAGCACTTGAACAGTCCAGCACCTGTGTTCAGTGGAATACCTGTTGATGTCACAAAGGGCGCATGCATAAAGGCTCAGGTACAAAATAACCCAAAACACTGCAGGCAATTGCCTTGGGTGCCCTATGTCTTGGTGTCCCTAGAGTCTGACTTATTTTTACCATTGGTTTGTATGTAACAAATTGCATTTGTGCCCTGTTGAAAATGCCTTGGTTTGGGCTGCCCTTTTTAAATTTCATTTTGGATCCTTGATGCTTCTCTCAAAGTTATGTTCAACACTACCAAGAAAACAGGGGGGATTCAAAACTTACCGAACAGAAAGATTGAACTGGGGTGCAAAAAGAAAAGGGTTTTATGCCACCTCAGCAAACACACCTGAATTCCTTTGAGGCTTATTTTTGACTGATCACATTTTTTGGTTCATAGGTAATATTCCCTTTTTAATATTCCAATATTTTACCCTTCTAGATGGATAAGGTTGCAGTATGGTTTTATAGAAACAGGAACTCAAATTAGCATAAGACTTCAGTTTTGATTAGTTTTTGCAGTTGAAAGCAAGCCAAAGTTTTAAAATGAAAAGTTGTTTTCCCCTTTCCCCATTCAATTTGGTCCAGATTGCATAAGTTCATATTACAATGTATTTTCTTTGGAAAAAGACTATGTGATTATCCACGACGAACCCAGCATAAGTCAATAGTGACAGTACATATATTTAAATATATGGGCCAATAAACCAGACAGATATCAATAAAATACAAGATTTTTTAGACAAAATTTTCATTTGAGTATTTAAAAATCAATTTTTATTGATTTGTGTTTTGGTTATTAGCCCATATCTCCAAATATTTACTACAACTTTACTCTGGGTTCATCGTGAAGGGTTACATATATCATGCGAAGGACACTCACTTACAACTTAATCCAGCCCACACTCTTATAGTAACACTTATACCAAGAAAACAGAAGACCACACCCTTCGCTGTCTTGTATATATTTATGCCAACTCACTCATCTCAACAAAGTCCATAAATCTTTATAAGAGTCGTCTACAATTGAAACCCAACTTCGCTAGAATGGAACAGTACATAACTTGATCAAATAGGCATAAATGTTGCGAACATTCATTTCTTAACCGAA
Organism: Ophiura sarsii; assembly: GCA_035610835.1. Taxonomy (NCBI): domain Eukaryota; kingdom Metazoa; phylum Echinodermata; class Ophiuroidea; order Amphilepidida; family Ophiuridae; genus Ophiura; species Ophiura sarsii. The sequence continues at coordinate 18,075,159 of CM069453.1, forward strand.
CTCGCTATATATGACGTTAAACATTCATATAACTTGATGCGTAGGCATACATGTTTAATGCATTAATTTAAAACATGAATGTGAACTTAAAAATTCATAAGGCATGTATTTGTTGAGTCTATCAAATAGTAAACACTGATTTATGTGCGAATGTTTCGTAGACATTTATATCAACTCATTTAAAAACATACCACATTTTGTATAATGTAAACACCTGATCATTTGTAAATGGTTAATTATTCACCTCCCGCAGACAAGGTAAATTTCAAAAGGCATGTACACATCACTTGTGCATAAATTTTAAATTAAATACATACATGCGGCGTGAAGTAGGCACACTTGACATTTTGATGACAAATATTCTTTACACTTACTTCTATTTAGGCCAAATTCAACAAAAAAAAGCTTTTAAAATTTGCATTTTTCACTGCATAACTCCCCCCCCCCCCCCCCCCCCCCCCCATTTTTTCTTTAACTTTTGAAAATGACGGTGTGAGCCAAGTTGTGACTGTATGGAAAGTTTTTTCCAATATTAAAACAGTATTTAAATTCAAGAAAAACAACTGACTCCAGTGATTTATTGGGCTATGCTTGTTCAAATTTTAATCTTCCATTGTGAAGTACCATATCAGCTTCATTTTCATGCTTCACAGAGCCTGTCTCATGTTCCAAAAAGTAAAAGATACCACATTTTGCATAGCATTTTGTGTTTGAAAATAATAATCGCATTTCGCATAGCCTTTTTCAGGTTTCTTCTGAGACAAACTTGTTGGGTTATTTTGCCTTAACATTTCTGTTTTCTCACAACATGAGATTTTAAGCTCACCTTTTTTGGTAGCTTTACTCAGGAATTCTCTCCTAAGTCATCAGCACCGATTTACATATGGGGGCGCTATTGGTGGATGTCTTCTGAGTCATCGACTCCAGATGGTTGTCAGACGACTTAGACGGGAGTTGTACATGGCCATGGCCGGAAGATAGTACCTACCCTCATCTCTGTTCAAAGTGCTCCGGTGAATCCCTATGTGGGCGGCTTTGCATACCCTTCTGCTAAACCAGGAGTCATCTTCGCCAATGATCTTGGCCCGGTCTGTGGTTTTGTTTTGTTTACACTTTTTTCCCTTTCTTTTTTCAGACGGAATATGCAAGGTTTGAGAACGGCCGGTTTGTCTACCGGATTCACCGGTCCCCAATGTGCGAGTACATGATCAATTTTATCCACAAACTCAAACACCTGCCAGAAAAATATATGATGAACAGTGTACTGGAAAACTTCACGATATTACAGGTGAGTCGTCTCTTGTTGACACAGAATGTGATAATGAGAAGAAACAAGTTTGCCCATGAAAAAGAAAAGTTGAAAAAGTTCCCCGAATTTTGTTCATTTTAAATAGAATACACAATGCCAAACACGTGTTTAAATAATCAGCAGCTTGTGGTCATCTGATTTCCATCTTGTAGATATAGGCAAGATTTTGTCTTGTTGTGTCTCCAACTTCTTACAAAAAAGAAGAAGAAATGTGTGATATTTAAGAAACGTCTTTCAAAAACGGTTGGTTTGCACAAAACAAGGTAGGCCCAGTCTATACTTAAGACTGGGTCTAATTGATGAATAGTACTTCTGGAAGGACCATTTTATTTTTTTAATGTCCTTTATTCTCTCGAGCAAAGTCCAACAGTATAACTGGAGTCAACTAATTAGGCTAATATAACAATCAAATGTATTGCCCTTTATAAGGTTTATTAATGTATAATGAGCTTATCAAAGCATAAAAAGGTCCTTTTTGGAGGACTATTCTTTATTTATTTAGATCAGGTTTAAAGTTAGACCAGGTTTAAGTTGTTTTTGTTTCAGGTTTTGTATACAACTTGCAGCAGGATTTGTAAGACCCTCGATTAAAGGCATATTACGTGATCTTTTCCAGGGGGCGCTCTCTATTCATGATTGTTTTTAGAAAGTAGATTTTCTTGCAGATTTACATTTCTGATCATAAATCATAAATATTTTCTGAGTTACAGAGCGATATGATTCCTAATTACTTCAAATCATGGTTTTTAAGGGTTGAATGATTATCATAGGTCAATAAATGCGTATATGTGTTGTTTCGAGAGAAATAAGACAAATCAATGCACGCGCTTGTGAGCATATCAACATTTGCGCAAGTGCATTGATTTTTCCTAATTTTTCGAGAAACAAAACATACGCATGTATTGACCTAATTCATACACGACACTATACAAATGAAAATTAACAATTTAGCATGATATTGATATATGTAAAAATGAATGAAACATGTTAAGTTTGCTAATGCTAATACCCCCAGTGAAAATACCTGTGATTCCTGAACAATGAATCAAAACACAGTGCATGGTGCGCGCATTGATCGACGCACACGCGGAGTGCATTAGACTCTATCAATGCACTCCGCATACTTTAGTTTCTTGCTTTCTGATTGGTTCGACACTACTAAGAGTGTATGAATATTGCTCAAAAAATCTTCTTTGTACATGGTTTTGTTAACCACTCAAAGCTGAATGCTGCAGTTTTACACAACTTATACTGTCTGTACATGTAGGTGGACAGGGCTTTAAAAAAATCGCTGTTGAATGAAATGAAACAAGTTTTCCCACGGTATGTCTCATTTTTGTATGCCTCATTAACTGAAAACGGTTCAAACGTTAAAGAGTATGGCTTAGATCCAAGTCCTTGTCATGTGACCTTTGTAGAACTACACTTCTCTTTTACCACAACCATGATTTCAGAGAGAGAGAGAGCTTATCCCAAATAACAAGGATTTTGACATTAAGGGGCAAACATTTGTTTTTAAAAATTTGGCTTCAAACATTTTGCTGTGTTCTGTTAACCATTATTGGTCAACACTCCAGTCTTCCTCTGACAAAATGTTCTTAATTTGACAATCAAAAATGATTTAAAAAAAATATATATATCACAATTTTGTTGTAATTTAACCTTTTTTCTGGTAATCAATCAATCAATCAAAGGTAGGGGTTGGATTTTTTCAATTATGGGCAAATTCTAAATAGATCTTTTATTGAAAAATGAGTCTTCAGGAGGCATATACTAATTTAGAATATATCGGTTCATTTGCTGGGAAAGTTTAAGCTTCAACTTTGCATTATTGAATATGATTATCGAACCATTTTATTAACCTTAATATAAAGATGTAAAGTGAATGTTCAGTGACGTATAACCTCTTTGTATTTCCCAAGTTGTGTTCTTTTTTCGGTGATTGGTATATTAGTGAACCGCATGAATCGCTTTCAAGGACCTCCACGTATTGTATTTTATTTGGGCCTACTGGCTCATGATACTAACAACAATGGTAATAATAAAATTGTTAAAAGTTGGAAAATATATTTAGATACGTTCAACTGAATAAATGATATTTTCTTAAGCAGCTCAATCCACGATGAAAGTGTCAATTTGGGTCTGTTAAATCAAATGATGGTCACAATAGGTAGCACCTATTATAGTGAACATAAAAAGATGACTGAATTTCAGATTATTTGAATTCTGATAAAAATATTATGGCCCTATAAAGCAATATTGCATTTTTAATGGGAGCCCTGCACATGATTAGGCACACTTGTTTACTTATTAAAGTGTTTAAAAAAATTGGATTGTTCTGCCAGCGAATGGACCATTCACATATGGTGTGTTAATTTGGAGCGTGTCTTTAGGGGGATGGTTGTTTGTTTGTTTGTTGTTGGGTGGTTTTTTTTTCATTATTGTTTTCTTTTCCAAATTTGCTGAATAGGACAGTGCTGAGCATCTATATTATGTTTCTTGTCGTATCTATAGAGGCAATGCTTTTGATATTTTAAAACTTTGTTCTTTATTTCTGTCCATGGACCATGAAAAAACAAAAGAAATGAATAGAAATATCCACCTAGTATTTCATACACAATCTGAATGCATTGACCAAATGTATCAATTGAGGTGAATGTTATAGCTTACAAAATACACTTTACTTAAGAAAAAACACACCTCAATTTTCATTTATAACAACAAAAGCTGATGGAAGTTGATGGGACTGGTCACAAATTTGAAAAGGACATAATGTAAAACACAATAATTTTACGGATACTCTTTTTCGCAAATTTAAAATTAGCACTATTAGATTCAATGCAAAATTGTTAGTTTCGCGTGCATTTAATTGTGCGAATCCGCATCACTCACGAAATTCTCGAAAATTAAATCCCTCGCGAAATTAAGTGGTTTTACAGTAATTGAAATGTACAAAGTGGTGGGTTATTATTGCATATATTGCCCTGAAGGGGAGGGGATAGGCCATAGGAAGCTTGTCTGTCTGTCTGTGCTAAATCAAGACTGAGTGAGTGTTATCAAGAGATAAAAATAACTAAACAAACCTGTCAATCAATCAAAACTTGACAGCTAGTTATAAAAGTTTATTATTCTAGGGTTTCTTTATGAGCACATCAAAAGAGAGCTTCTTATGGTAACCCTTGTAATGAAGTGTACATGTACTAAAAGTTGAATCTGAAACGGCATTTATATTTAACCCTTTGAACACAGGGGGGGGGGGGGGGGGGGGGGGGGGGGGGGGGGGGCTCTTTAGAGGCCTTAAGTGCCTGAGTGTCAGGGGGTCAGTGTTCAAAGGTTTTAAAAGACTTCTGTGAATTTTGATTAGGCCTGAATTAAATTGCCAAAATGTAGTATTTTTTCAATCGACTTGTTAACAATGAATAGAATTGCACTAACAAGTCAAACTTTTTTTGAACGTGTCTAGTAAGAATGAGTGATCACATGCAGAACCTATAGGCAGGGGGTGTACCTCCACCCCCACCAGCCAGTTGGGCAGGTAACAAATCAAAGTTACCAGCCCGAATGTAAGCTTACCAGCCCAACAAGTAATCTTAATTTTTTTGACAAGATGAAGAAACTACAAGCTTAATAAAGATTTTGAACTTTTAAATCGGCATCGCCTTTATTTTTCTGAATTGCCTCAAATTCTAATTACAGGTTGGTGCCCTGGTACAAAGGGCTATTTTTGTTGATACATTAACCCTAACCCCCGAGGCACCTTTTCCAAAGATTTATTTTCGCGGCCAAATAGCGAGGGGGGAAAAAGTGCCCCCACTCCCCCGGGGCTTGAACCCCGGACCTCTGGTTCAGAGGCAGACGATCTACCGCTAGGCCACGGGGGGAAACCATACATGGCGGAGTACATTCCGCCCTGTATATACCCTGGGGCCATTATTTCATCGAAAAACTGCCGAGCGACACAAGCACGCCGCATCGTAGTAATTCGTAGTACTCAAGAGTGTTAGGGTTAATTAATGAAAATTAGGGGAAAAAATGAAAAAAGAAAAATAGTGAGAAAAAAAATCGCTCCATAAGAAAACACAAAGTCGCGCTGGCCATGTGGTCTAGCAAAATTATATTTTTATTTTCCGAGCACAAGGGCCAAAATGTACTCATAAATGCTGTTTGAACATTCGTTGGACAACACAATCATAACCTAAAGCCTGTACGTACTCTCATCAAGAGAAATCTAATGACACCAATTGGCTAATGGGGGAGTGGGGGGGGGGGGGGTGGGGGAGAGAGCAAAGCAGCAATTTGTCAGATATTTTGTTATATATATTTTTTCATATCAATGAAAAGCTGATGTGTTTCTCTTTCTAACGATACCTCATTTGCTCAAAAGAGTGTTACATTGACAACTACATGTACGGTGTAGAGTGATGCTCAATTTTGTTCAATAATAGTGACGATTTTGGCACATTGAGATTGAGAGTTAAACCGTACCCTTACAGCACTACGTCATACAAAATCAGCCAACCAGTAGCACCTGTGTGCCTGTGCACATGAGGTCTATCCCATGCCGCATTACCTCCCCCACCCCCGGGTATAGATAGTCACCGAACATTTAGCCTTGCCAGGCCAGCACCGGTGGTGTGGTGGTGGATGACTCACCTGCCACTCCGGTGACCTGGGTTCAATTCTCGGGGGCCTCGGACTAAAAATTGTAGTCCTCCCTGTTGACCCCCTGCCCCAGTTCTGTGATCCATCGCCAATGCAAGACTGTGGGAGTTAGGGTTAATGTACAACACACTATGAACATAGTATAATAAAACGCACAAAATGTAAGCGATTGAAGAAAAAAAGTCCGAACTCTTTTAGGGTTTTTTATGTACACACAAAAAAAGTGACAGCAATTTTTGTTATGACTTCAAAATTCCCAAATTGCTCCTGAGCGACTGAAAATGCTAAAAGTAAGTCAATACTTGAAGCAAATAAATCATCACAGCCATCATGGTTGGAGGAGGAAATTGTGAGATGAGAATTACACATGTATGATTTAGAGCTGGCTTCCCACATGCTCTAGGACTGTTCATGAATAATAGTAAAGTCTTGGAGAAGGTCATTTTCTGCAGTGGAAATGTCTAGCCTACTTGTACACTTGTTAATATTAGAAATTGATATTTTAATTGATTCCGCATTGTCTGTTTGTTCTATACACAACTGAATATATTTATGTTTCCCATTAGTACTTTGTTTTTTAAATTAAAAAAAAAAATTCAGATATATAAGTTAATCATTCAAAGTGAAAAATGAACACAGTATAGGCATATCAAATTGGTTGGGATTGAGCCAGTTAAACAATGCCAAATTATGCAATTATACAATTCTAAAGGTTGGTTCATATTAGTCAACTGGGTGTCAACAATAAAGAATAATTGATTCCATACCACATAATAAATTATTATCCAAGGGATTTCCCCTTCTTTTAAAAGCATTGACAACATTGCATTATCATTGATTATACAAGTATTGACAACAAGTGTGTAGTCTGTTTTATAGAGAAGTCAAGTACCAAATTTGTAGCACTCTTTACGGCGGCAATTAACCGACACATTCAAGTCCAATACGAGTCAGATGGTGCATTAAACACGTAATTAGACATTCATGAGTAGTTGGTTACACACTCATTGAAAGCTAGAAAAAGTGGGATCTTTAATAAAAAATGAAAAAATCAGTAGCTCTTCCCTTACTCTTAGCAAGTTTTTAAATATTTGTCTCAAAATATGACATTGTTAGCACAGTTTATGACTCCAGCGGTCGGGAGTAGACACTTCATTTGCATAGTGAGGTGTGTTTTATAGTGTATTCATCGGTAGACTGACAGACAGCATTAGATTCTTATTTTAAACATTGAATACTGATGTGTTCAGCTTGAGATCAGCGCATACTAATCGAGTGCTTTATTGACATCAAATCCCGGGGATTTCAATTGTAAAATTGTTCTTGTGGGATTAGAGATACATTGACATTAGTGTTGTAGCAGGGGATAACTTGATCAAAGATTTTCTAGTGCAGGGATGATAATCTCTATTGAAATGTCGTTAAACTGATACTATGTGTGTTTGACAGCACCTGTATGACATGGCATGTTTGAAAAGAGCGGTGATTAGTATGGGCATTGGTAATCTCTTGCGACAACAGCATGGCCCTTGTAGTAGTGGCTGTTGTGACACAAAACTAACATTAAAAATGAGATGGCACGGTGAAAGTGTCAACATATCACATACATTCACCGTGTCCGATTGATTTTAACTATGTGTGATAATGGTACTTAACTTCTCCAACCAGTGTTTTTATGGAACAATGGATAATGGGTGCATATTGTTCAGATCGATACTAATAGATGACATCGTTCAGGGAACGAGTGTGATGACTTGTTGTTGAGTTATTTCATGACAGGGCTAAATACTGCACATTCTTTATCTTGGTCCGAAACACACATAAGCTTCAAACGACTTGGCACACATAAGTATCCCTGTACTAGAAATTGATTGCATTGACCCAAGATATTTTTCTTGGTGAATTGCCTGGTATAATTCCCAATCCTTTACACACCTAGCACAAAAAGTTCATGACCATTCGCATTCATGTTAGTTAAATTCAAAATCAATAATCTGTACTAAAAATCTGAGATATACATTGATTAAAGGGGCATTGAGAGATGTATCGATATACTAAATGAGTAAAAAACGTAAAGATAATCATCAACATAGCCCAAATCCAAAATGTTATACAATTCTGACATCGCCTTCATGCCAAATAAGCAAATAACGGCACTTCCGGGTTTAGATTTGCCGCGAAAGGCTGCACGTAAAACGATAGCATAACTTCTAAATTCAGCACCTAATTTCGATATGATGATATCGAAACTAAGAAAATCATGAAATTTTCAATGATAATGGCGAATGTTGGTAAACTGTTTCAGATGGTAGTTAGTATATGCCTAAGTATTACTTTGAAGCAAAAAATATGATTTCCAGGATAATTGAGGGTGCACTCCCATACGCATCTCTCAATGCCCCTTTAAGAAAATTTCTTCCCCGTAATTTGACACCTCATTCATAAAAACTGAGTGGATATGTTCAAAGTAAAGTAAGTTGTAAACAAGTTGTAGCAGATTGAGTTTCCTATGGGATATCATTGTTTTGTGTGTGCTACATAGTGACATAGTGTGTATGATACGTGCATCTATAGATGATGTGACCTGTGCTGTAATGCCCGACGGTGCGTGCGCACCAACAGGGAATGTGCTTTGTAAATTAAATTCAAACTTGATTGATCATTACTTCCAATGTAGAGTAGTACAGTAGTCATGGTCTGCATCCCTAAGCACAATGAGAGACCAGGTACTAAATCTGGTTGCCCGGCGGTATGCATAAGCACCATACGGGCAGGTGCTTTTAAAATTGGGGCTAAGTTATGAGTATTTTGTTTTTGAATAGTATCTATGCAGTAGTCATGGACTAGTACCTCTAGCATGTCTTCAGACCAGGCGCTAATCAAATTGTAAACACGACCGATGTAAACAACGGTCACATCATCTATACATCTATTCAATTTAAATAAACCACCACAAAAACTGAAATGACCAAATTAGAATAATAATGTTCCTTTAAGTTTCAAAACGAATCACAACATTTCATGGTACCATTTATGACTATTTTGGCAAAGTAACTGCATTTTTGAAACCAAACAAAATATTGAGTATTGTACTCCATGACGCGTGATATTTATGAATAATTGGATTCATGTGTAAGACACAATAACCAATTAATAAGACAAATCAAACTTGCTCAGATATTTTGTTCATACATTAAACTATGCAAAATAATTACAAAGCAAAAACAATGTCATTATTTCGTGAATACAGCAAAGCAAAGCTTTTGTGATGAACGGATTAGAGTGTGCACCGTCAGTCATTCAATAGTGAAATTTAAAAGAGCTTATTAGAGAAATATCACAAATCTTGTTTGGTTTTTAAAATGCACACTTAACATGTTTTACTCGACCAATTTTAACCAACTAAAATTATTTTGAAAGCTAATGAGACAGCCTCTCTCCCAGGATATATAATCTGAGCATTTGTTTCGCGGATTCTTTGGAATAAAATCCCGAAGTTGAATACAGTTTTTGACCCACCCTTAATCCATGTTTTCAGTAATTGGGGAGCTCGAATAGCCATGTTACCATAACAAATATTTTACCAACAAAAACATGAATCCAAATAGTTTATTAACCTTTTGTAGACTAGATAATTAGACATTTTTGATAATAAATATGTGACCTGGGAAAGTGTGAGACAAAATGTTTTTTCACCCCATCATGTATGCATGGTAAACTCATTAGTTGATTAGATAGATATTACATCAATCTATTTTAAACGCATCATACATACTGAGCATGTCCACATAAGTGAAATTGTTAATTACATTTCCTACTAAAAGCACTTGTCACAAATTCTGCTGTTTTAAATTTTGCATACTTATTTACGTTCTTTATTTTACCACAGGTTGTGACGAATCGGGACACACAAGAGACGCTACTCTGTATAGCCTATGTATTTGAAGTATCCACCAGCGAACATGGCGCCCAACATCACATCTACAGGCTTGTAAAAGACTAGCACTGACTCCATAATGCTATAGTCTTCGACCCAAGACTGGCAGAGACTAAATACCCCTACCTAACTAACCAGGCAGTGTACAGCTCTTTTTGTAATACTATTATACTTACGTTCACCAAATCAAGGATAGGGCTTGCCCCTGATGACGTCCAGCCCTGGCTGGTTGGCTGGTTGACTACATGCTGCTTTTGTAGAGATTAAGTGCAGCTGGGAAAAAGGGTTTCCGCCTAAAACAAAGTACTTGCAGCTTATAGTCACCTTAATGGTCACACAGACTGTCAACAGTGTTATGTTTTCAGAGACATCGCATGTACACAGTACTTTTTCAACTCAAACAAGCGATGCAGGTTATGACAACTATACGCTCACTGAGGGGATAGTCAACCACTCTGAGAGATAACAATCAAGGCATTGTTATGTCAAGATAAAATGCCTTGTAAAAACCACCTAGAGAGACAGGGTTTCCTTAAGTCATAAAAACAGATACAATCTGCTTTATTTTGGCATATTTTACATATGAACTGGGGAAAGTCCAGTTATGATGATAAGAGTTATATATATAAGAGATAGTGATACGAAGTGATTTGCTGTACGTACGTACCTATGTGCCTACCATCCTGAAAGTGTACTACTATTTTATACCAGTCTGTCATGGGGACAGACTATCAACTTTCAGGTGGTTGTTCCTATAGAGTTACCCTGCATGTAACATGTATTCAGGCTCATGGTTGATTATATACTGTGTCCCGGTGCAAAAGTTGACAGTAAAGAGAAGATGCACAAATGTACCTTGTGACATTTGAGTGAACATTTAACCCCCTGGGCACTACCGGCCTATCTACAGTGGTTCTGATTGGTTTATTGCAAGATACTCTCATTTGAATAGCCAATTAAAATGCAGCTTGTAAAATATTTCACTCCAATCTTTATCAGGGATACAACTATTGTAAAAATGTCTCTGATTGGTGCAATAAATGATGTATCTATCTTTCTGACCAATCGGCCGGTAGTTCTCAGGGGGTTAAGCAATGGTAGGACAACTATGTGCTCTGAACGTGGTACTTCTTTGCTGTCAACTTCAATCTGGGAGCAGTATAGCTTGTCATATGACAGAAACAGTGTTTAGTGTTTGGTTTGTGTATAAGCTTGTTCTGATGGAGGTATAACTCAAATATTTTTGGAGACGTATTCTTTAATACAAATTATAGTTCACTGCAATATAATATTAATCTTATAAAGCATACAAACTAGAAATGGCCCATCCAATTATTTGGCACAATAGTTTGCAAACTGCTAAACATGATGTAATTAAAGGTGTGCGACCAGATATAGTTCACTTTTCCCAATCAACATGAGATTTGGTATCATAATAAAGCCCATAATTAATTGTCTCATTACCTATACACACCTTTAGGTCTGGGAGATGTTTCCTGTAGATACTATAAGTAAACAAGTGTTACATTACCCCCAAAAGAAGTTAACCAATCTAAAAGTTTGTGTGCTGTTCAATGGGTAAATTTGAGGTTTAATTTTGCTTTCATCATGAATACAACAGGAAAAACTTAACTCAAATTTTTGAATATTGCTGTATTTATGATGCATCTTCATGTTGAATAGTAGGAGTAATTCTGTTATACCCTTCACAGAGGTATTCATAGTGCATGATTTTTTAGAACGACGCATACTACCGATGTTGGTGTGTAGGGTATAACAGAATTATGCCGAATAGTAAACACCATGTGAAAAAGCCAAAAGTTGGTCGCTCACCTTTAATTGTACAATAATGTGTATTTGTATGCATGGTGATGTACCTTTTCACTCATGTTTTGCACGAATGCTATAAGGAGCTATAATAACATAGTTCTGTTCATACATCTTTCAATATGAGAGTTATACTGATGCGCAAACCAAACAGGGTGTATTCAACGGCAATACATATTACAATGCTGCAAGTAGAGCCGTTGTTAGATATAATGTTACGCTGCAGGGTAACTCCACAAAGCCAAATGTTTTCAAAGTGGTGCTGAATATACCTGTGTGTCTTGTGAATTGAAGATACCATTTTGTATAGAATGCCACAAGAAGTACTATTGAACGACCCCTAAAATGAGAAGTGGTATAACCCATTGTGTGTAATTGGTTTAAGGAGAGATGGGTTGTTCCATTTCTTGTTGTGGGGGAATGTAATGTGTATAGCTTAATATGCATGGGTATGGGCAAGCCTAGAAACCAAAAAAGTAACACAAGAATTAAGACTTTGTCACTATTTGTGTGCATTATGCTATGTGTGCAGAACGTGAACTTGCTCATTTTAGTCTTCTAATATTGTGTAAATTATCTTTCCTACTATATTATTCTATTGTGGGCAATTAACATGTTAAACTATAAGATGTGAAATAGCTAAGCATATTTCATATTTTTTCCCCCAAATGATTTTTATCAAAGTGCCCATTAAATCAATGCCTGCAGTGTGGGTACATACTAATTCTAACAAAAGTGAAACTTCATTTGAAATAATAATATTATTGTATTCACTTCTTTATTTGCCTAATTCAAATTCTATTAAAATGTGAGCAAGTTTGTGTGTCTCAAATGTGTCCAAATGGCATAAAATTGTTTGTTTGTATTCGTGCTGATGCGTCCAAACCTTGAATAAATGGAGGGAGGGGCGATGTCTATTCGCTCTTTATGTGGTCTGCCATTTACGAGGAGAGCTCGAACTGGAATCAGATTGAATAAAAGTTTTGAATCATTTCACAATGTCTCACTACCTGTCAGAACAGAGCGAGTCAAACTAGTCACATAATGTTATGGAATAGTCCCATTCAATGCAGTACCAGTTCGAGGCTCTCTTCGTAAATGGGGGACTGTGCAAAAAGCGAATTGTATAGAAATGTCATAGAGTAATGCCACACACTTCTGCATTCTCATAACAAAGACAGGATTCAAATGTCACAAAATCCTGGCGCAAAATGCGGCATAATTCTGGAATATCCTCCACACCCTATACTGTAAAAGCTGACATTTTCTCGGTGGCCTTATTTTCGCGCAAAATATTTTCCCGCGAAAATATTGATTTCAACATTCATACAGTGCATCCAGAAGATCGCGGCGAAAAAAACAATTCGCGAAATGTCTATGATATCAAAATGCGCGAAAATATCTGTACGCGAAAATATTGGCTTTTACAGTATTGCAATAGACTTTATTCCATAAAATGCAAGAGTGTGAAGGGTACAATGTGAAGGTTATTACATAATAATTCCCATAATGCATTACTGAATAGATAGATGGATAGTTGGTATATTCCTTATGATATTAATCTATTTATTACCAAGTTGGGTGACAATGACATAGTAGTTTAACTTTTCTTTATCGGCATTTTGAATTTGGCCTTGCATACTATGAGAGTGTAGAAGTATGTAAATGTTACATACAAGCTTCATAACACGTGCCTTGAGCTTATGGTGATGAAATCCCTCGGATGACTGTGTTGCCAAAACGGTTTTTCATAGTTGTTGGTTTCAGACATCAGCAATAGTAATTGGCATGAGACATTGACGTTGCCTTCTGGTCTAAGTGCTAATTTTGTGTGAAACAAAAAATGAGGCTTGTAAGCTTACAGACAAAAACATACACACATTTATAAGCTTGCAAATCTGCAGCTGTGTATACAAGGTGGAGTATTTGAAGCCCTTCAAAACTGTACTGTTTGGCAACACAGCTCTGTTATGGGATCACCTGTTTCTATCCAGTTGCCGACTGATCAATATTTATCTGAAGACGAGTAAATAGGTTTGATATGTTACAGATTTTATTCTTTTACTCTCCCTTTCCCACCTTTATTTGAAACGGCTTTTCCAAAACCATTTGAAGAAGATGCGTTATAATGAAATAACATTGTTTACTGCCACTGGCAAATTATCAGAATCATGCCATTATCAATAAGTTGCTTTATAAAACACCCAAATTGATCAAGATTGTAAAATACACTTTAGGTCATCGGCTACATTGAGATTTACCCAGCGGCAATATACCCTGCATTCACAGCTTTGAAACAAAAATGTGTGAATTCTCATGGTTGGGCTTACATCACACAAACTTACAAAGGGGAATTGTGCTTGAAAACAAATGCTTGGATGTGCAACAAACTGCTTTACACATAGTAACAGGCAGTGAAACATAGTGAATCCTGGGTAATTTAATTAGCAAAGAGGAATGAAGACCCGGATAACTAACCAAGAGATTGATCCAAATGAAACAAGAAGTTATTAAAATCATCTTATGTTCTTCTAGTAGTGAAGTGATATGGGGATGTTGATATGATATGATGCCAAGTTTCATCAAGAAATTCTAATACTTTTTAATTAACGCCATTGCCAGTTGTGTACGTTAGTATGATATCAAGCGTTGACATTCAACTTTTTTGACTGACGTGTACCCCTGTGTGATTCCTGGATACTGCTCATTTCGTATCCCTCAAACCTACTAGGACATGATTTGTGACCTGTAACTATAGGTCCAAAGTTTGTTGTCAGAACTACTATTTGATTACATCTTCCTTGCAGTGGCGGCTGAATCAAATATAATAAGGGGGATACGCGCCCAAAGCTTGTTTTATAATGTTGAAACATGTAGTCAAAAATGCCGTCAACTATTTTCAGTTTTGAACCAAAATGTTTCAGAAAACGTTCCTGAAACCACCTTGTGTGACAAATTGAGCTTATTCATGTTTAATTTGATAAATATTGAAACTAATTCGCGCCAAGCGTGAAATTTAAGGGGGATGATGTGTCCCCCGCATATCCCTGCCTTTGTCACCTATGCTTCTTCCATCCAAGTCCCCACCAATATGGTGCTAAATCCCATTACTAGATGATATTGATCAGTTGGCTATCATTTACCTCTATCAATACATACTACATGTATACAGTTTCTCAAACGTTAGTTCCAATTATGTTGTTGGAATATCATAGGTAATATTTTTTATTAATGATGGTAAAGAGCATTGGGAATACGCCTTTCTGAAGTGCCAAGTAGTCCGTGATGGTGATGCGAAGTGTCTTTTTTAAAAAACAAAAAATTGTGATGTAGTAAAAAGAAATTGTAATTTATTCTACTTGTGGTGTTTTAGCTGTACATGCACATAATTATTGTACCACATTTCACCTACTCATTTCATCTCATCGTAGTTGTAGAGTGTGCGATGCATATTTTGATACTGCTTTGTAATTCAATGTTATACTTATGCCAAAAAATGTTATATTGGTGTTGTTTTCCCTCGGAAATATTTTACGATGTCTTAACAGTTTGCTCAAAAATACCTGCAAGGACGGTATAAAAGTATACCATTAACCACAGATATGACTTTCTTTTGCATTAGCATTGATTCAGACATTGAAATTCATGTTTGAAGGTCCATGCTTTCGATAGCTAAAATTTAGATCTTTTTAAAATTCACCCTCTAAAAATTGAAAAGTGTAGTGAATGTAGGGTTATACCAATATCAATATAACTTTTTTTTTTGCCTTACCACATGAAAGATAGTAAGGACAGATTATTAATCACATTTTTGATTTTACCTCATTTTCACAACCATTTATTTGTCAAATGTATGCTGATGTTTGATAAGAAATCACTTGATTTTACATACCGCTACAAACAATAACTCCAATTCTAGTTCCCTATTGCTTCTGTGAAACAATCCAGCTATGAAGCAAATAAATCCAGATTAAAAGCAAATAAATCCAGTTTAAAAATAAAACAGCAAATAAAACCAGTTTAGAAAGCAAATAAATCCAATTTAGAAAGCAAATAAATCCAGTTTAAACTTGATTTCAATTACTGTTGAGATGTCTGTCTGTAAATTTAAACCTGGTTATCCAGGATTTATGCTGTTATAATATTGTCCGAAAATATTTTTGTAGATAAAAATGTATAGTTTATAATAATAAATATATGCTGTTTTCTGTTTTATATACCGAGTTGGGATTGGTGGAACGACAGTGGATTCCATACTTAATGTTGGTATATTTTTACCATTTATTTTTTACAACTATGCTTGTAAATGTTGTGGTTTTTAAATTGTTGGTAATATTCCTGATTGAATCAATCATCTTTTTTATTTAAATAAAATGAGAATCTGTTACACAACTGTTTTCACAGCAAAATGTGTTGATATTTTTTGTTTGTTTTGTGTTTGAAATGTAGAGGATATTTTATTTGTAATTATCTTCATTGTGTGATGGTTTCTTAGTACACCGACTTAAACATTTTGAGAGCTTATTGCCACAAGGCCTATCTGCTATAGCTGCCAGTTGTTATATATGGGCTATTATATATACTGAGCAATTGGTATTTAACTAAATGTGACTCGGAGCAGCTATTGCAAATATGATATTTTTGTTCAGATCCCTTGTGATGTGAAAAGGCTCTATCTGTATTAGCTGCCATATGTTAAACACTTCTGGTGCTAATGATGCACCCTTGTGAAACTGCAACATTTCACATGGCAGCCATTGTAGATATGACCTTGTGGCTCCAATCTCCTGATTTCATATAGGACTATTTACCACCCACCTCTTATAAGTTAGCCAGTTAAGTCTGATTTAGGTCATTTATATTTAAATATTTATAAATGTTATGGTACCTATACTCTACTTGCACGCATAATGAAAGTGAGGCTCTCCCCTCTTAAAGCGTGCCTAACCGCGATGAACAAACCTGCGTGAAACCGCTGATGCAGTGTGGCGTGACTGGGGAGAGCATCCCTTTCTATGGTTCCATCTGTACCGTGCAAGTAGCATATAGGACAGGTGAAATTGCTGATCTTCTTCTGGATATGACAGCAAAGGATTGTGGGATATTTTATGAGGTATAATATGAGTTGAGCGCCAGAAGGCCGTAATTCAAGAAATGCTATTTTGAGATAATCGACTTTCAAATATTTGGGACTCATTACAATACACTGTAACACCCAACTTATAATTTTAGTCAAATTCAGAGTGTTTATGAGTTATCTCTTTATGGTTCTGAAAATCGAGGTTATATGGATTATTCTTGTACCAAAATATAAATTTGCCCATAAATTGAGTTACGGCCTTCTGGCGCTCAACCCTCGATATTTTATATAACTTTAGACTGCACCAAATGCAGTGTTTTGTGTTATCATTCCCATCATTTATTGCACATGACCTCATAAACACCAATCTAACTGATCTAGTGTCACAGTGCATTATTTACACTAGGACGGTTTACTTCTGTCCATTCATTACAGTTTGAAACTATTCATAATGAAATACTCATCATAGGAATAAGAGATAGTGTGTGGATGGTCAATTTTTGCTGACAAAGTATACACATTTATACGGCAATACAGGGGACAAATATATATGGACATGAAGTGCTCTTGTTTGACTTTGGCTGGCATCAGTAATGTTGGTGACACCAAGTGACAAAAGCCTGTATATCCTTCAGTTAAAAAAATCAGCAGTCATTGAAGATGGCGTTTCTTTGCATATTATTGATTTACTTGTTAGGTGTAACGTCTCTGTTCTGTAAACAGCCCTTCAGCATGTATAAAGTGTTACATTTCTCTGTACAGCCCTTCAGCATGTATATAGTGTTACATTTCTCTGTCACGCTATCGAACAACACCCTCTGATACTTCGCTGTGTAAAAAACCTCTCCCATCCAAAACTGGCCCAAAACGTGGCAAGATCAGTCTGATGGATGGGAGTGATACCAATAAGTGAGCCCTCTATCGATAGGGCAGTCAGAGAGTTGTTCCTAGTGTGACAAGGAAAAGGAAAAGGGTCTACCGAATTGACTAGTATAAAGTAACACTGCCCAATGGTTATACATAGGAAGTGTTGCTTTATACAAGTTCAAAGGGCAAGAGCACTTGCCAGGTTTTGACATATGTATTTTTGGTCCTTGAACATGTTTAGAACAGACTGCCGAAAGGTTATACATAGGTAGTGTTACTTGATAAATGCTGACGGGCCGGATTGAATTACAAGGTTTTGACAGAATAGCAACAATATTAATTGTAGATATATGGTTAGGAAGAGTGACTTATTTTAAAAAATAAAATCCATTCAGATTTCCTCTTTTTTAATCCCTTAAAACTTATACTGTCCAATATGATGTAAGATTTTAAAGATCCCCTGATAATTAGCTATTTTATCCTTACCTCAAGTTGAGTGTATGCTGTTTTGTTACATGTTTCCACTTTCACCACCGCTACTATTTATATACCAAATTCAATGTAGTTTATACCAGTGCTCGACTCGTTCATGCTAACCATGTGGACCGTTGTGTCTTTTTTCTATACAGTTTTTTTTGTAGTGTGGGTAATAAGCATGCTGGTTATGTTTGTTTGCTATACTATTCAGTTGTATGGTTAAAATAACATGTTTTATTGTGATTTTTTCCATTCCCCCTCTCTATACGTAATATTGTTTAAAAAGCTCCTCATTTTGCTTGAGTGATTTACATTTTCCTTATCGAACGAAATAAGTTGTTTTTGTTCCATTAAGCTTAAGATGTTGTTTTCATACACACATTGCTACAGTATGTAGTTGATATGTTTGGATAATTTGCCTATACCATCATGCTGAGTTTTCTTTTTGCCAAAATTACAAAGTAAAATGTCTCAAATTTTAGTGAAAGAATGCCAAGCCCATGTAAATGTAATCAATGGGCCCCAGCAAAAATGATGATATCGTCCATCCCTACTTAATGAAATAGTAATAAATGCTGTAACTGTTCTTTATCAAAACAAATTGCGTCTGTATGTGTTTATAACTCAGTACATGTAATGCAGCTGATTATGTGCTTACAATGTATACATGCAGCCAATGTTATGAAAAGTCCTTTATATAAGAAAATTATCACCCAATATTATGAAGCCCTATATCAAAATGACATTTATCTAACATAGTTTAGTTAGTTTTTGAAATACAATAAATTGTCCACTATTGCATGATTAAAGTATGATAGACCCTAAGTCCACTTAGCTCCAGAAATAGATATAAATGATCAGAGTACATGGTGTGTCCAATCAAAGAAATGAATTTGAATTTGAACACATGAATTTGTGTTATAAATGACCTAAATTATTTAAATATGTCATAATGAAATGGTCTCGGTGTGTATTAAAGGTGAACAAATATTGCTGATGATGATAAGTTATTAAAGTACTGAACTAAGATGATATTTATATAAATGCCGAATACTGTTTTGATAAGAGTGATTTTAATCTGCCCATTGGATATTTTTATTTATTATTATTAGAGTTTGTATTATCTTACAAACTGAAAATATTGTAGTACTTAATGGTTTGCAAGGCCTGACAATGAAGTTATATGATGAATAGCATCATCTACTTTTGACCACTATAACATATAACTATATAGTCGATGGCAAAGGAATTATCAATACTTATGATGTGCCTGTATTTCTTTTAAAATAAAATATAGACTCGGACAAACTGGCGTGAATTAAACTAACAAAGACCTTAAAAATACACTGACACGAACCCAGTCCCTCTCACATTCGCGGCGATAGGATTATCCACTAGACCACAGGGGACTGTGTCTACATGGACACCAGAAGAATGAGCGCTAATGTATACAAAGCCTTTGTTGAGAGTCTCTAGCAGCCAAAATACATAGTAAATATATTAAATGTATTTCTTTTTATTAGATTTGAAGGGAAAACCCCAAACCCAGGTCAGCAGATTTTTGATGAAGTGTAGGATTGATACAAAAAAGAAAGGCATTATTGTAATAAGGCCTCAATATTCACATGTCTTTACGACATCAATTACAGATTTTGTTCACACATAATTGGGTATTCAATGGATCCAGTCATGAGAATGTAGTATTGAAAAAAAATTGAAATATTCTGCCAGCTTTTATTTGATCATAAACTTTTATTGCTACGCTGGTTTATATTGATGTAGAATGTGAAGCTGCTAATGTTGCAAACTCATCAGTTACTATAGTTTTAGTCAGTTCCAAATTGCCGAGAAATATGCAGTTTTAATTCTCGTTGCGCATGCACACGATTTAGGTATATGCACAGCGTCGCACGTCACGCACAAGATGCAAAGTTCACCATGTTGCGAAATGTGAGTGTTGTGCGCGTCAACGCTCTTCTGTTTTAATTCGCTGTTGTGTTGGGAGACTCACCAATTTGGAACTGATTGTACTATAATTAGATTGTATTCATTATGTTGGGAATGCACATGATGTTGTAATTGATATTACAATGTTGTTAAGCAATAGTGTAATAATGGACCAGACTGGGTTCTATGGTGCAACATGCCTCGGAAGTAAAACACCTTACATTGTCTATAAATAAAAACATCAGTTTCGTTGGAATTTTATAGGATTTATACAAGTTGATTGTGTATGATGTTCTGCTAAATTTCTTTTCTCCACAAGATAGTATCTTAATAATTTTTTTTGTTACTCATTGTCACATGAATAAGGAATGGAAACTTTTCAGAGGTATATAATATACCATTATGCATGGAAACTGTTATGCATGAGTTGATATCTACCTCATTGGTATTCGTTGACAAGTTTGGTTAAATTGAGAATTTTATCCGTTTATATTGGGCACTTCCAGAGGCAACTCGTAAATAAACATTAACACTGATTAACAACTTTAACAATTCAACTGAGTGGGAGGCACATTACTGGGCCCAAAAAAGTTGTTTGATGGTCTTCTTACAACCGACCCTAATTTTGGAGATTTCAGAAAAAGTGTTGGGGGTCTATGGGCAATTAAACAATTTGTTTTTGGCCTTGTGTGGTTGCCAAGATAACTGCAATGTACAAATGTTGAAAAAGGAACTGCTTTATTTTCTTATTCAACCTGTATCAAATAAAAATGCAAGAATCATTATGATTATAAAGCCAGTGCTGAAACTTAAGGTAACTCACAAAAAAATACCTGCCCAACAGAAATTCCACCAGCCAGTGTAACACACTTACACTTTGAATTCAAAAGAATTAACCTGCCAGCCTGCCCGACATATAAGTTGCCCGCTATGGGCAGGCGGACAGGTGCTATTTCCATGCCTGTATAGCATCCATTTTGTACAGAAACGAGTGCTCTATATTCACTATCTGTAGCAATAGAGCAATGAGGTTCGTTGCTAAGGCATAAAAAACCTGTTCTACGGGCCTGTGCGACCCATCTTTGTCTCATTTTCATTTTGTTAGAAAAATGTTGGGAAATGTTTGTGATTTTTTTGAGGTCACCTTATTCTTACATTTAAATAATTTACATGGTATTTCATCTGTCGAGATAAGGATGCAATAAGTAAGCTGTAAAACTTGTACTGGTCATTAAGATTGTTTGTGAGGCTATACATCATGATGAGCCACAGCTTGGAATAACACAGTAAAAATAAAT
Organism: Ophiura sarsii; assembly: GCA_035610835.1. Taxonomy (NCBI): domain Eukaryota; kingdom Metazoa; phylum Echinodermata; class Ophiuroidea; order Amphilepidida; family Ophiuridae; genus Ophiura; species Ophiura sarsii. The sequence goes on from CM069453.1 coordinate 18,096,563, forward strand.
AACAAGTATAATGAAAGTGTATGATAGAATCAACAAATCTGGTTTGTTCCATTGACGAACTGTAAAAGTGGAAATATTTGCGCTTGAAGAAGCTACCGTGAAAATAATAACAAGCGAAAATATATCTTTTGCGTATATGTCTACATGATGAAGCTACATATCGCGCATTCATAATCATAATCATATAAAACAGTTCAAAATTGGCAAATCGCAAAAAGAAATATACAATACAATATATCTTTGAACATTTCATGTTGTTTGTATTTATAATGTGCTTTCTAATGAATATATATTTTGACAATCTTAATAACAGGGCTTACTGATCCACAACCAAAATCTGAGTAAATTCTTAAAAAGGAAAATAATTGGGGTCTGTATTGAATCGTTCTGTGAAGTCGATCGTGTGGTAGCATTTTGAATGTTTTATTTCATTTAAGATATTGTGTATTTGTAGTGATTTAATTAATTAGTAAATGGTTTGGATAAGTGCCAAATTTCTTGAAAGGGTCCAACATTAAAGATGCCAACAAATTTTATAAGTAAAGACATTTTTAGTCAGTTTTGCCTTACTTTAATCTATACACATGGAAAAAAGTATCGCACCACTTTTTTTTGTTTGAAAAGTGCAAATGTGGCCTCGAATTTTGCCACCATGGTGTGATATTAAGGATCATTTGTTTGCGTAAGCTGTCCTACAAAATGCTATGCAATAAAAGGGCCACATTTTAGTTTGTGACGTAATCGATGTAATGTTTTTCAAGGCCAAGGGGAAAATGCATGCTTTTGTCCAAAAACATGCATAAAACAAGTTTGGGTATAACTCGATATTGAATAGACTTTAAAAACTTAAAATAGTCATTATATTAGTTCTGTATTTGGTGCAAGAAATGTTCCATTTAGACAGTATATGCTACAATGCAGTGAATGAGTCCAAACATGCCATTTTTTTGTTGCTCATAAATTCAGTATATACGATGAGGTCACCGTTGATTTTTGTATTATTATTTGACCTCGGTCAACACTTCCGCAATATTGTTTTTGTCATTTGAACTTATTTAAAATTTGACTTATTTTGACCTTTGACCCCATAACCGTTGGGTGTACGAGAAAGGGTGTTTTTTCATATTTGAGGACAATCGGGCAACTTTTGAAATTTGACCCCAGATGACCTTTGACCTTGGAAGGCTGGAATGTGTTACCAGGGATTACAACTATAGAGATTAATCATTGGGCCTCTCAATATCGCGTTATATCCAAACTTGTTTTATGCATTTTCCCATTGGCCTTGAAAAACATTACATCGATTACGTCACAAACTCAAATGTGGCCCTTTTATTGCATAACATTTTGCTGGACAGTTTTCGCAAACAAATGATCCTTAATATCACACCATGGTGGCAAAATTTGAGGCCACATTTGCACTTTTCAACAAGTGGTGCGATACTTTTTTCCATGTGTATAGATATATTGATTGATTTATGAAACATCCAACCAGATCCTACCATGTGTATTGTTGATTGTGCTGTGTACACTGTTTATGTATTCACAGGCGGGTAGAGGGTTCGAATCATTTTGCATAATTAATGAGATTGTCACCTGTGGGTATTCAATGCTATTCTTCCAACATTTTTAATTATTCACCGAGATTATGTGCAGAGTAACTTGTCATCATCATTTTGTAGATTGTTTTGATATGCAACGAGAATCGTGATTGGTCGACTGAATGTAAAACAAAGATCGTGAGTGGTGTCACCACAAGATATTTTCAAATACATTATTTTAAGGAAAATATACAAATCTGCAACAAACTGACAACTTTCCATGGACGTAAATGAATATTTGTGTTTTTAACAATATATGGCGTTCTAGCCAGTCTTCAAGTGGGTGTGTACAGAGACATGGTTTATGAAGATGTGCCTGATGTAGTCATGTGATGTAGTCATGTGTTTAAGTCATATGATAGTCATGTGATATATTGAATGAAGGGGATATTTGAATACTGTACTTTATGTTAATATTGCTACAGTGTTTATGTGGTTTGATAGTATGTCCTTCTTGATGGATACTATAATACCAAATAAATATTGTGAATAATTTTTTGATTATGTCTTTGTACCAATAAATTTGCAGATATGTAAAATAGTTTTGTTCAAGAGTGCTTTATATGTCAATCTATGACCCGACTCCTAATGCGGATAACATACCAAGGTCGCTTTGCGATCCGGGTCTTTCCTGATGACGTAATTTGTTGTTCAATCCAATGCAATCAAGTCAGCTGTGACTTCACAACTTTCCAAAAGTCGGGACAGGTCGCTAGGCTTGGATCACTGCAGTTGAGTTCTATCGCGTCGATCTGTCGAATTGCTGTGAGCGATTTGTATTACATAGTCCTCTCGAACGACCTAAGATCGCCATGACCTGCGACCAGCTAGTAAGTTGTGATAGGCAAAAGGGTGAGTTTACTATTTTCAAGATTTAAAAATTGTCAATAGTAGATTTACAAATGAAGAGCTGTTTGCAAAAGGCCTACATCCACTTCTGCCTTTTACTCATTTTGCGTTATTGAATGGATGGCTATTCATTATGTGGAATTTGGCTTGTATTGGTTGGTGCCTCAATTGGCGTGCATGGATGCACTAATCCAAGTCATGGAAGCAGTAATAAACACAAAGCATGTTCAGAGGGGCATAAGTGATCGGCGTAAATTTAGACCCTGCAGCAATCAAAATTCCACAAATATTTCCTCTACTCCGGACAGTTGTCCACGGTACTAAATACAACGTTACTCCGAAGTTTTCCGACAAAGTTAACACGACCATCGCAGGGGGCTTAGGAGTAAATATCGGAAGTACACACACCGCACCCTTTGACCTTTGACAACCGCACGAGTTCTGATTATTTCAAATCCTGTTTTCGGCAGCCTGGTGCTATAAGCATTTGTTTCCAGTTTACAATACGATTTCATCCGTTATTTCCAAATTGCCGGTTCCTTTATTCGATTATTTCAGCTAGGTTTATTTATCGCTCGCTTGTAAACATGAATTCAAGATCGAAATTTCTCTTTTTGTTACTAATTTTTTGCCTCTTTTCGGATGGTGGTATAAAAGATTTAATGCCTATATGCTGATAGCAACAGCGGTATTTTTTCAAGGCAGACGATCTGATAGGGATGAGCAGCATCGGATGCGTTTGTGGCATCGTCACATCATTGGCGAAGGTTTACGCCAGAGATCTTAACACGGCCAATCGTTAATCCGACCTTACTCCGAACGAATTTACGCCTGTCTGAACGCAGCTTAAGCCATACAATAATTTGATTAATTCCATGGACCTGTCAATACAAATTCACTATTGCAAAATGAGTAACATGTCGGGGTGGTCTGGTGGCCCTTTTGCAACAAAGCTCTTCAAATACAGAGTGGTCCAAAGAGGCAAATGTATCAAAATTGGGGAAACCTGTTTATTTTAAGATATTCCTTAATTAAAATATCTTGTTGGTATATGGTGAAAACGGCGTTGAAATTAAAGCTCAAATTAAGAAATAGCGTCAATTTAAAGAAAACTTGTCAAATACAAGTTTGTCCATACGTAAGTCTATGGCAGTCATGGATGTTTCCATATAAACTCCTCAAAAAAAGTACTATTGAGTTGACAATATCCCATCCCATAGACTTGCGTAACACGTGGACAAACTGGTTTTTGACCATTATTCTTTAAACCGTCGCCATTTCTTAATTTATGCTTCATTTTCAACGCCGTTTTCACCATAAATCACCAAGATAATGGCGTTTAAGATAATATTAAAACAATTATTAGATGTCTCGTCCATTTCGAGAAATATGCATTTTAAAAAGTGTAAACCTTTTTTGGACCACTCTGTATTGGTCAATCGGTTCCAGTTTACCTATTCCATTGTACATAGGAAACCATGGAAACCACCATGGACCAATCAAATTCCAGCATCCTATGATGCTGTTGGTTTCACTCTGAAAGAATATTCAAAGCTTTAAGCAAATTATCCTCAAAGAACAGGTTTCGCCAATTTGGAACTGACTGCACTATAAATACGAGGGGGTATAAAAATGTTCTTAACATCACCAAGAAGTGAAGGAGCCAGAAACTTTTTTTTTGTTATGTGACTCTTCAGACATCTTTAAAAAGTCACTGTGCAAAGTTACACATTTCTCCCACTTTTTATTACCTGTCCACAGACCGCCATTGTAGAGATCCTCAGATTGACCGCCATTGATTGATCCTCAGATTGCCTCAGATTGCGTTATTCACCAAAACAGCAATAAATAGTTTAACGCTTTGACAGAAAGGGGTCAAAGGTCATTACAAACCAGCTTGGTGACAATAACCTTATGGGTAACATGGAGTATACACAGATTGACCTCTAATGACCCCTACATGACATTTGACCCCTTTCTGTCAACACTTAAAACCATTAATTGCTGTTTTGGGAATAACGCAATCTGAGGCAATCAGAGGATCAATCAATGGCGGTCAATCTGAGGATCTCTACAATGGCGGTCTGTGGACAGGTAATAAAAAGTTGGAGAAATGTGTGACTTTGCACAGTGACTTTTTAAAGATGTCTGAAGGGTCACATAACAAAAAAAAGTTTATGGCTCCTTTACTTCTTGGTGATGTCAAGAACTTTTTGATACCCCCTTGTACATCTTCATCAACAACTTTGCCAAACAGTTCATTTATGGTAGCATAGTGGCCCTGCTTTAGGGCTCCCACACAGGAATCATATCATTATATATTACTGTTTTTTGTAACATACACGTTCTGGCAGCGTTCATAATCCACCTCGCTGGATGTGAACAAAAGAAGAGTCTACCTACTCATAAATTCCAAGGAACAGGTATGTGTCATGACATAGGCACCAGTACTTCAAAAGGTTTAAAATTATGTAAAATTTGTTACAGGTATAGGGTAAAGTCGCCTATTTTCGGTCACTGGTCAAAATCGTGTAGTTGCATCGGTCGTCGCCATTTTAAAAGCAATACCGGGCATCAACTATGCGGAGGGTTTTTAGTGGTCAGTTTATAACGACGAAGTCATTTTTATTACACGATTTGGGCGAAGTGACCGAAAATAGGCGCTGACCGAAAATAGGCGACTTTACCCTAGTCATTAATTGTTACCCAAACACTATTCAGTAGTGTAAGGTGAAATCATGCATGTCTTCTAACACTTGGAGCCAAGAGTGTCCACACACCCCTATAAGGACAATAAAGAACTGATTTTGTCAGACATTGTAATGTGCCTGTATACATAGAAAGATGGCGTCTAGTAACTGGTATGACCTCCACATGATTGTATACACTCAAGACAGCGTCAGTGCATGCTTAGAATCCTAAGGAGTCGTGAGGAATGTTCCTCCACTTTTCAACCAAAGCATCCGCTAGTGCCTGTACAGTATCTGGAGCATACTGTCGATCTGCAATACCTCATTAATATTTATGAGATAATAGGTATAAATCCTGCCATTTCATTGGTCTGGACACAGTGATAATAAATTGAGCTATTGATGAAATTGTGCTATTTCCTGTGGTAATATTGACTATTTCCCTATATCATCGTATCAAGAGACAGAAGTTCTCTACATAATAGCGTTCTCCAAGAAAAAATGGAACATCCAAGATGGCGTCAGTTACGAATCCGTCTGATGGGAAAAGCGAGGGTTCAGCACAAGAAAGTGATTCATTCTGAAGACATGACCAAGATTTTATGCCTACTATCTCATAAATATTTATGAGGTGTAATAAAACAAATATTACATGGTATATCAGGGAAATAGTGCAACTATGCATTTCCTCCCGAGGTACTGGCTACCATGCCTACCATCCCTCACCCTCTGGGTCCGGGGTGGTAGGCCTGTAGCTCGGGGAAAATGGTTTGCACTATTTTCCCTCTAACCATGTAGTATTTGTGTATGTTCTCCAATATATTAAACTAGATTACGTAACAATATTCAAAAAGTATTTTCGACAATTGTTTCACTAAACTCGAACCCACGAGCACTCGGGACAATGAATGAATCTTTTCATATTTCTGGGAAAGAGAGTGTTTTTTGTTGTTGCTACTGTTGCGAAGTTATTTCATGACAGCTCTAGCTATATGACATTTTTTCTTTGCAAGAGCTAATTTGAGCTGATTCGAATTCTCAAATATTTCATTTTCATGCATTTCCTTTTTCATTTCACCATGCAATTATATGATTATATTTAGGCATGAAAACATGAGAGTTAAAAACAGAAAATAATACTGTTGAAAGCCGAGGACAAACAGCATGTAATGTTAATTTAGCATCAATATTTGAGGACCAAATTAACTGATTATGGGAAAAATCTCACCCACTCACATGCTACAAAAATTGACGCAATGATGAACAATAATCAGTTAACACATGAGGCAGAATTTTGGTCATATTGTGATATGGTTTATTGTGGTACTTGCATGCATACCCTGATACAATGCAGAAAAGTAAAGGATTTAAATAAGATAGTAGAAGAAAATATACCATATACATTTTTAAACTGAAAATATTCTGAATCAAATACTACAAAATAGAATATCTATATTTTATAGATTTATAACCACTGAAGGTAACACAAGTATTAGTATAGATGACATGACATGTTGTTGACAAACTGATGGACATTAGGCGATAAAAAAGACAATCCCTGTTAAGGGCCAGACCGACCCATTTTGTTTTAATTAAAAATGAAAATAAAATAGGAATTAGTTTTTTAACATCCAGGAATTTTTTTGCACATTTTTGAAAATATTTGGAAATGTTTGAAATTGTTTGCAATTTTTTGGAAATTGTTGAACAAATTCACTTAAAATGCCCGATTTTTTTTGAAGGAAAAAACCCCTGACTGACCGACCCTACCTGAGAGATCTGCTTTCCCCTAGAGCAGGGTGGTGTTTTTTCTTCACCTATCATACTGAGCGATAAAGGTCATTCCTGATGACATGCTTCATGTCATTTGATGTTCAAATTATTGTATTTTAGTCACTGGTGACTTACCAAAAGTTTGCTACAGTTGACTTCATTCAGTTCAACTGGTCGTTTGATTTTAACAGTAGTAGCCAGCGATTCAATTTTCTGATTCCACACAAGCGGCTTAAATGCATATTATGTGATCTTTTCCAGGGGGCGCCCGCTATTCATGGTTATTTTTAGAAAGTAATTAGGAATCGTATCGCTTTGTAACTCAGAATATATATTTTTATGATTTATGATCAGAAATGTAAATCTGCAAGAAAATCTTTCTAAACAAAATCATGAATAGAGGGTGCCCCCCTGAAAAGATCACATAATATGCTTTTAAATCACCACAACCTGGAACTAGCTAGTATGTAATGGGCAATATACACATGCCATTTTGAAGAAGATGAAGAAGAAATGAAGAAGAAAAAAGGCTGACGCAACCCGAGAGGCCTGTTTACCCGTAGAGCAGGGTGATTTTTTCATCGCCTTATGAATGTTTTTGTATTTAAAAAGGCTGAAACAGGGCACTGAGATTAACTTCTTTTTAAACACAATCTAAATATAGCTACAATAGAGTCCTCTGTGGTGAACTAACAGCTCTTGAAACGTTACACGAACAATAATCCTGGTTTTCTCTTCATATTCAGATGGGTAACGCATGATCGTTCCTGGAGTTGAAATACCGCCTCCCCCTTTATTTGACTGTGTTTCAAGGACATTTCTGCTCAGTTGCCCCTTTCGCACAAAAACAAAGACATTTTATCTGAAAAAATCACCCCTTTTTAACCATTTCAAGGACACTATATAATTAGCTCCCCCTTTTTGTGCAAAAACAAGGACACATTTGGTTCAAAATACCCCTTTTTCTTATTCCAGGATTATTTGCTATAATGACACAATATACTCATCATTTTAACTTGTAAGATTGATTACATTACTTTAATAATGTTAAAGCTTTGGGTTACAACTTATAACAGACCTACCCTTTTCTTTCTATTTTCCGCGGACAAAGTTTAAAATCACACACCTAATTTTGGGAAAACGAGGATGTGATATAACTCCCCACCCCCTTTTCAGCAAGTTTGGGAATGATCATACATACCCAAAGTCAATATTGACTGAAACCACAGGGTTCCAAGCCAGATTACTTGTTAACATTATATATCTACAGAAAATGTAACCAGTAAGGTCCTTCTTGGTCCAAAATACTGCTTAATGTGTACTACACAAGATAACATTTAAACGTTTTGAAAGCTAAAATAAACTCTAGTATAAATGCATTGCACTATCCCTTACTGAGTTAACCTGTATTTACATTACACGTGATGTCTATTTTTTAGTTAATTGCAGCCATGTCTGGAAAAAATGTAAATTTTGCCAGCAATGAAGCAACAACACCAGAGACATTTTGCTTCTTAAATGTCAAGTATTACTTTTTTTAAAAGTCAGATTAAATGTTAAGGATGTTCCTATGGCTAGCAAAACAATCTTGATATTGAAGTATAAGGTAGAGCTGGCTGGTTACAACAAAAATATCTTTTACTGGAGGTAAATCGGGTGTACGGTTCAACAAATATAACAATTTAAGTCATTTTGAATTCATAGTACTCCCCCTCCTCAACTTTAACAATGAATTTTCTAGACGCTACCATAATCATTTACGAGGGGGTATCAAAAAGTTCTTGAAATTACCCAGAAGTGAAGGAGTCCGAAACTTTTTTGTTATGCGACTCTTGAGACATCTTTAAAAAGTCCCTGTGCAAATGTCACATATCTCTCCCACTATTTATTACCTGTCCACACAGACCGCCATTGCAGAGATCCTCAGATTAACAGCAGTAAATAGTTTAAATTGTTGACAGAAAGGGGTCAAAAGTCATTACAAACAAACTTGGTGACAATAATCTTGTGGGTAACATGGGGTGTACACAGATTGACCTCTGACCTCTAATGACCCCTACATGACCTTTGACCTTTCTGTCAACACTTTAAACTATTTATTGCTGTTTTAGGAATAACGCAATCTGAGGCAATCTGAGTATCAATCAATGTCGGTCAATTTGAGGAGCTCTACAATGGCTGTCTGTGGACAGGTAATAAATAGTGGGAGAGATGTGTGACTTTTTAAAGATGTCTGAAGGGTCACATAACAAAAAAAAGTTTCTGACTCCTTCGCTTTTGGGTGATTTCAAGAACTTTTTGATACCCCCTCGTATATGCCCTCTGACATATCAAGGGTTGAGCACCAGAAGGCCGTAACTCAATTTTTGGGCAAATTTAAATGTTGGTACAAAAATAATCCATATAACCTAGATTTTCAGAAACATAAAGAGATAACTCATAAACACTCTTAATTTGACTAAAATTGGAGTTGTAAGTTTGGTGCTACAGTGTATTGTAAATATTTTAAAACATTTGAAAGTTGATTATCTCAAAATAGCATTTTTTGAGTTCCCCTTTTGGCGCTCAACCCTCGATATGAGGGAAGGATATTACCTAAGAGTAGGATATTCATGAATGGATTAAAGCTCATCACCAAGGGTCGCATTATGACGCGTCTGCGCGTCCTAGACCTCTCACTTTTGAATAGTGACGCGTCAGATTTCAAATTGGAAAGCCTTGCGGGTCCCGATCAAAATTGAAGGGACCCCTCACATTTGACGATGTATGGAAATGGAAACCTTAAGAAATTCTGTAAATTACATATCTATCCTTTGCTCACAATATAAATTCAATAAAACTGTCCTCATCATCGATCATACCCGTCGACCCCTGACTAACCAAACCATAAGTCATCGACTCATAGTGTGGCCTCTAATTTTCCTAAATCAGTTTCTTCTATTTTCAAATACCCATACTTCGGGACCTCTCATTTTCTTGAGGGACCCCTTAAATTTGTTTTTTGAAGTCCTACGGGGTCCCGAAAAATGTCATGGGACCTCTCACATTTTTGATCCAGTGCTATCCCTGCTCATCACCATTCAACTGAATTATGTTAGCTATTCAATAGGTTTAATATTGGTGATTTCATGAACATCTTTCTCATAGGAAGGTACTGCAATTGTATCGTCACTCGATATTTTGGCCGTAACTTCAAAATTGTGAGAAATGTCACCAAGTATCAAAATATATAACAAGGCGGTTCTCGAACGGCACGTCTAACCAGTTTGTGCAATAGTGTCTATTAACATGTAATGAGTATTTGTATCAACAGTAGAGGGTTGGGAGAATAGTCCTATTTATAAATAGGCCTTTTAGACCAGCCTTAGTAAAATAATCATACTGTAACTCGCCGACTGTGTAATTGGCAGAGCATGAAAGTGATATTGGTAGTCCCATCCACTATTATGGCCTACAACGAGTTCCCTGATCAATGGAAATCAGGCCTATAATGTAAGCCTGTCGTGTATCCCAGTAAGGAGACACACATCACAATGTTTTCCTAGCAGGTACGCAGCTACGAGATACGCATCTGATGTAGCGCTAGCGCATGCTTGTACTTGTGCATATTTTTTAGCTCAAGCACTTTGACGCAGCTACGGGGTGTGTGTGTATGCATTATGCAGCAGGCACTGCTTGTACTTATTTACGCACTACTCTATTCCACAATTGTTTGTTTAAATATTAATTAGACAATAGCACTAGTTAGATAGCACTAGTTCTGCTATCTGCAAATCCAGTACACTATACAAGCTGGGTGGATGTGGTAGGCATGGATCCAGCACTCACATCCGGACAACCACAATGTAGAGAGACTATTGATGTGGTGTGAGGCAGGTAAGCCAGTGTACAAGGGCACCAGAGGCCACTATATGCTAAAGAATGCTTTGAAATTGAGGGCACCAAGGCCAAGTCAAAAAGGGCATGGAGGCCATGGCCTCGATGGTCTTTCTGTAATTTGAGACCTGGTGTGAGGCCAAAGTAAGTAATTTTATCAGAAATCTATGGAATAAAACACATAGTGTATATCTATATTTTACACTATCCTTGAAAATTACCAAATCGGGGCAGTCCCTATTAAATTAAGAATGGGCAGGTATGCATCAGTCAATATTGGGAGTTTTAGCGAGCAAATAAAAACACACCTGGATGTTATTCATGGTACTTTGTCATCATTTATTCAATGATGTTTGCAAAATAAATATTTAGACTGCCTGTTCATTCTTTTGCGCTCACTGTTTAACAAATTTGAAAAATGTCCCCCTATTACAATTAAGGTCCGTTCATACTCCCGTCATTGCGCATCGGCCAATAAAAGTTGACATTGCTTCAACTTGTGCTGCGTCGACGTCGACGTCGGCCGACACGCAATGACAGGAGTATAAACGGAACTTTATTTACATTCGGGGATTGTTTTGTAGTGATGTCGTTGAAACCACTAAAAAAAACTGAACGGGAAACATTTCAGAAACAAAACGCACAAATTTGAGCAAAAAACAATGTAAGTAGTTTTAAAAAAATCATCAAGTAAAAGTCAATCGCATTTACTGTTTAATCTGGGTGAATCTTTTTACCAAGGCACCCAATTTACATGTTTGTACATGAGACATCTAAAACATGCAAAAGAACTCTAAATTATGTCCTTCATTCAATTAAAAAAACCCAGAGATTAATTTATGGTGTTATTATTCAAAATTGATGTGTTAACATTTTTCAGTTCAAAATTGTTTGCATGCTCAGAAAGTGTTTTTTAAAGTTGAGAACCCACCAGAAGAGTTCACCACAGACCAACTGGTCATACACTGGTTCACAGACAGTACAAGAGTCCCAGGGGTCACTCGGCATACATTACGAATATGCATCCAGGTCCAAGAAAAACATCGAAAAAGAGTCAAGCTTTCACCGCATGACGTTGTTGATGTCTTTTTGGTATATTTGTAACTGGAATATCAATGTTTAGGGTTAGTAATTGTATTGTTACATTGTGAGTAAAATGGAGAAGAAAAAAAAAAGGCGTTATTTGGGTCGTTATATTTTGTCAGCATGCATTTATTTATGCATTGAATATGCGCAGTGAAATCCACACTCCATCATTCATGATATGGTTCCAGTTGTTATCGCATTGAACTGAGTGTGAGTGACGCTGTTTAGGTAGGGTCTGGAGAGTATGTGCATGTTACGCTAATAGGGGTATCAGAATGATTTTGTGCTTTGGGACGTTTAGGGTCCATTTTGGAGATGCTTGGATCAGCGTGTATAGCTGTTTGGTCTGAGAGTGACCCCCCCTAGGGATAGAGTTCATTGTAATCGTGGTCAATTCGCAAAAGAAATGGAATGTGGCTAGTAAGTATATAGCCAAGCGTGGGTTTTCGCTTTTAATTTCACAAAACACCTTGCTGAGTATGTATGAAGAAGTGTCTTAAACTAAACATACTTGTCGGAATATATGCAAGTTTAAGAATCATTTGATTGAGATTAGTTGACATAACGGCAATAAGATCATATTGTCAATGTAAATTAAGCTACTTGATAACGCATATTTATTTTAATTGATTTGATTAAAAAAGGACAAAACCCAGACAGTTGATATAAATATAGGACAAAACCAAGACAATTGTACAAAAATAACATACTTGGCTTTTCAAAAATATTTTTAAGCACGTTGTGAACAATTAACAATACTTTTTACACGACACCATGATTAGAGTTGGGAAATAAATCTTTAAGCCCTGATACCACTACCAGTGTGGATTTTAAAGGGGCACTGAGAAACCCTACGGGGAGGGAGCTCTAAATTATTTTCAGAAGTTGGGTTTTCACATATACGTTATATTATGCTTACATTATGTACTAACTACCACCTGAAATTATAGAGCTTAATTTGCAATATTTCATGTAAAATTCATGAATTTGATAGTTTGTTTAATTTAGCGGAGTAATTATGTTATACCCTCCACAAGGTATTCATAGTGCGTGATTTTTAAGAACGACGCATACTAACCGATGTTGGTGTAACAGAATTATACCAAATTAATCTAAACTAGCGGCACGCCCGTCCTTTGGACGAGCTCCCGCTAGTAAGTAGGGCCTACCAGATAGAACACCTACAAAAGCGTTGAAAACTGTATCACGAAATTGTTTAAAAAATACATTCATGAGTTAAAATATAATGCATCATTGAATGCATAAGCCTATTTTCTGACCTGAAATTGAATGTTTTCCGTCATTACCCATATACCATACATACATGAGTAAATATAATACAGGTCTATATTCTGATATGAAATTGAATCCTTCCCATCATAGCCCCAAGCTATATCCCATGGTTCATAAGAAAACATAAACCACATTTTTTCATTACCTTGTGGCCCTCGGTTATTCCACATTTCTTCATAATCCTCCTTTTTTATTTTGGTATTTTGTTATCAGTATTGTGCAGAGAGACATTCTCTCCCCTACAGGTCCTTAATTGAAAAGCCGTCAAATAGGGGGAGGGCAGGGACGGTATTTCAACTCCAGGAACGATTATGCTTTACGCATAATATTTACATAGCACCATTTCTGAACATTACAGATACCGTATTAACAGTAATATCGTAACATTGCAGTCTGAAAAGAACGGTTTGTCTCTGCATACAAAAACCCATAGCATCATGCAAATTGTGCTTTCTTTGGGGAGTTTTCTTTTATTTGTCTTCCTCTGTCTTTAAAAAGATCTATCTCATTATCTTATCTTTTACAATTATGAGAAACATGACGAGTAAAACTATAAAGGAGGGAAAAAACCTAATTGGTCATCACCATATGTTCCTGGCTGATGTAGATAAAAACTTTCCCCTGCCCAATTTTACAAAACAGTTTATATTATCATTGGTTTTTGTATAGAAAATAAATGGGCAAGCATGGAAAATAAATAACATGACGTATGGTACAAAGCTTTAGTATTCTAAAAACATAAACCCTATCAAAACCAGAACCATAAGAGATTTGCACCAGTAACAACCTCACACAACCAGGGATGATGTCATTTGATCAGCTTAGGCCAAACAAAGAAGGTTTGTCTCAGAAGCCCACCTGCATTGGTATGTGAAATGTGAAATGAGCTAGGGCCTAATTTTTTCTTTCTTTTTTTTTCTTCATTATTTTTGTTGTTGTTGTTGATTTATTTTATTTAAAAAAATAAAGTAAAAAAAAGGAATCTGTAAGCTTGGATTAGCAAAAAAAAAAAAAAAATGTTTCTGAGACAAACTTTCTTCTTTGTTTGGCCTTAGGGATATTGCGTATCAGAGTAAACAAGGTTTCTGATAGGAAAGTGATGTATCTTGGAGTAGTGACTTAACTGGATTTGTACATGAAAATATACAGTTAATAAAGTAGCGCCACCATTAATAACGAAGCACGAGGTCAAAATTAGTTCATAATGTATTTCTTAAATTATTTTTGCTGAATGAAAGTTCAAATTAAGAGCACCTATGATATATCAAAAGAAGTAATACATTCAGAAAGAATACTTTAAACATCATAAAACCTCACAAGTTTGTATAAAGTTCAATGCCATCTGTCTACTAAACAGCTGCATGATTTCAATTACACCAATTCCCTGAACCCTGGATCAACACATTGATACCAAATTACCAAGGGTGCAGGAGGCTTTTAAATTCTATTTTTCCTCTAATGGCGCATTCATGCTCCCGTCCTTAAGCATCGCCCGATGTCGACAGATATCCGTGTTCAAGTTGAACCAATGTCCACTTTTATCCGCCAACGTCAGCCGATGCGCAATGACGCGAGTATGAACGCGCCTTTAAGAGCCCTCAAAATAACAAATTGTGCTGATAAGAAATACTGGGGTAAATACACAATATTCGAGGCAACTAAATATTTATCTACCCATCCAGTGATACATTTTTTCTGAGCCCCTGGGAAATAGAATATGTGATGCAGCACATCAAAAGGGGGGACTTTGCAGCTGTGTTTTTTTCAAGGTATAGATAAATACGGAAAGATTAAAATAAGAATTTAGGAGTCATATTCACTCGTAAAATCTGAATGCCATGATCAATTTTGTGTCATTTTAAAGCTTAGACAAAATACTCTGAGAGCACACAATAAACTCAAAATTGACTTCACCTGCAAAGTCCCCCTTTTGATGTACTGCATCACATATAGTTCAGTCAGATCCAAAATGGTGATAACTGCTTACAGCAGCAAATTAATACAGAAGAGTACTGAGACAACTGAGATTATAATTGTCTCAGGAAGAGCATGAGTGAGCAAAATGCCAACAAGACGCAGCATGGTGCACTGTGAATCGTATGTGTGACACCTGCAAATGCCAAAATAGGTTAGATTATTTTTGCGTGCGGAAAGATAAAAACCACATATTTCTCGCCAATTTGGAACTGATTTAAACTACAGCATAAATATTTTCACTGAATGATATTAGTGGTACCATACTAGTAGAAACTGTAGTATAAACACATCCCTACTTGAATAATGATGATTTCTACTTTAACCCCCTATTGTAATTATATGGATAAAAACTGATGATTATAACTGATATAGAAGTGGCAAAATGGACGATGACCTATGGCCACTCACAAGATATGACTCCAGGGGTTATCTTACCCCCCCCCCCCTAACCAGCCAGCCCGAATGTGAATTAACCAGTCCAACAAGTATAATCTTAAGATTTCAAAATAAAAGCTAAAACTCCTTTTATTTGTCTGAAGGAAATGGCTATTTGTACAACAGTTGTACAAAATAAGATGAGGATTTCTGTAATTCATACAACGGCTGAGTTCGTAGTCATTAAGGGTTCCCATTGCATTACCATTACATGTACATAAAAGAAAGTTACACTCATCCAAATCACATAGGCGCTAAAACTAAAAAAGCAGTCAAAAATATATGGTTTTATCATACAAAAGTGGATGGAAAGAATGAAAGCATCAGTTACTAAACAAATGAGTCATGAGATTATAGTTGGGGCTGTTAGGGCATCACAGCGAAGGTTTGGTTCATATTCTTCTAAAAGCACCAAATTTGGCACATATGTTGCTCATACCATACTCTTTTGATTTTAGACGGATGCCAAAATTGGAGCCTTCTGGGACGGCCATATTGGCCAATTCCAATATATTGGGCAACATATGGGCCAAATGTGATGCTTTTAGAAGAATGTGAACCAAATATCCCTAAGCCCCCAACTATTATACTTAGAGCTAATAATAGAGCAACTCCTATAACAATTTTGCTGTTAGCATTGCAGGTCGTGAGAAAAGAAATCATCGTTAAATTTTGGAAATATATTTAAAACTGAAAAAACTGAAAAAACAACCAAAAACTGAGCGGCCCACATATTTGCTATCAATTTGTTTTGACAGATGCAATTTGTGTAAATAGATAATTAAATGCATCATGGAACAAATTAAGCTTTTGAATGACGGTAAATATAGAACAAAATGGCTATGATAGGCTTAATTAATAAGGATGTGTGTGGATATGTTACATAGGGATATCAGCTATGATAAGGGTTATGTTACATAGGACAAGGGGCGTGATTTACAGGGATATGTTACATAGGATTTTGAAAAATCAGTTATTAAATTAAATGATTAACTTGGCTAGTTTTACATGGGATGTGAAAGACACATCGACAAAATGTATTTTATATTTTATTTATTTATTTGTTTATTTGTTTATTTAATATTTATTTATTTGCTTATTTATTTATTTATTTATTTGGACCAGTGGCATCAGTCTTTTCCACTGATGGGTCTTTAAACATTACACAATATCAAGGAGGTGCGACTCAAATTGTGTGTGCATGATCCTGTGGGCGCTGATTGTCGTCTGACTGTTGGAAAAATTCCCCCAAAATTGTGCGGTTTAGAAAGAAAGTTATGATAAAATGTATGTGCTGGACAGTTTTTACAAGCCTGAAATATATGCATTTGAATTCATTTTCTAACTTAACACCATGCCGTCATTGTTTGTGTCTGATGAACTTGATGCAAGTCTATATAAATTCCTTGCATTTTGTTGATGTGACCTTATATTTTGTGTCAGCATAAAGTGCATGGCACTGTTACAGTATAGGACTTTCCTATCCCAAAATTAATAGAATCACTGACAATTATGTTCAATATAACCATAAAGGTAGAATAGTTGTACAAAGTAACAGCTATACTTATTAGCTATACTCTAATCTTATTTGAACAATAGTTGTAAAAAAATAACAGCGACTCTCCTCTTTTTTGTACAATAGTTGTATGAATAACAGCGACTCTCCTCTTATTTGTTACAATAGTTGTACGACTAACAGCGACTCTCCTCTTATTTGCACAATAGTTGTACGACTAACAGCGACTGCAGAAACTTTTAGGCAAAACTATGGTCTAATTAATAATTGAACGAACAATTGCGTCAAAGCACTTGAGCTCGATGTAATGATATGTATGTCAAACCATGGTCAAACACATCATAGAACTCAGATATGTATGTCAAACTCGGAGCATAAAGGTCATGACCTATCCAGGCCAGTCTGCCTAGTCCGCAGAACTGACCAACTTCACCAGTCAGCATGTGTGGTGATCAGTGCCACATGTTCCCTAGCCATCAAACAAGACGGACTTTTAATACAAAAGCTATAATATTGAATCTTGTGTGTTGTCTTGTGTGAAGTCCTGTATTTACAAGCATATTATGTTACTAAAAACTATGCATAAGTACATGCGCTAGTGCTACATCAATCATGTATCTCGTAGCTGCGTATACGCTAGGGGAAAATTGTTCGTTCAATGATTAATCAGACTATAATTACTAGAGGGAGGATGATTTTATTTCTGAATTGCTTTTATCCTCCAAAATGTGTATACAAAACTTTGTATGTATCCTTATCATCCCCATTAACCCTATCTCAACTCTTGTGATCCTCCCCTCACCAACCTACACCCCCACCCACCACATCCCCACCCACCACTCCCCCACCCACCACACCTCCAACCACCACCCCTGTTTCATGTTTTGTTACAAGTTACAATACGTATTAGCACCAGAAGATGGTAATGAAAGCACACAGGAAAGCTATAAACAAAATTTTATAGTGCATACAACCCTAAACAGATAATAGACCTCAAGGGATTTTACATAAAACAAATAAATAGAAAAGTTCTAACTCTTGTTTATGTATCTAAGTGATGATTTCAATGACTGCATTGATACTGAAAATATCACATTATAGCGTAATTCAGAATCCTTTGTAGTTGGAGCCTTACTATTCAGAATCCCCTGTAGTCTTAAAATTACAACCATGTGCTGATGCACACATATACATGTGTGCAAATTGCTATTATTTTAGTATACACTTTCTTGAATAAAATAAATAAGATCTATATAAGTGACTTGAAGTCCTATACATTTGTACATAATGTAAAACAGTGAAAGTATAGTTGGTCTGATAAAATGATACAACTTTAAAAATCAGTCATATAATGAATATTTTCTCTCTTTTTTCCACCTGACTTTTATGTATAACAATACCATTTACCATGCAATGCAGAAAAAAGGCTATCAATGAAGCAGGGTGCACAGCCAGGATACGGAACCTGTTGGGCAGATTAAAGACTGAAGCCAACAACTGAGATGAAAACCAGAATGCTGATGGGTGGATTGCAGACAGAACTAATCCTTATGGTCATTGTTGGAAGAGCTTTGCTGTTTCACTGAGGATTTGAACTTTCCCAGAGCAAAAGTCGATTTAGCTGAAAAAGGAATCATAAAAAATAATATTAGACAATTCCTATTTATTTTATTGAGTGTATTGAGATTCATTAATCTAAATATACAAATTGGTACAGGTATCGCAATTACAGATATAATTTTTGAGATTTAGCCACTATATAAAAACGGGATGTCTATACCGGGAAATCCATCAGGGATTAAAATGTGCAAGACAATCTGGTCTTGTTTTATCGTTGAAAATGTATGGAAAACTATTGAATATAATTAAAGGGAAATATGGGATCGTGTTTGAAAAAAATATGTCCTTCAGTCAGATGCAGAATAAAACCAGATATACATTAAAGGTGAATATAATGGCCATATATAATACTAGTCGGGCGGCGGCTCCCATAGACACTGTACTTAAGCGTGGCACCCCCTCTTGCTCACGATGTAAACGTAACCAAAACAAGTTCAATGAATTTTATAATTATTATCAGGAATCGCTAGGGGTGTGAGATTTGTTGTAGTGTCATATTTTCCAAGAAATGATCATTCTAAGCAGGTTATTTGTAAAAATAAATTCGCTGAATATAGTACATTGCTATAATATGACATCGATCCATTGACTACGGAAAAATCAATGTATTTTCACAGTGGCGTTGCCATCCACAATTAACGTCACTAACCTTAGCTGTACACAAAATTCCTTTTTAGTTTGCGTCTAATGTATTTTGTATAGGCCAATGTTAAAATGTTTCAATAAACAACATTAAAAGTCTACAATCTAGCTGAAATAATTATCGTGCATAATATACATATATACAATTTATTTGAGACTATTCATATATTTTTAAGACCTTTAGATAAAAAGATATGTGGAGAGGTTCTTCCTCGTATTTTCATTTAATCACACTCCCTCCTAATCTGCCGATTCGTTATTCTTGAAAGAGAAAAGCTACAGAAAATAAGATTACTACTGTATCAGAATACTATCTGTACCAGCTGTTATTAAATGGGTACATTGATATCACAATGAATATCACAATGATACAATGATCATAATGGTACAGGGTGATCATGAGACTTACGTGCACATCTCTTAAAAGGACACGACGCAGACCGTCTTCTATGGTACTACTGGCGCCGGTGTAGGCCTATTAATATACTCAACGGTTGATCAAGACGAACTGTATTGTAAGTTAAATCATACGGACTAGCAAGTCATTTTTGTTTTTTATAAAAATCACACAAATAAATCGTTTATGAGAAGAACGAGGGCATAAATAACAAGAATTTGTTTATATTTTAGGGACTACATTAAGTATGCAATAATATTAATGTCTAAAAATTAGTATAGGAAAAATGCATATAAATGGATAGAGAAGTAGGTATTTTAAGGCCTACATCTTCAAATTTATATGCATTTGAGAAACTACTTTATTTTATTATTAATTTGCCTTATAACCACTTTCCACGCGGCAGGCGTCTGCAGACGACATTCCAAAATGTCTCAATCTGTTTAAAAATGTCAACATTGTTAAATTTCATAACCATATTTGGAAACATCATGTGAAATGCATGGAAATAAGTACAAACATACCTCGTGAAAAGTGGCCAATTAATAATTAATAATAAAATAAAGTAGTTTCTCGTCGCCTCGTTCATATTTTTTCATGAAATTCTTCAATATTGGTGTTTTTTATATCTTCCATAAATTGTTTGTTAAAGCATTTACAAAGCCCGATATGTTGGTAATATATTTATAGTCCAATGAGCATCTTAGAGAGCAGGTTTTGTGTGACCCACGCCCCCATCTATAACCATGAAATTAAAATATTTGAAAAAGGCATCGTCCTCTTCATGTTATGTTACGCAGCCAATATCAGGCTGGTATTGGTGAATTTGCATTGTCTATTTTTTTTAAAAATCCCTCATCCTCCTTTTTTCAAAAGTTAGGATGATAAACTAGTTTTTATTTTTATTTGGCCTTATATTTAAACGTTAAAAATAATAGCCATTTAGTATTAGGATACTGATGAAATTATAGGTACATTGTACTTCAATTTAGTCATTCATTTGATGTTTAAAATAGGCCAACAATTATGTCATTCGAAATAAAATATTCCAACATGTTTTATTATTGTTTTAATTACAGACCTGTTGAACTGTCACCACGACGTATTTCATAACATGTCGCGTATTACAAATTTTACACGTCGAAAATGATGTAGGAGTGAGTTTATATGCTATTTTTTTGTTTAAAGTCTAAAACACCAACTGTATATGTAAATAAGATTGCAAGGCTGCTATCTACCGTAGATAGCACTGGACATTACCATGCCAACGGCCATTTGTTGCAGTGCATGCCCTAATTTGCCCAGTGGCTTGACTTTTAAAGTTAAAAAAACCCTATAAAATAGCTCTAAACCAAATTAAGCTAAGTTTAGGTCATTTTTATATTAAAAGGCAAAATTGTTCGCGCCCCCACCCCCTTATTTTCCCACCAATTGTTTTTTAAAGCTGGCGCCGCCATTGGATATGCCCCCCAGTCAGATGGCTATGTCCCCCTCCCCCCCCCCCAAAAAAAAAGAAAGAAAGAAAGAAAAATAAATAAATAAAATAAAATAAAATAAAATAAAATAAAATAAAATAAAAATAAAAATAAAAATAAAAATAAAAATAAAAATAAAAATAAAAATAAAAATAAAAATAAAAATAAAAATAAAAATAAAAATAAAAATAAAAATAAAAATAAAAATAAAAATAAAAATAAAAATAAAAATAAAAATAAAATGAAAATGAAAATGAAAATGAAAATGAAAATGAAAATGAAAATGAAAATGAAAATGAAAATGAAAATGAAAATGAAAATGAAAATGAAAATGAAAATGAAAATGAAAATGAAAATGAAAATGAAAATGAAAATGAAAATGAAAATGAAAATGAAAATGAAAATGAAAATGAAAATGAAAATGAAAATGAAAATGAAAATGAAAATGAAAATGAAAATGAAAATGAAAATGAAAATGAAAATGAAAATGAAAATGAATAAAAATAAATAAAAATAAATAAAAATAAATAATAATTTAAAAAAACCTAGTTACGCCACTGTTTACGTGTCTGCTATCTACCGTAGACCGCTTGACAATACGTTTATATTATATAGGGCTAATTGTTTTATTTAATACAGGCTTTGATGAGACATTCGCCTTCTGAACTTTTACTGAATTGAACTGAACTGGATTGAATTGAACTATTCCTGGTTAATAGATGTTCTGGAGAAAGAGGAACACATTATTTTGGTAAAGTATCAGGTTAGTTTTACGTGTGTATGATTATGTATAACAGGGGATCAAACAAATGCCGATTAAATCATATGACTTCATTTCCTACAACTTATCTTGTATTAATGTCGTTTCTGATCTTTTTATCTATTTTAATAATATTCAGGGCCACGTGCAGAAAAGACCATCATGTTCACCCTAAGCTGGACTACGTGAAGATTCACGAAGAGTTGCCGACGCCATGGAGAAGATGCAGGTCTAGTAGTATAAGCTGCAAACTGTGTAATACTGTGTTGTATGACTATTTCTACAATTGTATAAAATTCAAATGTATTTGAATAGTTATAGAGTATCATTTATTATCCTTTGCTTTTTAAGTCTTCCAACATGGCATAGGCATAGTGAAGGTAGTTTCAGCCAAAGGATTGGGACTATTCAATATTCTGTCATCATGGACAGAAATTCAGTTAAAGAGGTTGAAGGTTGATCTACCTCCTGGAGAAGGGCGTGCACGTTGTTCATCAACACGATCCCAAAATACATCGACATCGTGGAAAAATGTATATTTTGTCAGAAATATTCCAGAGAAATACCAATCCAGATTGAGAGTGTGGTTACTGAAAATAAAATACTGAATCTTGTAACTGTAAATCCATATCTCATCACACACGCTCATTTATCTGTGCAATATAATTTATAATATTATATAATTTATATAATTTACCCTTTTGAACATTGTTATGTCATGAATTAATTTGACTGCCTTGTATTATTATTATATCGAGTATTCATTTGAATCATTAGGATTGATATTAGTTAAATAAATAAACGATGTTTTTATATCAAGACGAACATTTAATAGTAGTGTCGTTTTTATTTATCGTGATGATTCAATTTTGAGATTAGGAAGGAGTGTGATTAAAATATGAAAATACTATGACGAACCCCTACACATATCTTTCTATCAAAAGGTCTTAAAAATATATGTATGGTCTCAAATAAATTGTATATATGTATATTATATACGATAATTATTTCAGCTAGATTGCGGACTTTTAATGTTGTTTATTGCAATATTTTAACATTGGCCTATACAAAATACATTAGACGCAAACTAAAAAGGAATTTTGTGTACAGCTAAGGTTAGTGACGTTAATTGTGGATGGCAACGCCACTGTGAAAATACATTGATTTTTCCGTAGTCAATGGATCGATGTCATATTATAGCAATGTACTATATTCAGCGAATTTATTTTTAAAAATAACCTGCTTAGAATGATCATTTCTTGGAAAATATGACACTACAACAAATCTCACACCCCTAGCGATTCCTGATAATAAATATAAAAGTCATTAAACTTGTTTTGGTTACGTTTACATCGTGAGCAAGAGGGGGTGCCACGCTTAAGTACAGTGTCTATGGGAGCCGCCGCCCGACTATACAATCATAATGTGTAATGTTAGACATATCATTTACATTCTGTTAGGTAAACGCCCGAAGGGGGGGGTTTATCACATTGATATGGTGTACGTATATGTGCCTGCCTTTTGGGGTGCTTTTTCGCAAAAATTGGTATAGCGATGAGGCGTTTTCACCACAGACCAAAGCGCCCAATTGGCATAAATTGGGTGTATTTTGAGGATTTTTTGGGTAAAAAGTGCCCAATTTGCTTAAAATTGGGTGCTTTTCTAACAAAATTGGTATATTGATGGGTGGGAAATTGGCCCAAAAATATATAAAGAAAGTCAAATTTTCGAGGTCCTGCAGGCACATCCACGTACGATTTTGGCGAAAATAACCCCCCCCCCCCCCCCCCCCGGGTAAACGTTCCATGCACATATCATTCCGATTGATCTGCTTCCATGCAGCTATCAAGCAAATGAGGTACAGAGACTAAACATACAAATAACTGCTCAGTCGAACAACAACAAAACCTTGTTCTATGCAAGGGCTCAATAGACCCATAATTCGGTTTGAATTGGGGAAAACATTTTCTGTACAACTGAATACCAACCACAATTTCACAGAAATGTTAGAATTGTTTTATAGTTTGTCCAAAAACGTCAACATTTTTAATCTAACAGATTTTAAAGACTCTTTGTGCCATTTTTATGAGTGGAAAAAGCTTGATCAACCAAATCAACGCCGCCTATCTGCCAATAGAACAGGGGTTCTTCCGTTGACTTAACTACATTGATAAAGGCTGTGATCTGTAAATATGCAAATGCATTAATAATATAGAATCTCTTAATTTTTCTTTACAAGTTTTGTCGTAGAGGTAAAAAAACTACTTATACAGGGTGAGTCAAAAAGACTGCAAAAGTGGAAAGAAGCCATTTTGTTTTCAAAACCAAAATGAATTTTAAAAGTTTTTAAATGTTGCAAGAATGATATATTTAATCCTAATTTTGCGTGAAAAAATGATGTCCATATCATTTTCCGTGTGCCTTTGGTGAACCTTTTGACAAGTGATCCCAATTCACACGTTTGTCCATGAGATACCCAAAATATGCATCAGATCACAAAATGTGCCTCTCATTCAAATTTGGAAACTTGAGTTAATTTGTGATGTTATTGGAATTTGATGCATCCTTTCTTGTTTACATGTGAGTTGGCATAATCAATTATAATCATACCCATGCTATGAAAGCGTATAATGTTCTACATTTTAATAAAAAACTGAAATTTTCCATTTTTTGTTGTTGGCGGGATATTCAAATATGAAAATGCAATGTGTGCCATTTCAAATGAAATTCACTGTGCTCGTGGACAAACAGGTAAATTTGGTTGTGCAGTAAAGAGGGTCACCAAAGACAAACGAAAAATGCGATCGACTTCATTTTTTCACACAAAGTTAAGATTAAATACATCATTCTTGCAACGTTTAAAAACTTTTAAAACTCATTTTGGTTTTGAAAACAAAATGGCTTCTTTCCACTATTGCAGTCTTTTTGACTCACCCTGTATTATGAGATAATCGATAGTCAAAAGTGGTTTGATATCCCTGTGTAACCATTACATTTTCAGGGTCTCTAATCGCTTGCATAAGATGGGATATACTGTATAAGTGGTAATTTTCGCGCAATAACATTTTTGTGCGTTGTCAATTTTAAGCCATTTCGCTTGTTTTTAAATTCGTGATTTGAAAGTTCATTACATAGACTTCCACACAAAATAAATAGGTTCCTTGTTTTTAATTTTTTGCGGTAGCTGCTTGGAGCGTGAATAGCGTGAAAATTAATGTAGTGCAAAAATGTCTACGTTTACAGTACCTTGTGTGCATAATACGCTGTTAGTCATGAGATATGGGTTGTAAAATCGGGTTGGGGTTAAAACTCTTATGTTTTCAGGAATACATAAGGTAATTAATTTAACAGCATGCCATATTTTAATGAAGTGAAAAGTTAGTTATTATGAACATGAATATGAAATAAAATCCATAGACTAGACATGAACAAGGTGAGTGATTAAAGTTGACTTATACAAATATCAAGTCTAATTAACATACACCATTGAATAAAGTTATATAGATAAATATAAAATATATGACAATAATCAAAAAGATAATAGATTACTGGCAAATCAGTCTGTAAAACATAAAAATGCAGCTATGATGTACATGTATTCCATGCTATGAACTACAAGAATAAATAATGATTGATGTATATTATATGAAACAAGCAAACAATTGTTTTAACCAAGTGCAAATAATAACATAAACTACTGTTAGGATATCTCTGCTCCAGATGAAAACACTTCTAGTCATCTAGTGTTAGCTGCTGCTGATAGTGAACCGGTTAAAATGAGCTAAATTTTGTTTATTAACAATAACAGATTGAGGACTTGTACAATGGTAAACAATAGTTACAGTCAGCTTCAGAATTATTTACACATGACAGGCTCAAAGGGTTCTATTAGCCAGCAAAGTGAACTCTAGACTATTTCAGTAACTGGATCCCATACCTTTTATGATGATACAAAATGCCATAGACTTAATGTTGTGATCATTTAGATCGGGGTTCAGGACTCAAAAAGTTTGATATATGAGTGAGTCTGGATCACACACATTTATGACTGATACAAAATGCCATAGACTTAACGGTGTGATCATTTTGATCAGGGTTCAGGACTCAAATGTTTGATCTATGGGTGAGTCTGGATCACACACATTTTTGAATGATACAAAATGCCATAGACTTAAATGTTGTGATCATTTAGATCGAGGTTCAGGACTCAAAAGTTTGATCTATGAGTGAGTCTGGATCACACACATTTTTGAATGATACAAAATACCATAGACTTAACATTGTGATCATTTTGATCAGGGATCAGGACTCAAATGTTTGATCTATAGGTGAGTCTGGATCACACACTTTTATGAATGATACAAAATGCCATAGACTTAAATGTTGTGATCATTTTGATTGGAATTCAGGACTCAAGGTGAGTCTGGATCACACACTTTTATGAATGATACAAAATGCCATAGACTTAAATGTTGTGATCATTTTGATTGGAATTCAGGACTCAAATGTTTGATCTATGGGTGAATCTGGATCACACACATTTTTGAATGATACAAAATACCATAGACTAAACATTGTGATCATTTTGATCAGGGTTCAGGACTCTATGAGTGAGCATGCCAAGCATAAAGGATTCTGACAATGACTTTGTAGGTACATAATCTGAATTTCCCCCATCAGATTCTCCCAGACCTGAACATTTTCAGCTTTTGAGCTGATTTTCAGCTTTTATGTGGCTTAAATGAACACATTTTCTTTTGTTTTCAGCTTTGTTTAGCATTTTCAGCTTTTCTCACTGCAGGTCAGTTTCAGGTCTTTTCTATCTTTGCACAGAGTGTAATTTCACCAAAATTATAACGAAAAGAGAATAATTGAAGATGAACAACTTACTGTTTGAAGTTTATTCATTACGAGGGAGGGTGATGGTCAGATTGTGCCCTTTACATACATGTACATAACTCATTTCCCTTCCTCTGCGCAGCGATGTCAGTGCATAGTCAAGTGATCGAATTAACATGCAACACTGGATCACACAATTACATATGCCTGAGCATTGAGATTCATCATACTCAATAATAGCTGCTGTCACTGAAATACACTTCAACCCTCACTGTGCAGAGGAAGGCAAATGTAGTAGAGACAACATACACTACCTGGGTGTTACTTTAGTTGAGACATATCTCTTGTGAAGAGTTTAGATGTACGAGCTACTATTGGATCCATCCAGCCATTACGATGACTAGGCTTGGCCACTGTGTTATACCATGTGTGTGTGGTGATGGAAGGTGGTGCAAAGACAAGGGAATTAGCAAAGAGGTACAGTACATAGAGGTAAGGCAATTGTGTCAATGGAGTTGACTTTTACCAAATTAGTGTTGCTGTACAGTCAAAATCCTATCGCTACAGCTTAATAGTTCTTTTCCCTTCCTGAACACAGTTCTATAAATCATGTGCAATTACTTGAAATACTAGCGTTACTACAATTTAATCAGTTCCAAATTGGCGTGAAATATGCAGTTATTAGCTCACCATGCCCAAAAGTAATCCAAGCGTACGCACGCTATTTTGGCTTATGCAAGATCACACATACGATTCATTATGCACAATGTTGCGTCATGCAAGTGTCTTTTGCACACCCACGCTCTTCTGAACTCATTTGTTGCTGTAAGCAGGTTTGCCAATTTGGAACTTACTGAACTATATGCACAACCACACCACCCCCATGTACACAGACAGAACAAAGGTGAGAGTGCAAACGTTTGTACCTCCTTGGTGAAGTCACTGTCAAGCAAGCAATACGAATGATACACATGATTTGCCTTAGTCACACAGATATTGCCTAAACTCAACTCCATTGACAGCAGTGGTAAAGAACATTGATACACGTGTGTAGATAGCCCTAAACGCAAGAGTTATTACATTTAGTATTGATGTAAGGATATATTAACGTCTGTGTTTTATATGGGATTGTCTTTTGATACAGTTAAACAATATCTCTTTACTGAAGCTCAAGGATATCATCTTCATGAAGCGCCTAAATTGGTTGAAATACGTGGAATTGCACAGGAAGACTGTTTTTCTTACCTATCAAATTGATGGTATTTGACAGACTAAAGTAATTAATTACCGTCAAACATTGATCAAAACATAACTCAAAACTTGTGTGGTATAATCTTTGGTCATGGACTACACCTAAACCACATTTGTATGGTATGTACATTTTATTATAGAATATTTTCGAGAAGACAGCTTTAAACATTTTGAGATAAATAATGCAAAACATAACACCAATAGACATTCCCACAATAAAACCTGATCATTCAAACAGTGATCATAGATTAAGACAGAATCAAGAAAGAAATAGAATGTAAGTGTAAATTAATCTGGTATTTATTTTAAATTTAAATATTACAACATGTATATATAGCTATTGACGTGGCTCCTTCAGCTGCCCCATCATTTACATTTTGTATAAATTAGGGATTTATAAAGAAACCGATGCAATTTAGTTCAAAATATAGCCTCAAGATTACTTTGCAATATGCTTTATTAATAAGCCACTACAGTGTTAAGGCACATCAAATCTTAGTTATGGCATATACTCTGTTTTACACTACTGTTAGATCACAATGCACAATCGGAATAAGATATGAAAGTAACATTCATAAGTATTAATCAAAGTTTATTTGTTATTTTATTTGAAAAATAATGATCCAGCTGACCTGTTTTTTTAAATAATTTAAGACAATTTGTTTTAAACAAATTCTTTTATTCTTTTTTTTAATTTTTGAACAATTTTGAACAAAAAAAACCTCCAGCCTGATCAACCCTACCCAAGAGGCCCGTCGCCTTATGCAATGTACATCTATCTCTTTCATACTTATAACATATTCTTTTCAACAAAGAATTTGAGTTCTAACGTATAACCCATGTATTTTTTAAGGTCTAACTTTCTAATATTGCGTTCAAGATGCAGAAATTATGCATTCTTTTGTTTTGGTTCACTTTTCAGAGTATACACTGAGCTAGAGAGATGTAGTGCTATATTTTAAAATGAGGGGTTTTGGAAATGTAGATAAACCGTACATGTTTAATAAAAAAGGAGTGTTTTCCTGAATTTTAAAACCTCTGGACTTAACAATGACTTATTAATTTGTATATACCTAAGGTATTATTTATGTTTCCTTCATTTTTATACACAACATTTTGTTAAATATGATGAAAGATTTTTTCCAAAAATTATAAAATGATTTCAATTTTTCCATTTAATTTGATGTCTACTATAAGGAATGAAGTCAATCTCATGTTGTTATTGTATGAGAAAATACAAGAGTGGTAGGAATGAGGTATCTAATTGTATGACCTGGAAGTGAAAATGAGTAATTTAAGTGACCAACCCAAAAATGTGAAGAGAAAACACAATAGACATATGAAAAGGTGTAGTTTTGCATGATATTGATTGCATTTAAATGTTGTGTTTGTGTAATATATCAAAAGTAGTACCAGATCCATATTGGTAATGTTTGCGACTTTGATTGAGTCATATACTTGGCTGATCATTGATGCCTACATCAGCAGTGATGGGCTTATCAAAGATCAATAGGATCTGAAAGTGAGACTGGCTACGAGCAAAGAATTGAAAAGACAAATTGTACAAGAGCCAGTTTGTTTTTCAGACACAGGAATTATGTCTATGCAATAACATTGAAAGCTTTTCTTTTGAAATACTGAAATGTATTTTGGAAACTCCTGCACCAACACCAACCTCGAAAAGTTATCCCCATTTGAAAAACAAAATGATATCTGCCACTCCTTTCAAACCCTATGACCAACCAATTTTGCAGATGTTGATGAGGCCAGTGAAGGAAATGATCTTTGCAGGATTGGTTTATACTATTTGAGACACTGTGAGTGACAACAATGAGTGATAAGAGCCCTTGTTTCACCTCTCTATGACATACTCATATACAAATAATGTACATGGTGACAATCTTACCTGTCGGCTGAGTAAGTTTAGATGTTAAAGACACAATGGGTTCCATGAGTCCCTTCCTGTTGGCAACTGTCACCTCATAGAGTAATACTGTGAAGGAAAAAAAATCCACCCAAACATATTAGGCAGACCTACCAAGAGAAATGTTACTTATTAAAGGTGGATGTTCTGATCACTTTAGCTTTTTGTTTGTGCCCATCAACATATTTTGATGGTTAATAAAAGATATGCTGCATTGCATCTCATTGTATAGGTGAAAATAAAATACTACAATGTAGTCAAGTGTTTTTTTAAAGATGCACAATATTTTATTATAAAATATCTGACGTTTCAGTCGAGAGACCTTGATCACAGAGTGGAGAGTGTGTGCGAATGCGGAGTCAATTCAAAATAATAATAATAAAAGAAGAAATACGCTCGTAAGCTATAGAGCGTCAGACAATAAGCAGAACGTGACACAAAGGGTGGCGTAAGCGCTACTACATGCGCAATATGCAGGCGCAGACACTTTCCACGTAAAGATGAAATGCAAAAGAGAGAAAGTGAAAGAGAAGAGAAAAAGAGAGAAGAGGGAGAGGAGTAGGATAGGAGAGGAGTAGGATAGGAGAGGAGTAGGATAGGAGTAGGATAGGAGAGGAGTAGGATAGGAGAGGAGTAGGATAGGAGAGGAGTAGATAGGAGAGGAGTAGGATAGGAGAGGAGTAGGATAGGAGAGGAGTAGGATAGGAGAGGAGTAGGATAGGAGAGGAGTAGGATAGGAGAGGAGTAGATAGGAGAGGAGTAGGATAGGAGAGGAGTAGGATAGGAGAGGAGTAGGATAGGAGAGGAGTAGGATAGGAGAGGAGTAGGATAGGAGAGGAGTAGGATAGGAGAGGAGTAGATAGAGAAAAGAAGGAAGCGGAAAACAAAACCTGAAAGTAAGTGCATACAAAATATAAACATGATTAAGAAGAAACAATTGTTATTGAAAGAAGTCGAAAGTCGTTGAATCAATATTCCTATTTCCCATCTGATCTGTTTGTACTTGTAGCTGTTCGATTGAAACAGACGTGGAATAATTTTGTATCTAAATTGAATTGTGCGGTACGTGGCTTTCGCGGTTGCTAAAGCGAATAGCAAAAAGTCATGGTTAAGATAAACCCAGAGGCATGTTTAACATCACCCAGTCATTTGACTGCACCTCCCGGAACGTCGTCTATGCAGTCACCTGTTCAAAGTGCAACAAAGTTTATGTAGGAGAAATTTTATTATCAGACCTCACTGATTAATAAGTAATAAAAGATGTAGTGCTTGTTTTGAACATCAGCTTAAGAGGGTTTGGGACAACACAACTTCTACTACATACACCTGTCCATAACTCAGAATGTATGCATGTGGATCTAACCCAATTCTGGAACCTAGGCATGACAGGGCATAGATGACAGGTTGAGCTAATCTTCTACTCACTATGAAGGAGTTTGGTACCATTAACATAATTCACAGCTAACCCAATCTGGAAACATTTTAATGTTAAAATTAAAATTGCTTTTTGGATATTTCGTAAAAATCTGACAATCACATACAAAACTTACTTTTTTCTTTATGTGCCCATGAGCTGACCACATCAAATTCCACCTCTCTTTCTTTGTAGATGTCTGCCTTGTTGCCTATGATGACTGTGCATACCTGTACGTACACAAATGGAAGTCATACACATGCATCATCATATATACAATATCAGGTTTTAGTAAGATGGAGTTAACTCCTGCACCTATTCCTGTTCTTTCAAATGTATGCCAAATACTTAAAGGGACACTAAGAGATGTGTTGGAGGCTGCACCCTCAATTATGATAAAAACTGGGATTAGTATATTTTTATAATTGTATTACATGTATGAACTTACACCTAGAAGGATTAAGAAAAATCAGCCCTCTTTGTACAAGAAAACGTCGATTCAAAAATGCTCGTACAGCCGGGACGAGCATTTTACGTCCGACAGTATCCCCCTGCAGTACGTGTGATACATAACGCAAACCATATTTGCATAGAGGGTGTTTTTCAATAAATAGCGATGATATTGTTTTAATCAAGTTTTGCTGTGTTTTTATTAAGTAGAAACAACAATAATGGCAATTTTTAATGTTCATCTTGAATTCTGAAGTAAATTTTTAAACATTTAACATTTTCAACACCACTTAATGTCCCTTTAAAGGAGGTGTCCCGCAAGCACAACATGATGCATTATATGTTAGAAAAATAATTATCGAGCCCAAATCGCATAGTTCTATAAAACAAAACATCATATTTATCACAAAAACGAATAAAAACATGCAATTTTTTTGAAATCCCGGTGTCGATGACGTCATAGTTATTGGTGCTTAAATTTGCGCAAGTGCATTGTACAGGGTGAGTCAAAAAGACTGCAATAGTGGAAAGAAGCCATTTTGTTTTTGTTTGTATTTGGTGACCCTCTTTGCTGAAGAACCAAATTGACCTGTTTGTCCACGAGCACGGTGATTTTCATTTGAAATGGCACACATTGCATTTTCATATTTGAATATCCCGCCAACAAAAAAATGGAAAATTTCAGTTTGTTATTAAAATTTAGAAAATTATACGCTTTCATTGCATGGGTACGATTATAATTGATTATGCTAACTCACATGTAAACAAAAAAGGATGCATCAAATGCCAATAACATCACAGATGAACTCAAGTTTCCAAATTTGAATGAGAGACACATTTTGCGATCTGATGCATATTTTGGGTATCTCATGGACAAACGTGTAAAATTGGTGCACTGGTCAAAAGGTTCACCAAAGACAAACGGAGAATGCGATCGATTTCATTTTTTCACACAAAGTTAGGATTAAATACATCGTTCTTGCAACGTTTAAAAAGTTTTAAAATTCATTTTGGTTTTGAAAACAAAATGGCTTCTTTCCACTATTGCAGTCTTTTTGACCCACCCTGTATAACTGTGACTTCATCGACACCAGGGCTCTTGATCGCAGCAAATTCTAAAAATTGCATGTTCAGAGATGGCAATTTTCATTTGATTTTGTGATATGTTTTGTTCTATATATGATATGGGCTCGATAATTATTTTTCTAAAATATAATGCACAATGCTGTACTTTATTTGTGGGACACCTCCTTTAACTTGACATTCATTGGAATGATACAATGATAATTGAATGACCCAGTTATTACACTCAATGAATTTTAACAAATTGAATTGCAATGTTCAAAAACTTTATAAGCAATTCTTTTCTTGAGTAAGTTGTTATCGTTGACATTTTGTTGTTGTTGACACATTCACAAAAAGTAAGTTACAATTTTGCATAGCATTTCGGACTGTAACCATTCCTACATGGAACCACTGTAGAACTTGCGAACATTTGCACTCAGGTCTCACAGCTCTAGCGCACATGATACTGGAGCGATTAGTGATTGAACAGCACCCTCAAGAAGCTGGTGTCCTAATGAACAATTCACATATTGTTTATCCATTATGTTAATTTTGTAAGAAATATGGGGATCAGCAAAGGGCAAGAAATCGAACTCCACACTAAATACATCATTGATTTTCGACTTTGCCTTAACAGTTAATCCAGTGTAGCATAGTAGTATACTCTACCGGGTGCTTCAAAAAAAAGTTGACCCAAGTTCAAGGTAATTTTTCAACCACATTTAAAGTTTCAGAAAATTTCTGTTTACTTAGTCTTGATAAGCAGTAAGTTTTGAAATTATCCTGATAAAATGGTACATTTATCTTGGTTGGTTCTTCAGATATGGTTCATTACAGAAAGCATGCACAAAACTGCCTTGGCCACGGGAGCGTCCTTTAGTAAAAATTGAATGCACAAAGTGGACTTACACACGATTGGTCACAAATTGTAAAAATAGGAGAAAAAGAAAAAAAGGAGACATCTGAAACATCTGTCTAGTGCTTGACATTACCTACCTATACGTATCTACGTTTCTTTGTTGAATGTGAATGGCACATAAGCATAGAGATTGGGATACTTTGTCAGGGCGGGCTTTTCAATTCTGAAACTAGAGCATGCTGTTTTGTTTAAGACAAAACTAAATGATGCTCCTGTGGACAAGTCAGTTTTGTACATGTTTTCTGTAATGAACCATATCTGAAGAACCAAACAAGCTAAACGTGCCATCTTTACAGGATAATTGCAAAACTTACTGCTGATTAAGACAAAGTAAATACAAATTCTCTGAACCTTTAAATGTGGTTGAAAAATTACTTTGAACTTGGGTCAACTTTTTTTTGAACCACCCGGTAGGGCTCCCACACAGGAATACGGGGTTCGACTCCTCAACAAACCAATATAACTATAACAGGGCTGTCAACTGTTGGGATTTGCTGGGAGGGAGAGATGCAATATTACAAATATGATGGCCAAAGTGTACCAACAAAAAAATAGTAAAAGGTAGCCCCAATTTATTTTGCAGCCACCTCGTGAATTTCAAGTAAGTGTGGGGGTGGGGGGGGGGGGGGGGGGGGGGGGGGTGAAGGTAACAAATTTCACACGGTCAGAAAAATTGTACCGTCCACAAATCGCACAGTCCAAAGGGTACAGCAAATGAACGGAGGCGACGGGACTACAAATAATCAATTTCGTAGTAGTAACAAAAACGTTGGTGATCGGAAAGTGTAAAGCACTGACTGATTTATAGCCTCTGATGTCCCCGAGGCTCACATACACGCGTTGATGAACATTTTAATTGATACATTTTTGAAGCGGGAGATTTTATATGCTAGGCGGGAGTGCGGGAAAAAGACTGTCTTCTAGGCGGGAGACTCCCGCCTAATGTGGGAGAGTTGACAGCCCGCTATAATACTGTTTTTGTAACATTACGTTTTGGCAGTACTCTTAGTCATAGTTCACCTCGCCAGATGTGGAGCAACCCCCACCTCGCCAGATGTGGGAGTTGCCAATATATTGCGTGAGAGCAAAAGAAAAGCCTGCTTTTTATTTTATATTTTGTAGTATTATGGGATAAACGCTTACGCTGCTGTGCAATTTGTAGTAGTAACAAGTTGGTTAAGAAATATCAAAGAAGATTTCTTGTGCAGTCCATGCTTATGGCCGTGTGTTTTGAACTCGCCACCCTTACCGTTGCATGTCCAGATTTTTACATTTTACACCATCTGAGATTCGAATTAGCATATCGCAATAACTATTTGTTCTACCCCATAAAAAGTATATATTTTCTGAACGGTAATCTCACAAGAAATCTAAATATGCTATTGGAATTTAGATAAGACCTGATGGTAACATGTTGTGATTAAGAATGTTAAAAAATTATCGATTTTTTTTCATATTTTGATTTAAGCTCAATAATAATTTTATACCTATCCCAATCATAATTTTACTGTGCATATTTAAGTTCCTCATGCAATTACCCATCAGAACATAATAGTTGTTAATGGTAAACATGTTGAAATATACTATATCGAGAGGTAAATGAGCACAAACGTTTAAATTTCATATTTATTAGAGTTTACAAGTATATATTTTTTGGTATGCACCCTATCCTGATTTAAATGGCATTTTTGAATTCCCCTATTTGAGAGCTTTCCAAAAATGTATAATTTTGCTATCATCGGTTGAATATTTCTTTTGTTATAGTCATGTATGTAAAACCGATGAATTAGGGCAAGTTCACTGTGTAGCGAATAGGGAAAAAGCCAAGGACAACGCAATCGATTCATGATTACAATTGTTGCACAATAGTTGTCACATTTGTTGAAACAGAATCTTATAGAATATAAAATAATCTATAAAATGAGAGCAAAATCATGTTTGTACCATACAGGGATGAGGAGCTATAGTAAATTGAACGTAGAATTGGGAACATTTTCTATATTCCCCATAGAGATTGCACACAGCGCCGCCGCCACCGCCGCCATCGCCACCGCCGCCACCGCCGCCACCGCCACCACCCCTGACTTTCACAACATAATCAATCATATCTCAGCCAAACATTTATAGAAATACCTGATTTATTAACACAATGTAGCTAGATAAATAGGCTTTCACATGACACCTCAACCATAGCTCTACCACATTTAGTTGTTGAGTTAATAGAGAGAGATGGATGATTCGTCACCAAAAATGCAACGCCACCACCCTTTTTGGGTGGTGAGTTCAAAACACATGGCCTTATAGCATTACTATACGGAGCCAACAGGATTGTTCCCCTAAAACAAACAGTGCAAAACTTGTGTTGAAGCAATTATAAGCTGAAGGTTATCTGACTTCATATATCTACCTTCTATGTCACATACAGTAGGCATAATTTGACCACATATATGTGACCCAACCCAATCACATCAAAACATGCCTTTTGTCAGTATTGCTAGTTTCTAGATATGAAGTAAAATGTCTTGAAAAATATAAAGAAATTAAAAGGAAATGCTAAGCTTCTATTTATAATTTCAATTATGAGGTATAAATTTAAAGCTTGATTTTTGCATGTTATGATGAGTTTAAAATCAGACATTGGATAAAAGACCCAAGAGGTATGTTTTGATGTGACATGTCACATGAAAAACAAGACTTTTAGTGCAACCTTTTTCTGTGTTGAAAATAGGTTCACACGGATGATATGTTTGTTTGTTTGTTTACACGGTCGGTCCGTACAGACACGCGCTTGGGTGGCAAATCTAACTTATTTTGAATCAGTAGATGCAGATTGAATTTTTGCTTCTTTCTAGATTTAAAATACTAGTAATTCAAAACCAATTGTGTTGTAGAGGGTTTGATGCTCAGTCCTAAGGACTTAATTAAGACCCATAAGACCCTTTACCACAAAGCCTTGGCCTTATAAGAACAGAGCCTTGCCTTGGCCTTGTACGGTCAGAGCCTAGCCTTGGCCTTGTAAGGTCAGAGCCTAGCCTTGGCCTTGTAAGTTCAGAGCCTTGCCTTGGCCTTGTAAGATCAAAGCCTTGCCTTGGCCTTGTAAGATCAGAGCCTTGCCTTGGCCTTGTAAGGTCAGAGCCTAGCCTTGGCCTTGTAAGGCCAGAGCCTAGCCTTGGCCTTGTAAGTTCAGAGCCTTGCCTTGGCCCTGTAAGATCAGAGCCTTGCCTTGGCCTTGTAAGATCAGAGCCTTGCCTTGGCCTTGTAAGATCAGAGCCTTGCCTTGGCCTTGTAAGGTCAGAGCCTAGCCTTGGCCTTGTAAGTTCAGAGCCTTGCCTTGGCCTTGTAAGATCAGAGCCTTGCCTTGGCCTTGTAAGATCAGAGCCTTGCCTTGGCCTTGTAAGGTAAGAGCCTTGCCTTGGCCTTGTAAGGTCAGAGCCTAGCCTTGGCCTTGTAAGGCCAGAGCCTAGCCTTGGCCTTGTAAGTTCAGAGCCTTGCCTTGGCCTTGTAAGATCAGAGCCTTGCCTTGGCCTTGTAAGATCAGAGCCTTGCCTTGGCCTTGTAAGGTCAGAGCCTAGCCTTGGCCTTGTAAGGTCAGAGCCTAGCCTTGGCCTTGTAAGTTCAGAGCCTTGCCTTGGCCTTGTAAGATCAGAGCCTAGCCTTGGCCTTGTAAGTTCAGAGCCTAGCCTTGGCCTTGTAAGTTCAGAGCCTTGCCTTGGCCCTGTAAGATCAGAGCATTGCTTTGGCCTTGTAAGATCAGAGCCTTGCCTTGGCCTTGTAAGGTCAGAGCCTAGCCTTGGCCTTGTAAGGTTAGAGCCTAGCCTTGACCTTGTAAGGTCAGAGCCTAGCCTTGGCCTTGTAAGTTCAGAGCCTTGCCTTGGCCTTGTAAGATCAGAGCCTAGCCTTGGCCTTGTAAGGTCAGAGCCTAGCCTTGGCCTTGTAAGTTCAGAGCCTTGCCTTGGCCTTGTAAGATCAGAGCATTGCTTTGGCCTTGTAAGGTCAGAGCCTAGCCTTGGCCTTGTAAGTTTAGAGCCTTGCCTTGGCCTTGTAAGTTTAGAGCCTTGCCTTGGCCTTGTAAGATCAGAGCCTTGCCTTGGCCTTGTACGGTCAGAGCTTAGCTTGGCTTGGCTTAAGCCTGTGCCTTGTGAGAACCTTTTTTTGGCTTAGGCTTTAGGAGAACAAGGCCTTGTGTTGAACCAGAGACAATCAAATGAAGGGACCAGAAATGGCCTATTGTTTGCGGGTGTGTTTTTATTCAAGGAACTCAAAGGTTGCCTTATAATCTTTCGAAAAATGATCAAAATTAATTTTCCTCAAAACGTAGGGCTAGGTCAAACTGAATACAATGTACAGTCATCACAATAAGTAACTGACCAGGTAATAAACATGCTGATAACTCTAAAAGTATAACTCCTACATAAACATATTTAATTATAAAGTTGTTGAAAAATTTCTCTTCTTGAATTTGAGATATTACACGCTAAGAATGGTTGATTAATCAGGAAGTTACGATCCCAAACGTTAGGGCAAGTCTGATTTTTATTTTAACATTTTCTTTTCAACACGGGGAGAGAATGACAGGTAAAACGTGTGTGCCGTATTGATCAACCCTAACAATGCCACCGGCTGAATATCCAACAACCAAGCCATCGACGGGTGAATTGGCACTACCACTACCAGTAATCAATAATTTGCCTGCCTGAGTCCCCGTGTTGAAAATGAAAATGTGAAAATGAATATCAGACTTGACAGTACATTTGGGATTGTAACTTCCTTAATAATCAACCATTCTTAGCGTGTAATATCTTAAATTCAAGAAGAGAAATTTCTCAACATGTTTATAATTTAATATGTTTATGTAGGAGTTATACTTTTAGAGTAATCAGCACATTTATTACCTGGTCAGTTACTTATTGTGATGACTGTATACGTGATTTGTTAATAAAATAGCATTCTAGCGTTAACAATAATCGGTATATTTGAGAAAAATGTGATAATTTAAGATGTATAAAAAGATTGAAAAAATGCTAGAACAAAGCAATTGATAATTTTCCTGGATCGTTTAAACTGTAGACATTGTGTTCTTAGTGATTCATATTGCAAAATAATTCGGACAATGA
Source organism: Ophiura sarsii (assembly GCA_035610835.1). Taxonomy (NCBI): domain Eukaryota; kingdom Metazoa; phylum Echinodermata; class Ophiuroidea; order Amphilepidida; family Ophiuridae; genus Ophiura; species Ophiura sarsii. Next base: position 18,135,529 of record CM069453.1, read on the forward strand.
TGTTCTTTGAAAATATCGATTTGCATTTTTTGAGTGTAGTTTCAGCAGGAAGTGCACTAAGGCTCCATTCGTATCGAGCAAGCCACAGCGAGCTGTGCAGTGTGATAGCTGAGATTTGTACCAGAGCCCATTCATCAATGCATTACGGTATATATGCTTGCTCAACTGATTATATTTGTACACCCACAACACATATAATAGTACAATAAGAATGAAGCCGTTCTTGTCCCTTCATTCGATTGTCCCTGGTTGAACTGAGCTTAAAGACTGCTCTTGAGTAAGTATTTATGAATTTCTAGTCCAGGAAAGTCTGCATTTATCATTCACACAAATTGAACCCAAGTGAAATTAGACACACACACAAAAAAACATGTTCTGTTTGTAGGCAAACAGACCTCTGAGGTATTAAAGGTCGGTCTGTCAGGTATTTCTTTGTTGAATTGTTGTTATTTTTCCAAATATTGCAGGAAATTTAAAAAAGAAAATCAAAATATTTCAAATAATATTTCAAAGATTTTAAAAAGAAAAATCAAACATTTAAAAAGAAAAAACCCAATTTCTTAAAAATGAAAAGTAAAAAGGTGTGGTCGTTGTAACCAGTAGAACAGGTGTTGGGTTTTTCAAAATTTAGATCAAATTCATGGTTAAGAACTCAAATGAGACTTCGCTTTTGCACATAATGATAAATAATACTAGTACACTTCTAAATATAGAGGCTAATCACACAGATTCTTGTCTAGATTTATTCCGCAATTTATTGCAGCCCATAGGCCAAATAGCATTATGTTGTACACAAGGCCATGTATCAATAACACAAAGTTACACTAATTGAAATGAACATAACCATAAAGGTTTATAACCATATAATAAAGGTCTGTTAACAACAATAACAATAACTTTTTATTTTGCACTATACACAGGGTTGCACAAAGTTGTTTCATCCCCAGGAGCAAGGTTTTGAGCTTAACATTTCCCCACCTACACTTACAGGTTTGATAACAATCAGATTAAAAATGTTAGCTATAGTGTTGTTTAGATCATAGATGTACCAGTAACCATAGTAATAATTTTACATTTGGGAAGAATCTTTTTTAGGGGGGCATGAAAAAAATGATGTGCATGAAGCGCGCACATTTTGTTGTGGCAGTTTACGTTCAAATTTAACCTAATATAGTAAGAAAATGTGCGCGAAGCGTGAAAAAAATGCCTTTTTATGCTAAAATTTTCAGTTTTTTTTTAATTGTAACTAAATTGATTTTTTTAGGGGGGGGGGGGGGGCAAAGTGGGGGGTGGGGCACAAACATATTTTTGGCGAAAAGCAATAGCACAATATACACGTAAGTATACCTGTGCAACCACAGCTCATAACCCAAAGTTGCATTTTTTCTCTTCATCTTTTCACCCTTTTCCCAAATACTTTTTTCCCACTTGGCATTATTTCCCCAATTCTGCTCATTATTTCCTGGGAGCATCCCGGGAGCAGTGCTCCCTGCTCCCATACTTTGTGCAACCCTGACTATACAATCAGAGCGCTAAACTAAAAGATTTTTAAAAGAGTGGCATTGAATCAAATTTAACAATAAAAAAGTGATAAATTAATCTTTTGTAATCTTCAAATTTGTATGCAGCTATATGATAGCTCAGAAAGGTGTACAGAGCTTCCAAGCTGAGCTTAGCTTGCCTAGTTGATCACACATCATACATTTTGCAATATCCCGGATGTATCTCCCAAGTGTATTTGCAAGAAGACATCTGCTACATCTGAAAGTGAGCTCATACATTTATTTTAAATTTATTTCTCGATTGATAATGAAATTGAAAATGAAACTTGCATCTCAATATTCTGCTGGGCATTTCGTTTGTCTTTCATTTTTTCAAGATGATCGGATATGTATCTAGAAAGTGTGTATAGAAATGGGTTGATAGAAGAATTGATGGGTAGAATAAGGCCCACTGTCCATACATACATCTCTGGGGAAACTTGTATAACTTTACACTGAGCAAGAATACATATAACACATAAGGGTACCCAACAACAGAAATCTGTAAAGACTAGTGCAAACACCTTTGCTGCCATGCGCAATTCTTCGCTTCGAGCCTGTGTTCTAGTTGATTTTTTCGCCGATTTCATAGCACTGACAAATATTTGGATGTAACAAAATGCTACTATGATAAAACAGGACAGATTTAGTCCAATGAATATCACTATGGATAAAGGAGCAGCTAGCTCACTACCGGTATTTGTTGTAATGACATATGTAATATTTGTAACAGTATCTGCAGTTTTAATCCTAATGTCAGCTGTGTTACAGGATCTGTAAAATAAATCATCTGGAGAACATGTTTGCGTAGTTATTTCGGAATGATAACTGTTTATTTCTATTGATTTGGTTTTGATTGTTGATATGTGTTGTCTTACCATTGGAATTCCTATGCAGACTTCAGAAATACTAAATACATCATTTTGGTAATCTGACAAGAGAACTGGTATGACACTTATCAATAAGGAAAACAGCCAAGCTAGTCCAATACATTTACAAGTAGATTTTGTCTGTAAGCGGCGGCTACTAAATGGATATTTTACTCCAAGGAAACGATCAATAGAGATCAATGTTATAAATAATACCGATCCCTCGCTCGATAACATTGATAAAATTCCTGTAAGTTTGCAGACAAATCCCTTCCTCCACCAATGTGAATATGATGGGAAATATTCAGTATAATATGCATCACCACATGCTAATAGTAACATGCTGATACCCATGAGTAAATCTGACCATGAAAGCTGTGATATGAGCAAAGTTTGAACTTTGTTTGTTTGTCTTGCAGATATACGGGCATAAATTGCAATTCCATTGAATAAAATGGCAGATAATCCAATAACCCATATACATATTCTAAGCCCGACATCTGGTAACATTCTATTGCATGTCAAATATGCAGGTTGTGATTCTTCAGAAATACACTGCGGTTCATTAATGTTAATGAAACAACATGTTGAAAATCTGTCAACTAAAATGGTTAAATTCTGTGAACCCTTGAAAGAATCAGATGTTACTTGAAACATTTCATTCCCTCTCAGGTCAACTGTTTGAAGACTGGTTTTATCACTAAAAATACCAGGGTTAATCATTTTAATGGAGTTATTGGAGATATTTAAAACTTTGATATGGTCTAAACCATGTAATATATTACTCGACAAGACACTTAATTTATTATTGGAAGCATCTAAACTTCTAAGATTATCCAATCCTGCTAAAGAATCATTTTTTATATTTTTAAGAAAATTATTATCAAATTTGAGGCTGAGAAGGTTTTCTTGATTCTGAAATAATCTACCTTGCAATTTGGTTAAAACATTATGGCTTAACTCCAATATAATTAACTGGTCCACTTGAACAAATAGTTCAAGTGGTAGTTCTTTCAAACTATTTTTTTTCATGGATAGAAATTCCAAGCTTTTTAATACATGAAAGGAGCTTGTTTTTATTATGTTTAATTTGTTCTGATCAATATCCAAAACTCGAAGATTGAATTGTGTGCTAAAAAGGGGCAGTGAAGATAACATATTCCCACTAATATTCAGAAATATCAATTCACTTAAAGATTCAAATGTATCAAAATTAATGTCTTTCAAGTTATTGTCAGATAAATCTAAACTTTGAAGTCTTGTTGTACCTAACTTGTAGCATAATCTTGAAAGGTTGTTATGGCTTAGGTCAAGTACTTCCAGCTCTTTTAGGGAATTGAAAATGGTGGATGTATGGAAAATTGCTGTATTATCATTGCATTTGTGGTCAAGATATTTCAGATCATTGTTACTCAGGCGGAGGATTTTCAATTTACCTGAAGAGTCAAATACACCAGAAGGTAGGGTGGACAGGTCATTGTCATCCAGGTCGAGGTAATATAATCTACCCAAAGAGTCAAATACACCAGCAGGTAGGGTGGACAGGTCATTGTTACTCAGGTGGAGGATTTTCAATTTACCTGAAGAGTCAAATACACCAGAAGGTAGGGTGGACAGGTCATTGTCATCCAGGTCGAGGTAATATAATCTACCCAAAGAGTCAAATACACCAGCAGGTAGGGTGGACAGGTCATTGTCATTCAGGTTGAGGTAATTCAAACTACCCACAGTGTCAAATACACCAGCAGGTAGGGTGGACAGGTCATTGTCATTCAGGTAGAGGAAATCCAAACTACCCAAAGAGTCAAATACACCAGCAGGTAGGGTGGACAGGTCATTGTCATTCAGGTTGAGGTAATCCAAACTACCCAAAGAGTCAAATACACCAGCAGGTAGGGTGGACAGGTCATTGTCATTCAGGTTGAGGTAATCCAAACTACCCAAAGAGTCAAATACACCAGCAGGTAGGGTGGACAGGTCATTGTCATTCAGGTTGAGGTAATCCAAACTACCCAAAGAGTCAAATACACCAGCAGGTAGGGTGGACAGGTCATTGTCATTCAGGTTGAGGTAATCCAAACTACCCAAAGAGTCAAATACACCAGCAGGTAGGGTGGACAGGTCATTGTCATTCAGGTCAAGTACTTGTAACTGTTTTGTGCATCCTCCTTCAAATGTGCCAAAAGTTATATTTCTTAAATGATTGTTGTTCAGTTTTAATATTTCCAAGTTTGGTAAGTCATCACATATTGTGTTGGATAGCACCTGTATATTGTTCTGTGTCAGTATTAAACCCTTGACTTTATCAAGTCCTTGGAATGCATGATGTTGCACTGAATCTAAATCACAATTTTGAAATGATAATATTTCAATATCTTGTTGATACAATATTAAAAGTGCACTGGTATCATAGCATGTTGATATCCATAGTCTGTAACTTAGGCTGCATGAACATAATGCAGGACATTTTGCTAAATATTTAGTAATTGTCAATCTTTTGTAAAATGGAAATGAAAAATGAAAAAATTCTGTATACTTTTTATATTTAACTTGACCAACATAACTAGTCAAATTACACTGTGCCAAACTTGTAGCATTTCCCCCCTGCTGTACTGGAATAGGGTGTGTTTGAGAACAATCTGAATTCTGAATATCGGTAGCATGGATGTCCAGCAAGAATTCAGTATTATGGAAGTGTAATCTGAATTTGATTCCCTGGATTTTAGTCACACAAGGGGCATCATTTATTTCCACTAACACATGATTAGGATTTGGACAATCAGTACTATTTGGTTCTAATATGTCGACATAGAAATAAGTGGATGTGTTACTCATGCCAGAATCCAACAGTTGAACTGATATTCCTGTGTGGTTTTGTATAGTAATATCTATGTGACAATGCACATTATTGCTAAATGCTTGCAACGAAACAGGACCAGTTAAGAATAGAATATCACCATTGTTGCCATGGTTACATGCATTTATTTTTACAAGTGGAGAGAACAATGTCACAGGAGCATCAGTCACGGCTGACGTTGAATTGGAATAAGAATGGTCACTTTTTAGACTCATGTTAGTTGTCGCATAATGGTCACTTTTTGGACTCATGTTAGTTGTTGCAGAATGGTCACTTTTTGGACTCATGTCAGTTGTCGCATAATGTTCACTTTTTGAATTCATGTTAGTTGTCGCAGAATGGTCACTTTTTGGACTTAAGTTAGTTGTCTCAGAATGGTCACTTTTTAGACTCATGTCAGTTGTCGCATAATGGTCACTTTTTGGATTCATGTCAGTTGTCGCATAACGGTCACTGTTTGGACTCGTGTCAGTTGTAGCATAATGGTAACTTTTTGGACTAATGTTAGTTGTCGCTGAATGTTCACTTTTTGGTTTCATGTTAGTTGTCGCATAATGGTCACTTTTTGGATTCATGTCAGTTGTTGCATAATGTTCACTTTTTGGACTTGTGTCAGTTGTCGCATAACGATCACTTTTTGGACTCATGTCAGTTGTCGCAGAATGGTCACTTTTTGGACTCATGTCAGTTGTCGCAGAATGGTCACTTTTTGGACTCATGTTAGTTGTTGCAATCATTGTTAGTAAATCATTGTTTGTCTGAGTGTCTTGAACAGATTTAGTAGTGAAATCAGTTTCATTTTGTGATCCCTGTTTTAAATCAGTGTTTCGGGGTATCAAATCACAATCAGCAATCAATGCTATAATCAACAGGACCAGGATAATTGGTTTGATAGCCTGAAGGAAGATAAGAATTACAGCGTGTGTGTGCTGCACTCTGATCCTAGAGTGGCCTGTCATATTTTATGTGTAGGAATCTCAGAATATTGCTGGAAAACACAATCAGGTATCAGTGTGGTGTGTTCTGTATACTACCAAGTTTGATAGGCTGTAAAGTATGCTTTTGACAAATTCTGGTGCTAAACTGGGACCCTACCCTATTCAGCCTGGAATCTTTATGGTTATTTGATGACTGATTACTGTTATAATGCTTATAATGATAGTACCTAAATAAGTACAATATTAATAATAATTACTATAACACAAGTTAATAGTGACTGGTTTTTATCATTTGTAAAAGAAAGAAGAATACTTGTTTGGCAGTTTTAGGACCCCAATGTGAAAGATAAATTTGGTATTTTGTAGTACTTTTGGTTATAAAAATTAATTGTTGAGATTGTGGTGTCACAGACTATGCCAAACAAGTTTTTTTCTTCTTTGATAGCCTTAATAGATAACTTGAAATGGAAGAGAATCTTAGATATCAACAGTTGGTCTACTGGTATGTCCAGTCATGCGTGTCTGTTGGTGATGATCCGGGATGAGCTGTAAAATAGACAAAAGAATGAAAAATAGTTCAAGTAACCAATTTGAACAATACAAACAATATTGTATTGATTTGTTGTTTCTGCTATTGAAACTTTCAGCAACATATGAAAGCATTATGTACATTCATTGCACATCGGTGACTCTTGGCTGACATGTTTTTGGTCTTGCCTGATATCATGATCACTTTTGAATGATCCCACAGCCCTGTTTAGTGTGGGTGTGATCTGGTACCTATAAGTATAGGCCTTCATTTTTGTTTACAATTGTGTGCGGTTAAAACTTTTAATGGTGGATAGATATAGGCCTAGCGTCAACAGTGTGAAGACACCTATAAATGATGGTGAGGGGTGGTGGAAGTTACATGACTTGGTTGAAAGGGTGTTGAGGCATTGTTAGAAGGTTCTTGGCCCTTTAGGTTTTTTTTAAAAATAAAGCAGTCATTTTAACAACACGGATATCCAATTTTTACAAACTTACCAGAATGTTTAAGTTTTTCTTTTGTCAAGCACTTGAATCTTGGATATCGTAGTTGGTCTACGAGTACATCCAGATGTGTATGTCTGTTGGTGATGACACTTGGATGAGCTGCAAAATTAGACAAAAGATATAACAAAAACAAAATGAGTAAACATTTTTGTGGGAAATACCAACAATTGTAAGTACTGTAAAACGGTGTGGATAGGGACAATTTTAGCACTATCTAGATTGTAGTTTTTTCCGTGTTGCCTCATGACCAATTTTTTTTAGCGCATATGATGTGATGGGTATATATTTTTTTCTTGCAAAGGTTGGTGCCCCAATTCACCCTGATGTCATGGTCAATAGGGACAGCATTAGTCTGGGTAGGGAAATCACTAGATTGAAAGAGTTTTGACCTGTTTTATTCTACATATGAGTGAATATGGGTAATGAGTGAGTTTTAAAATACCGAAACAATCACTTTTAAGTAGTTTATACCACCATAAACTATTCAAAATAATGTTTTGACAATATCTCTTAGACCTTAGACGTGTTAGTTAAATAAAATAAGTTAAAGGAAATAAATACTTAACTGGTTTAGGTAAAGAGTTAATTAGGTGCTTGAAGGTCATAAAATATGTTATTCTTTAAATTGAGCTTTAAATTATAATTGATATGGTATCAATTCAATATCAAATGTTCATCTTTTCTACAAATATGGAGATAAATATTATGTGTCATTAAATGTGAAAATACTAATGAACAAGATAGCACCCATATCTCTCGGAATATAAGCATGAAGTATCTGGCACACTTTCGGAGTTGATTTATAACATATTAAACAGTTATAGTATCAGTTTTAACAAGGAATACAATTTAACACGGTCAACAATGGCACAATAACAGCTCAAAAATTGAATCTTTCAATCTAGCGTTTATAGAAATGGGTCAATAGGTACACTTATCCAGACCATAACTTTTTTTGCTTGTACCCATATGAGCCAAACTTTTGAGCGGATATTATTTCAACATAATAAGCTTTTAAACCACTCTATATATATATTTAGATATACTGAGTGGGTATAATATTTTCATTAAAAACGTTGGTGTCCTCATTGACCCAGATTTTACAAATTATAAGTAAGAAATGAAGAAAAAAAGCTTGAAATGAAAAATTCTTTGAGAATTTGTTACCAATGTCAAAGAGTATGTTGTAGGACCTTTAAAGCTAGGCCCTGGTGCATTTCCAGCTAATTTGCTCAAAGTATGCAGTTAGGAGCAGGTTTTGACCACACTTTTTTCCAGTATTTTTTAGGACACCTTTATTTTCGTTACCCTGGGCTCCACATTTGTTCTTTCATATCCACTGAATCCCTTCCTGAACACTATAAATTATATCGCTCTTTCAATATTTGGATAAAGAAAAGAAATAGTATACATCAAATACAAAAATTGTCCCCATTTTTGTCCGTATTCACCCTGTTTTACGGTACTGTAGAATGGGGATGCATGGAAGATACTTTTTGTTTGTAAACTAGACAAGTTGAGTATACATACCCTTGCCTCTCACATGATTTTGTTTGTTTGAAATTTTCAGTATTTCTAGATAGTTTTCCCCCAATCTAATTTGTGGTGAGGTTGCTTGTTTTGACTTTTTACAAGCAATGACAAATACATTTGGCTGTAAATGTAGAAAATTGATTGTTTTGAATTTTACTCATATACTTAAATAACATGGGCCTAAGTTACCCCACTTATCGCTTCTTTTGTCAGTAAATGCTGGTCTGTGTCGTAATGAAGAACGCAAATGAAAATGAATTGGATATTGTTTTGTCATAGGTACATTGTCTATCCAACCACAACATAAAAGTTGCTGAATATACCCACCATGTAGGTGAGGCAGTTGCAATTTGTTGAGAAAAAAATGTTGACATAAAAATACCTAAATATAAAGAAAAAATCATGCAGCTTAGTGTGTTGAGGTCCAGTTCCAAATACACATATCATTATGTAGCAGGGTAATATGTTCTTGTAAAAAACATCAAATTAAAAAATGTCACTATAAAACTTTTCTCAAAATTTAACAAATAAATTTTCTTTTTAATGTGGGCCAAAGTTACCCATCAAGGGTCAAAGTATCCCCATTCTACGGTACCGTTATTGTTTTTGTCACTTTACAAATTTAGGTATGTACATTTACATGTTTTTGGTCTAGAATGAATGATATCATGATAACCTTTGAATCACTATGTCTCCCTGCCCTCTCCCCAACAGCCCTGTTTAGTGTAGGTGGGGTGTCTGTGGTGTACCCTTAAAATATAGGCCTTGATTTTTGTTCCAATTTTAGTTCCATTCTTAATGATGATATAGATATAGGCCTAGTGTCAACAGTGCAGTGTGTGTGGGTAAGACAATTGTGGTGAGGGGGGGGGGGGGGGGGGGGGGGTACAGGACTTGGTTAAAAGTGTGTTGAGGCATTGTTAGAAGGTTCTTTGCCCTTTATGGTTTTTTAATAAAGCCGTTACGGTAATAAAGCAGTTATTTTAACAACACAGATTTCCACTTTTCCAAACTTACCAGAATGTTAGTTTTTTTCTTTTGTCAAGCACCGTGAATCTAGGATATCGTCAGTTGGTCTACGAGTACATCCAGTCGTGTACGTCTGTCTGTAGGTGAAGACACTTTGATGAGCTGCAAAATTAGACAAAAGTGATAACAAAAACATTATGAGCAAAAGCTGATGTGGGAAATACATGTTAGCATTACGAGCATTTCTTTTTTGCTGCTTTTGACACCCTAAAAAAGATCAAAGTATGGTCAAAGCTATGCTTTTTACATATTTTGGGTCTAGAATGATATAATCATAATAACATTTAAATCACCTACCCCTCCTCTTCCCTTATCACCAACCGCTTAGCTTGAGTTAGTGTATATGAGGTTGGGATGTCAGAACACAATAAAATAAATGAATTTTTTTTTTTTTTTTTTTTAAATGAATAAAATAAATGATATACTGATGTAATCAAATGATATCATGATATAAATAAAGTAAATGATAAAAATAAAAATAAAAGATATAAACAAAAATAAATGAATGAATGAAATGAATGAAATCAAACGAATAATCCGAATAAAAGACATGAAAGACATGAAAGAAATGTAATACATTTGATTAACGTATGAAATGTATGAAATAAATGAAATATATAAAATAAATTAAATGAATGAAATAAATGAAATATATGAAATAAATGAAAAAAAAAAAAAAAAATGAAATAAATGAAATGAAAATAAATCTCATGAAATAAATTAAATAGATGAAATAAATGAAATAAATGAAACAAATAAAATAAATTAAATAAATTAAACAAATGTAATGAATGAAACGAATGAAATAAATAAAATACATGAAACAAAAGAAACAAATGAAACAAAGAAATTAAATACATGAAATAAATTAAATACTTGAAATAAATCAAAGTATAAGAAAATAAATAAATAAAATAAGTATACAATTAAATACTAAATACATGCAGAGAGTAGGATACAAGTGTGTAGGCATCTGATCTAATTGTTATCATGGTAATATATATAAATTTATAATTTGATAACAATTATAATAATTAATTAACTTATAAATTGATGATTAAATAATCAAATAAATAAATAAATACATAAATATACACTGTAAATACACTGTAAATATACACTGTTATAGGCAGTCAAAATATTACAAATGTAAAGTAAATAGATCAATGAGAGATCAGAACTCTACGTGTCGCCATAGACCAAAACCGCACAACCGATCGAAGAAGAAAGATAAAACAAGTAATAATTGTTGTCAGTTGGCCGATGATAGCCATTACAGACGACAAGAAACCCCGGGTACCTACTCCATGCTATAATTGTATGACCTTTAATTAGATAAATAAATATGTATGTAAGTAAATGAAAGGAAAAAAATATTTACACTGATATTTAAATTAAATCATTCTTTAATAAAGTTAATTAATAAACATAAATAACTTAATACATCATCACCTAAATGAACTAATGAATAAACATAAAAGTGTAAATAAATGAATAAACAAATTGGTAAATGAGTGATTCATAAAAAAAAATAAAAAAATTGATAGATAAATAAGGTAATGGATTGGTATGTAAATGAGTAAATAAATAATCAAAATAAATTTTCAAATTAGTAAATAAAAAGTAAATACATGAATTTAAATTGAAAATCCACATTTTCAGACTGGATCTTAGTTCCCTAAGATACCTTTTTAGTTCTACATGCCACTCCCCCCCCCCCCCCCTCCACAAATATGTGTAATTCTAAAATTTGGTTTATAAGGTAAAGCCCCCATCCTCAACCCATGTTTGGTGTTTCGTGCCACACATCTATACTAAAATGAATCCTCAATCATCCACCCATGTTTGGTGTTTCGTGCCTCACATCTATACTAAAATGAACCCTCAATCCCCTCACCCAAGTTTGGTGCTTCGTGCCACACATCTATACTAAAATGAACCCTCAATCCCCACCCATGTTTGGTGCTTCATGCCGCACATCTATACTAAAATGAACGTTGAGTACTCCCTCCCCCAGACAAGTGATAACAAACACTTACAAATATAGTCATAAATTACATTTTATGGATTTCTTTGAAACTTGTAGAAAAATATGAACCTATTTGGTAATATATTGTAGAAAAATAATTTTACAAAATCAAATAAATACCCCGCCCCACCATCACTACAACAAAAAAGCTCAGAAGTTCCAGACCAGATTTGTTAGATATCTTGCAAAATGACTAAATCCTTCTTTTTCACTAGAGCATCACAAATTTGTAAAATGTTTGAACCAGTTCTGGTTATATTATAACTTTGCAAGCAAGAAGTACTAAATATTTGATAAGATAAATAAAATAGTGTTATACTTACAGATTGTGAATATGCAGGTAGTTAGCGGTCGTAGCTTTTAATGACTGTAAATGTCTTGCACTGCAAATTATAATTGTGCACTCGGAGCTACTTGCAGGCAAAAAATGTTACTACTTTGCAGTGTATATAAAACAAGTGTTCATAGATTGAAATTATCAATATCTTATGGTGCAAAAGCAAAAACAAGCCAGCAGACAAACTATGTAAATGTTTTGCAGTACGAATTAAAATAAACTCTTCAAGACGGACTATGTGAATGTCTTTCAGTACAATTCAACATCTGCTTGTAGACCAACTCTGTTAATGTCTTGTAGTTCAAAATAGAACACGCTAACTCAACTCTGTGAATGTCTTTCAGTACAATTCAAAATCTGCTTGTAGATCAACTCTGTAAATGTCTTATAGTTCGAACTAAAACACGCTAACTCAACTCTGTGAATGTCTTTCAGTACAATTCAAAATCTGCTTGTAGATCAACTCTGTAAATGTCTTGTAGTTCGAATTAAACACGCTAACTCAACTCTGTGAATGTCTTTCAGTACAATTTAAAATCTGCTTGTAGATCAACTCTGTAAATGTCTTGTAGTTCGAATTAAAACACGCTAACTCAACTCTGTGAATGTCTTTCAGTACAATTCAAAATCTGCTTGTAGATCAACTCTGTAAATGTCTTGTAGTTCGCAATAAAACACACTTGTATAGACCAACTCTGGAAATGTCTTGAAATTTAATTAAAACGCCCTTGATGATCAACTCGTCAAAAGTTCTTGAAATACGCAGACAAGTATTTATAAATGTCTTGCAGTACAAACTTAGACACATTAATTCAAACTCTGTTAATATATCTTGTTGTGTCGATTAAAACACAGTATCATAAGCTGCACAGATAGCTGTTTATCGCTTGAATCGGGAGAAGAATTGAAACAGGTCCAGCTTCAATGAAAGACAAAAATCAACTGAACACCACACCCTGGTAAATTTTAATGCTGGGGTTGAATGCTATTGGTAGGGACATTGATACCGTTATACAATATGATTAATTTCCATATAAGCCAAGGGCTTGACGCACTTAGAAATAGATATGACAATGATGTTCTTCTTCAATAAAAACTGCTACGTAGATAAATGATTAATGGTTGCAAATTTCGAAATAAGGCTAAGCAATATGATCACATTATACCAAATAGTTTAATCTGTTAATAGGAAAAGTGTCATTTGATTAATCTGTCAACTAGCCCTGATTGTCTTCTTCAATTACAACTCTTACGTATATTGCACACGCAGACAACTAATAGTATTAATTTCCCAAAACTGGGAAAAATTACCACATCACACATAAATCTAATCTCATTATGGAAAAGTGTCAATCTCTGCCTAAATCTGCTTCATTTTAATTAAAAGTTGTTATGCAAAGTATCACATGTTGCTTTACCAATTAATTAGTGTTAAAGTAACCAATGTTTATCATCACTATGTATGCAAAGAAGACAATACCAGTGAGTCAATATTACCTTAAAAAGCAATATAATGTATCTGATGATTGTAATAAAATTTCATCATGCCATTCAAAACTTGGACTCAAAACTGATGTGGCTTCACCATCTTTTCAATGATTGCAATATTACAAACTCGTTTGGGGAGAGATTCAGAGTCAGTTTCGGTTTCTACCAAAATTGTCCACGTTCAACAAAATAGATGGGTTTATGATAAAGATTTTAGCTACCAAGTTATAACTTATAACCAATCAGATATTACTTTTAGCAAGATGGCATATTAATAGTTGAAGCTGTCAAATGTCTAAGCCATCAATTCACGCCTTTAATATATGATCCATGACACCGTAACATTTGAGTTTATGTGAGTTAAAACTTGATATACATACACTGAAATGGAACATGGTCTCAAACCATCTTAAAGGTAGATGTTCTGATTACTTGCCTATTTTCAACTTAATGTTTTCTATTTTGAATGAAAGGTCATCCTTAAAAGTGTCACATTCTAAAGTTTGAGTTGCATTACTCCAATGGTTCTTATTTTAGTAGCACAAGGTCACAAGAAATTTGCCTATTGAGAAGTACACAAACTGGCTGATGGTTAACCACCTTTGGCAGTAAGGCCAAAAAAAAAAAATTGTTTGATTGTCCATAGATCACTTTTAAAAGTTGGGTAGGTCGGTCGGGAATTTTTTTTCTTTCTTTTTTTCTCACTTGCCCTTTTTTCAGGTACCAAAGTAAAATGAGATGTACTTGTTGTGGTAACCAAAACGGGGAACAAAATCTTTAATATTTTGATGAGTATTTTTATTTTCTCAACACTTAAAAAAAAAAAAAAAAAAAATGAAAATTTTGATTTTCGACTAATATTTGCAAAAAAATGAATTTTTAAAAAAATTTAAAATAATTTTAAACAATTAAAAAAAAAAGGTTTTTGAGTCGGAATGATTAAGAGGGTCGGGCGGACGAGGACAATCAAACATTTTTTTTTTGTTGGCCTAATTCACCACATTTTAGCCTATAATTTCTAAGTGGAACATTTCTGGCCCTAAGATCCCCTCCATCTAATTCATTACATTAGCAAACATAGTACGTGTTATGAAAGTGCAGTTTGACAGGTCAGGAAACCTTCCATGTACTATGGAAATACAGATAGCTGTATTAAATTGAGTATCAAATAAATTCTACAAGTGTCCTCTATCCAAACATATGTTCAGATTTAAGGTGCGCATTATTTTACCGGAGATATAAAGTTTGGAAATGGTTTCGAAACTTTTGGAACACCCATTACTTTACAGATTTATCATTCGTACCTCTTTTTTGTCCTTTTCCTTTGACATCTTGTCAATTTCTTTCTTGATTGCTTCACAATGCCGGAAAGACTCTTGGCTTGTAATACTGTATACTAAAATAAAACCCTGTAGCAAATAAAGATAACATTTATGAAACGACAATCTCTAGTGAGATACTGGGCTTTAACGGCCAACATGAAGACAGCTATGCAAGACAGCAGAGGTTGAAATACAGATTTTAGAGCCAGGAGCTATTTTTTTCAGAAATTTGTCCCTGGTTCAAAGATTTTCCTTCAGGACCAGGGGTATAGTTTGTCACAAACTGGAGGCTATTGGAGAAACCTCATAAATATAATGAAATAGTTTCATCAGGAATTCAAAAGAACATTATGAATTTTTCATAGAAAAATTCCAGAATGGAAACTTACTATTTTTCCATACGGGTTTCAACAACTTGTCTGTTGTCTTCCTCAGTGGATTGTGTTTGATCCAGAGCTAGTGTTTCTAGTCTGTTTTTTGACCCTCTGATCCAGAGTACGTCATCATCAGCTTCTGATGACGTCATCATCAAAAAACAGACTAGAAACACTAGCTCTGGATCAAACACAATCCACTGAGGAAGACAACAGACAAGTTGTTGAAACCTGTATGGAAAATAGTAAGTTTCCATTCTGGAATTTTTCTACGAAAACCTCATAAATATGGTATATTGATGATGAGTGCAACATAAACCAGGGGCAATTTTCCAAGTAAACATTGCTCCTGGTGACATAATTTGCATGTGAACCAGGGCTAGGGGCATTAGATTTATTCAGGGTTCCTGCACATGTAGGACAATTAAATTCCATGACTTTTCCATGACCTAGTTCATCAATTGGTAAATTGTTGGGCATAAAAAGCGGATTTACGATGCTGATATATGAATGTTCAAGCTCTAAAAAATGAAATAAATTTGTCTTCATAAAATGCCATGACTTTTTCTCTTTTTCATGACTTTTCCAGGCCTGGAAATTGAAAATAAAATTCCATCACTTTTCTAGGCCGCAGGAACCCTGTTTATTAGCAGGGGGAGGAGGGAGGGGAATTTGCTCCCCGCTTTTGCTATTTCAAGCTGCCCTGCAAGACAGTAGGGTGTGGTTAGCCATATAAACTATGAGCCCAACTTAAAACAAGTCAAGTTCAGATAAGACAATGCAATTTCCAGGATACATATTTAATGATGGCAAGTGATATGATTACAACTGCAGTGTCCTAATATATCTGCAGACAAACAGTTAAAAATGGCCAAATGGAAATATTAGTAAATGAGTCTGACACCCCCTGGGTAATCACCACATTTAGAAACATTGTTGCCCCATCATAAATCACACCATGAATTGTAATTTACTTACATCTGCAAGATTGTAGTAGTGTCTTGGAAGTTCCACCGTGGTTGAATCCTGAAAAATAAAATAGTTGTTGTTGAAGAGAGATGCACATTAACTATAATTTTCCACAAATTTGAACTTGATTTGACACTAACTCATACCAGCCAAGCGAAATCTTCTCTTCCTGACTTTGTCAGCGAATCTACTTAGCATCTGTCATTTTTAATTTGTGTGTCTCACGTATCTCCTCTCCATGCTCCACGGCCAGAGAACCCGATAGACAAAAAGCACTACTGTATTGAATTTGCTCTTGATGGACAATATCAAAATCTATAGTTGATTAAATGCTCTACATAAACCATATTTAAAGTTGTAAGTGTGGTATCAGCAAAGCAATTCTACTCACCTTAACCCCCTGAGAACTACCGGCCGATTGGTTAAAAAGATGGATACATCATTTATTGCACCAATCAGAGACAGTGTTAGAATAATTGTATCCCTGATAAAGATTGGAGTGAAACATTTTACAAGCTGCATTTGAATTGGCTATTCATATGAGTACATCTTGTAATAAACCAATCAGAACCACTGTAAGATAGACAGATAGACCCCAGGGGGTAACTAAATCTGGTGATGCACCACAACCGGTAAGATATGAAACCATCAAGCAGGGTCAAGGGGTCCGCTTTTAGGGACACAGAAATAAACCAACTTCAAGTGAATCTCCACTTTAAATTTACATATAAAGTAGTGGAAGAGTTATGCATTTTTCAGTAAGCTTATTGTTGTCTTGTCAATATGGTATTTTTTCAGGAATCATGATTTGGGAAGATGATTTTTGTTCCTGGGACTCAATTCTTTAGGCGGGATTCGATTTATCGGGCCTCTCTCCCATCCTTATAGTACAGCAACAAATGTATACCCCTAATGGTAAGGCCAAACAAAGAAGATAGTCTGTCTCAGAAACATTTTGCAACTAAGCTAAGTGCTGTGCGATTTTTTTAAAATAAAAAAAATTAGAAAATATGCTATGAGGTATGCAATTTTTTGTTTTTGTTTACTAATCCATGCTTCAGAGAACTTTTTTAAAACTTTTTTTCTAAAAATCAAAAAAAAGAAGCAAAAAAGAAGAAAAGAAAAAAGAAAAAGAAAAAAAGAAAAAAAAGAAGTTTGTTTAGGCCTCAGCGCATAGACCTACGCGCCGTAGCTCATTTCACATACTAATGCTGGCGGGCTTCTGAGACAGACTATCTTCTTTGTTTGGCCTAAGTCTTTGTTGACTAATATTTGAGGTTACATGGTCTTATAATTTATAACTCAATAGCTAGCTTACCAATCCCTTTGTGTCATAAAATCTCACTTGCTCTTTTACTCCTCTGTTAGTCTCAACATGTGCTACATATATATCTTCTATTGTTGGTACCATGTGCTGTAAAAACATGATGACAACAAATATTACAGTCTTGCATAACATGTCTATTATCATTGTTAGCTGTTGATATGAAATTGAATAGGGTCTGTTGGTCGTTGCTAAATGTGGGTTTATAGCGTCTAAAGTAGGCAATGACAAATCATATATCTTACAAGTTGGCGTCCATATTTACTTGTGCTTAAATACATATGCGCATGCGCAGATCAATTAGGTACTGATACATTACAGAGTGTCTCATAAAACCTAATCCTGTAACATCTCCCTTTCTTTATAAAAGTTAAAAACTTTTGAGCAATGAATAGTAATGTAATATCCGTAAGGTCAATTGATTGACTTTCCAACTTTAAACAATTGTAACAATCTCTTTTTCTTTCCAAACAATGAGATTGTCTTATGTAAATTGAATGCATTATTTCCAGTACATAATAAGTTTGGTTATACTATTATGAGTGTCTTTAAGTGTCCTTTAACTATAAGAATCTCTTTCTCAAGTAACAAGTGTATGTGAAATGTAGAGATTGATAACACAATATTTTGTGGCATTTATCACAACTGTTAACCATGTACAATTTGCCAGTAATATAAGTTGTGTGATCGAATTTTGTTGGCCGTTGCTAATGTGGGTTTATACCGTATAAAGTAGGCAATGACAAATCATCTTACAAGTTGGCGTCCATATTTTCTTGTGGTTAAATACATATGCACATGCGCAGATCAATTAGGTACTGATACATTACAGAGTGTCTCATAAACCAAATCCTGTAACAGGTTCATTTGTTGTGGACATAGGTTAACTATCTTCATTACCGTTGATGACTGCTTTGACAGTTGATTCATCTCACATGATCACCAGGGCCATTTGTGTGAAGATAAAATAATTGAGGGAATAGAATAACCTAACATAGGCTTTGGATCTAGGAAGTGTCTGGTTCCTACTGCAGAAAAGCAGGTTAAGTGCGATGACCAGTATGGATGTCATAACCTTTTTATTATAGTCACCTTTCACTGCCCTTATCTGAAACAGGCCCAATCGGTACCGTAGTGCAAGTGTATCTTCGATACACGGTACCACAACCCTCCATAGACTCACGACGTCGCGAAATTCACATTAAGTGTCAGCACTGCTGTTTTTTCACCTCAATATTTCCCCCAAAATGAGGATGCTTGATCAAAATTAATGAACTCAATGTATTACTAAGAGTTCTAGAAACAACATGTCAGTGTATTTTGATTGATTTCAATTATATTTGATGTGAAAATCTTGATTTCAAAATGTGATTTTCGCGATGTCGTGTGTCTATAGAGGGTGTTGTGGCTATAGTATAGTGAAGCATGAACGATAGTATAGCCACAATTGGGTCTATCTGAAACATATTGATGTACTTACTTTGCCAACTGTGTGTGTTCCATAGATTGTTTGTTCCAACAAGGCAGTCTTCCCAACTCCAGCTCCACCACAAACAACCACACGGCATATCTTACCCATAATGCTTTGCCACTTCCCTTTTAAGATCTAGTAGTAAAGAACATCAACTGTCCATGATGTTTTATTGAGACTTTACCCTGTAAAAGATAGAGGCAATTATTTTGCAACATTTTATGTGGTGTCAATATTTAATAGGGCGACTATGTAATTGCATTGTAGTTGTATTCCTAGTATTTACAGCTTTCTGAAATGGCTATTGCTGATTAAAACAAAACAATTCATTTAGATTTTTAAACAAAACATATATTGTCTTTAAACCTACGTACAATATTCCAATTTATAGTTGGTGTCGTTATGCTATGGACACAATTCCAATAATATGTGCTTACATGTATACATTTGCATAAACCTGGAAGTGCATACTGAAAGCTTTCAATAAATGACCGCATGTCCTGATTGGTCAAACATGAAATAACCATTCACATGCATGCAGCTTTAATTTGTTTGCATATAAATCATGCATTTGGACACCCCCTCGAACTACAGTAGCAATGTGAAATAGCTTGAATTTTGTCCATAGCATTATGACAACAAGGAGTTATAATAACTAGTCTCAGATGACAGTGACTATAGTTGTGCTGCTCAATTTTAACCAATCGGAAGAACCATATACTTTGTTGCTAACGCTTTATATTAGTCACCCGTTATGGTCACCTTCAAAACTGTTGGCCAGATTTTAGATGCCCGTTGAGCTTCTGATGCGTGTTAGCTTGCCAACCACACTGGTGCATGACTAGGGTTGGGACCAGAACTTGGGTAACCCCTCCGATATTTTGGTATGGTACTCGGGTGTGGCGGGTACCCAAAATTTAAATTTATTTTGTGTGTGTGCTAAATCCAAAACATGACCTTGGATATACCCATATTTGGGCCGAAATAACCCACATACATGTACATTCAAGTACCAGTGTAATACCCAATGACCCAAACCATAGCAATGGTAACTCACAAATTAAGAGCTTATAACTATTAACTAAAGTATTTATATCATGCCGCGCCTTGGAAGGGTAAATCATGTGATGTCCAACGCCTCGCAAAACCATCAGTGCAGTGTAGCGTGGTGGTGCAATGTTTATGAGCTATTTAGCGCACATTTTCCAAACAAGAAGTTATTATAGAATGGAAAAGGCACAAGAAATTTTATTGAAGAAATAAATGTCAATATTGTTAATTACGGTACTTCTTTTCAACCAACGAAAGCCATGCCTTCGTTAGCGTGGTTGACTGGACACATTTGACCCAGGTCTGTCCCTCAAAATCCTATTATTGCGTTACAGCTTTGTAATTAGTGACGGTGGAATGATTAGCTACTGGTTGTCTCAGAATGATCTATACCGGGTTTAAAAAATATATAAAAAGTATAAAACAAATAGTGTTTCAAATCTAAACACTTGCGATATGATGGTGGAAATGTTTCCTACATATTCCGTTAATTTCATTCAGGGGTAGAAATTCGGCGCGAATCCACGAATCGATTTGCATCAAGATTCGCACAGGAACAAAGCAGCGCGAATCAAATCTGATCAAGTTTGATTCGCGCAAAAAAAACATTTAATTTTTTTTTAAAAGTCAAAAACAGGACCTTGGATGACCCTTAATAACCCACATAATACCCCTTGACCCACACCATTAGGGATAGTAACTCCTACCAAGGCTCAAGATAACAGGTTTTTTTACCGGGAGCTACTTTTTTTCAAAAGTAGCGCCCGGATCATGGGATTTATTGAGAACCAGGAGCTACTTTCAGTCTACCGGGAGCTAACTTTTTATTAAATTGTATTGTCAGATCGAAATTCGATGTCTTAGGCAAGCTTACCGATCATCAACGGGTGCTGGTTTGGACAAAATATCAGCGCTCAGTTGTTTATTTTTCAGCATTACCGGGTGCTATGGCAGGAGGACCGAGGGGTAAAAATCGCCCAGCGCCCGCTTATCTTGAGCCTTGCTCCTAACCTTTAGATCTTATACTAAATTATTTAATTCATTCTGATCAAAAGTATGATTTTTTCAACACTGTTTTCTATGTAAAAATACAATTTATTTCAATATCAATAAAATCTTAATTAAATGTTCTAGTTGGAGATGCAGGAACGTACATTTCATACAGCTTGTCTTTCATTGTGAAACAGGAAATGGAAAATAGACATTAATAAAAAATAAAAAATAATAATAAACCAGGAAATGGCAAATAGACATTAATAAATTAAATAAAAATAATAATAAATACATTTTTATTCTAATTTTATTTAGAGGGGGCTAGCTAACTGTATCTTGGCAGGTGGCAGGCTAATATGGCTTGATACTTGACTGTCTTTATGGTCTACAAAGGGGACACAAAACAGGTCATACTCAGTCTCATTACATTTTTCATTGACTCATCAATATGGGCAAATATTTTTTGATTCACACAAAGTTGTTGCGAGAATCAATTAATACGCGGTTTGCGTGAATCAATGATTCGCGCGAGACCTTATCTGCGGGAATCAAATTTAGAAAATTTGATTCCCGCACTTGGAGACAAATTTCTAGGCCTGAATTGAGATCTCTTTTTGTTCAGCTGTGGTAAGACATAATCGAAAATTGATGAAAAATATATTTTCATATTTTGGCTCGTGAACATAATACATCTTTAATACAGCTATTCTCTCTAGCACTACCAGCATTTCAAACAATGAATCCTGCGCCTCGTAAGTTACATTCAAATCTCCTGCCAAAGAAAGGACGGTTAAAACCACTCAAGCTAAACAAATCCTGCCCTATTGAATCAAAGCTTTGTTTTCTATGCACACAACAATCGATTGTTATCATAAAGCTAATTAAAATAAGGAGGGAGCAATAATAATGCAAATTACATTTCAAAAATAGTTTCCTGTTTAAAAGTCTTAGTGACATTGAAATGATGGATGGAGACATCTATCAAGACTGCTGTAGTAGTAGATTTAGATTGTTATAAATCGATAATTACATTGATCTCTGGATCTATTGTGGTTTCAATACAATAGCTCAGCATTAGATTGACAAAGTTACTAATATAATTAGCATAGAAGCAGTACTAGCTTTTCATTTATTAAGCGGTCTCCAGTTTACTATTATAGTCGGCGTCAGAGAAGTCCGGCACTTTTTTCTGGAACAACTGCGTACAGCGTAAACACGGAAGTGCGTTATAGAACAGAGTTATCTTTGAGCAGTTCGAGCATGAGCGTGATAATTTTGGGCGCGATCATCTTTCTTCTGCGTGCGTGTTGTTCGTTCAATTATTAATTTGACTATATACATACAGTTATAGTAGGAACGATCTTGTGTATGGTTGAGTAGAGCATAGAAATGGAAGTGTTAAAACGTTTTGCTTTGTTATCAACGGCAAATGACAAAAATACCCGGAGGCCTGGGGCGATCTATAATAATAAAGCTAACTAAAAAGGCTATATAGCTTAGCCCAGATCTTGCCTCACGTCCCGTACGAAATAAACTGCGTAGGTAGGCCTATACTAGTATAGCTACAACATATTTTAATTTGTTTGAGCTTGCACACTTGCGTTACGGGACATCTTGCAAGACATTGCCAGAACCTGAACTTCAAGTTGAAGTACACCTCTGTCCTAGTACAGAAGTACATGTAGCTCTGGGTAAATCCTAGCTCTCTGTGGGAGAAGTAAGCTTACTTTTAAAAACAAAAGATTTATTTAATATTATTATTACTCACTCAACTCATCATTTAAATTTAAACAAATTCTCGTGTTATCACTATGAGGATTGGTGTGTTGGAATCATGTATTTTTTAATGAATTTAACACACGCATATATCATTGAAAATACTCGTTTTCTGACGACCAATTATTGGCACAAACAATCACTTCTGACTTCCCGTAACCTAACTGTCATGAAAATGTAATCAACAATGAAACACCGCGCAGATTATGGCATAGACCAGTAAGTTAAGAACTATTTTTTCATAGCAAATTTCGTAAAATGACAATCAATATTGATTTATTATTTAATACTATAATTATAAATTGATAATTTGATCCTAATATAGTCTTTTGATTCTATAATATGTTAATATGGGAATGTCTGGGGCTGCTATTTAGTAAATAAATTACAACATCTGAACGGTATTATATTATTTTTGTCCATATATTACGTACCATCACATCACACACCAAGAATTTATTTTAAGGCGACAAGATAGATTTGAAGGAGGTAGTATATTATAGTGCAATATAATTGTCAGGAGGTCCAGGTATTTGTTTGTTTGTTTGTTTACACGGTCGGTCCGTACGGACACACGCTTAGGTCCACTGAAGGGACCAAACTTAGCAAAATGCTCGGGTCAGACTTCAAAAAATTAAATCTGGTATAAGTTCCGCGTCCGATCACTAGCTTTTTCCCCCATCAACATATTTTGATCACAAGAAAGAAATCCATATTTTTTGCATTATTTCTACGGTAAAATTTGCCAAATATATACGAGACGTTATTTTGGCCAAAATGCAGTGAACCGGGCTGCCATAGCAGGGCTGTAAACTCTCACGCATTTGGCGGGAGTGTCCCGCCCAGACAATCTTTCTCTTGCTCTCCCGCGAAGCATATAAAATCTCGCGCATCATAAGGCCAACAAAAAAAAATGTTTGGTTGCCCTTTCCCGACCGACCGTAAATATTGAAAAATCTCGGTCGTGTTTTTTTTTTTTTCAACAACAAAAAAGAAGAAAAAAAAGTTGATTCATGAATATAAATGCTTACGAGATGGTGAATTACGGTTGCTGTTCAGTTAAAATGTATTGCAGACACATTCTTAGGCCATACATATTTTATTCCTCTCTAGGAGCTTCTAGGCCAGGCATTCTCATCCTGTAAGTTCCAATCTTCATCAGTTAAAAAGTTGTAAAAGTTCAATTCAAAGGCAGTGCATCAAACGATCGTCACGCTGCGCCCGGGGATGCATATCATGCGCCCTCTCGCGTCACGCGTAGTATAGTACAACTCCGCGTGAAACTACCGGCGTACCAGTGCGCCGTAAATAGTCTTCTTGGGAGCCGTAAATAGTACTTTTGGGAGCCGTTAATAGTACTTTTGGGAGCCGTAAATAGTACTTTTGGCAAAATAGCGTGTTTATTTTTGATCATGTGACCCACTTTTAACCAATCACTGAACAAGAATATATGAATGACGTATATAATAGTTAATATGCTGCCTACATATATGTCAAAATATTTTGAAATTAATGTCATAACGGGAATTTTGCCATTGTAAATTCTAAAAAAATATGACCAAGTAATCAACAAGTTGGTTACTAAAATGTGGCGCATCAGTAAATCTAGTTGAGAAAGCCTGTTCTAGGCTGATGCTAAAAGAGCAGGTACATGACAATCGTAAACATAACATTTCACCTCACATGTTTCGCTCGGGCAATTTTAATAAAACACCATATGCACTACATCAAGTTTATAGATATCTGATTTGTCTGAGTGTGAATTGTTTGTGTAAGAAAAGATTGGTAATGTATGCAAAAATCATGTAAAATCCCTTTCATCTTCCATTCCATTTTACATTTGTAAAAACACTTATATTTCGAAATAAAAACATATCTAATTCACTTGAAAGTGTATTTTTGGCATTTTTTGACATCTAAAAAGAAATTTAAAAAAAAGAAAAGAAAAAAAGAAAATCGACCTACCGACCCCGAGAACCGAACCCGTGGAGGATGGCTGACTCAGTGTTTCTATATTCTATCTTTATAGTATTTCCCTGGATAGTGGCCCTACGAGGAGGGCTAGATGAACACATGGCAAATTTTCTCTTCAAAACAGTTTCTTGATGGCAATATCAATACCAATATTATTGTCGCATAAAGTGAACCCATTTGCCAGCAGGCATGAACAGCTTTGTGCATGTGTGGGTGGATGGTGTTTGTTTTAAAGATGTTCTGAGAGATACGTATTGGAGTGTGCCTTAAAGGCATATTATGTTATCTTTTCCAGGGGCGCCCTCTACCCATGATTTTTTTTTAGAAAGTAGATTTCTTTTGCAGATTTACATTTCTGATCATAAATCATAAATATATTCTGAGTTACAGAGCGATACAATTCCTAATTACTTCAAAATCATGTTTTTTAAGAGTTGAAAATAGATTGTCTCAATAGAGAGTTTATTTTCACTCTAAAAACCATGATTAGGAATCGTATCGCTCTGTAACTCAGAATATATTCATGATTTATGATCAGAAATGTAAATCTGCAAGAAAATCTACTTTAAAAAAAAAATCATGGGTAGATTCCCCCTGGAAAGATCACATAATTTTCCTGGAAATCCAGTTTTTTGCAGCTAAGTAATACTGTATTATTTGGAAAAAATCCAAAAGATATAGTACATGTATAAAACCCTACCATCTTTCCAAATTTCATTTTTTCTTGGCAATCTCTCTGTGCAGTGCACCTTAAAAACGATGCATATTTGTGGGTAGGGGGTGTTGTGTTTAGGTTGTGGGCATATTTTTGGAGGGGACCAGGAATATGAAGTTGGCAATTGCAAGGTTTTTTGTTATGTGTGATTTCCCTTCCCTCCCACCTTTTTAGTTATTATTGTACAAAGGTGCCAAATGTGACACCATGACAGTTGATGTATTCCTTTTACCCCATGGCTCACATTTTGAACCTTAAAAATACTGTTTCACTTATTACAAGAAATACCCACCCTCTCCCGCACCCCTGGAAATGGCCACTTGCCATGACACAGGAGAACATAAATAATCACAATACAAGTTTAGCTTAATTTCCATGACCACTGCTTTGAGCATTTATATATTTATATCATACATATTTCACAGTTTGAACAGAATATCAATGTTGCATAATTAGAATAAATATTATCGCCAAATTATTCCAGATAAAATAAACAAAATACTTTTAACTTGCCATATTGGGAACTATTAAACTGATGTCAAATCTACAAATATACACATTGGCATAGCCTGGGTTTGGTATCGGCAAAATAAGTCGGTTTTTATTGATAATATCCTACAAAACTGACATGAACTGGCAGTGTGCGCTTTTACACGATTGGTTTCTATAGGGACTTTAATTTATTAAAAGTACACCCTCTTTTGACACATCATTTTCGGCTACCAGCTAATAAACTTTGATAAATTTCTCTGTGTTTTATGAAAGCAGTAGCTATTATTGAGCATTACTGGGCAAAAATTGAAGACCTACTTATTTCATGAACTACCTTAGTTTAACATGTGCAAAAATAGTCTGTCCACAGAAGCTTTCTCGTCTTAGTCCATTTGACTAAACGATTCTGAACATGATTCAAACACATGAAAGATGGCACTAATGAACAGTTTTATCTTTTTGAATTTCCAATAAGCAACAACATAAGAGTTGATAAAGGTAGCAATAAATATGTTGGCTAGATGACTCTTTTGGGAGAACTTTGAAGGCATCCGTGGACAAGTCGTTTTTGCACATGAAATCTACTACCATCGTTTATAAACAACATAAGCTGGTCTTAGACTTTTTGCTCAGTGAAGATTAACAGCGATTAACTTTTACAAAATGAAAGATATTTATAATTTGTTTATTAGTAAAGAGGTGAAAATGCCTTTAACTTTTTTTAACCACCCTGTACAAGCTTCAGTGGTTGATATTATGCCACTATGTCTAAACATTAATAATTTGACGGGCTGAGCCCAACACAGCCTGGCTAGGCCACTGCATATATTTTGCTGAATATTACATGTATCAATTTTGTTTTTGGTCATCCAGTGAAAAATAAATAATAAACAAATTAAATTAATCCTAGAAATCGAGCTGCAACTTTGTTGTGTACAATACCATTATTCTCCGTCAATGCCATAGCGTCAAGTGATTGATAAACACAAGGACAGGAGATATGTAATCATGACGCATCCACCAAAATTGTGGCTCCAACACATCACTTTGTTGATGCGGTTTATATTTGTAAATCAGGTGAACTTATACTTCATATATAGATATTAAAGTACTCCATATAACTTGTTCAAATTATATAAGTGCATTTAGTTGACTTAAACTAAATATTTGATTCAAACAATGTGTCCAACTTGACTGGACTGGACCATTGTGACTACCTGATTTGCTAAATGAGTAAAGGCATTACTTGTGTCACACATTGTGTGTCTGTATTGTGCTGGTTAGGTGTTGTACACACATAAATGGTCATTCATACACTCTTTGTAATGTCGAACCAATCAGAAAGCAAGAAATGAAAGTATGGGGAGTGCATTGAAAGTGTCCAATGCACTCCGTGTGTGCGCCGTTCATTGCGCGCACCACACGATTTGTTTTGATTTGTTGTTCAGGAATCGCTGGTTCACCAATTTTTACTGCGGGTGTTAGCAAACTTGTTAGCATGTTTTCATTCGTTTTTACATAGATCAAAATTATGCTCAAATTGTGAATTTTGATTTGTATAGATAGTGTCGTGTGTGAATTAGGTCAATACATGTTTATGTTTTTTTTCTCAAAAATGAGAACAAATCAATGCACTTGCGCAAATGTTGATATGCTCACAATAGCACTCACTGCCCCTGTGGGTCGTGCCATTATTCACACATCAACACCAGCGCGCGTGCATTGATTTGTCTTATTTCTCTCGAAACAACACATACGCATTTATTGACCTATAATTATGAGTGTTGTGACCAATCACTAAATCTCAAATCGAGTCATAAGTCAAGTCACAAACACATGTGACTCAAGTCAAGTCAAATCTGTCTCAGAATACCTCAAGTCAATCCAATAAGTCAAATAACATCAAGTCAAGCCATGTCACTGGTTGGCTCAAGTCAAGTGAAATCATTGATTTCGTTCAAGCTGCATCAAGTTGTACTAAACACAATATTATTGGCTAATGGCTACATGTACCGACATAACCTGTGAAAACATGTTAATAATGTCAATTTTAAAAGTAGTTCAAGAATAATAATACTGTAAAACACTTTAATTTTGCTGATACTTTATTTTGCAAATTGAAAAGAATCCACACATTAAGGTATTGTTGTTTACAATGTAAATACAAAGTTTTGCAATCATGTCGATTTCCCATTTGATACAATTTGAAGTTGCAAAACTTTGTATTTACATTGTAAACAACAATACCTTAATGTGTGGATCGAGCATTTAATTTTGCGAATCCGGAAACTTTTCTGTTACTTTCAATGTAAAACTGTCAGTTTTTGGGTATTTAATATCGCGAATCCACATCCCTCATGAAATTAAATCCCTCGCAAAATTAAAGGTAGATGACCCGATCACATTTTCATAACACAGATTTTTCTCAAACATATGGAGATTTTCATATCATATGAAAGATCATATTTTTCTGATTAACATACTGAAATTTGACGGTCCAAATCAGTATGGTTACCAAGAAATCGGTGAAATAACATCGAATTACCGCAAAAGGTGGTTACCACCAATATAGTTTGTGTACAACTCAATGGGCACATTTCACGGCATCTTGTGCGTCTAAAATAAGAACCATTATAGTTGTGCAACTCAAACTTTGGAATACAACTCTTTAAAGGATGACCTTTCATGTAGAATAGAAAACTTCAAGTTGAAAATCGGAATATCTACCTTTAAGTGGTTTTACAGTATTAATTTCGGCAGTTAAATATTTGTTTAGACTCAACTTACTTGAGTTAGTTTACCACATGACTTAAGTCAAATCAAGTTAAGTCTTTCAGAAAAGTAACTCAATCAAGTCAAATATTTTGAAAATGTGACTCGAGTTAAGTCAAGTTTTTTGAAATGTTTGAGCACCAAGTCATAATTCAAGTCAATTCATTGCTCTCAATGACTCAATCAAGTCAAGTCATCAAAAATAGGGACTGAAGTCCAATTTATTTTTTAAAACACTGGTAATCATATTGGTAAGTATTGTAAGCAAAATTATAATTCAGTTTAAAATAAATATAATTCATAAATATGATCAATGATTAGAGATATTAAACAAAACATATTTTAATCACTTCATGATTATATCATGGCAATATGACTCTACATAATTATATGAAAAAAATGATTAAACCACTTTAAATTGGAAGCACTTTTGATTATTTGCATAATTGTACATTCTTATAAAACCCAAACATACACATACATTGTTTGGGTTATTTTGTATTTAAGGTTGTACAAAAAAAATAGGACTCTGATTTATGGCTTTTAAAAGCTTTTTTAAAACCACAGGACCATGGCCAATTCACTGTCAGTGCAAAGCCCAATTAATAATGATAATATTCTCCAAATCTGAGATTAATCCAATGAAAAATAAGACAACTAGCATAATTTGCGTAAACCATGTCATATACTAGTCTGTACAATGGGATTTACACATAAAAACCAGAAAGTGATATGGTTTACATTACAATACTTTACATTCATAAATATTGTAAATCATCTATCAATAACAATAGCAAAGTAAGTTTGGCACAAATCATTAATGGCTACATAATACACGCATTGGATGCATGAATATTTATGTTCAATGTTGCTCAGTGTTCTCATGAAAAAGCATCAGCATGTAGGAAAGTTGTGGTAGGAAAGCACTAATCATGTTAATAGTGCGTTCATACCAATCATTGACAGGAGGACATTTAGACAGAAATTGGACTTGTAAGTCAACTTTAATTTCTGCCATAAGCATGATAAGAATAAGAATAATTTAGCATGATAGGAATACGACAAATTTCCATTTTAGCCTATTTAAATTTGTTATCATCAACTGTCATATTACTCTATCTTTACTGTGTGAATTACCATTGTACATACTACAAAATAGGTTGACTTGCCTAGTTGGTCACACTTTCATTTATTGATGATGGATTTTTCTCATCTTTTCAGGATTTTAACTTTATTAGTTGTACTTACAATGAAATCAAATTGGTCATGGTTCAGTGGTTTTAATAAGGATTAAATCCATGCTGAAAGAGAGTCCTATTTTTTTTTATACACCCTGTATACGATATAATACACCAGTATCTTACACACATTTATAGAGCAAAGTATTTGCTAAAACTCTTTGTCAAACTCAATGCTCGTGCTAGGTTTAACTGTTCCAAATACAGTGCAGCATTAAAATATAAGTTAAGTACATAGTAGCATAAAAATTGAGATATAGACCATTTCAAATTGAGATTGGAAAACTTCAGAAATAAAGGTCACATGGAGCCGGTTTTTTCACAAGACGAGATTCAGACGATGATCCCAAATTTTGATTTTCTTTTACCCGAGTAGCTACTAGTCGGGCTAAAATTGTGGCTTTTGGAGTGAGTGATGACTTAGGGTCTTGGCCCAAAATATATTCCTCATGCATATAGCTACATTTCTGTATAAGTGACTGTTCATCATTCTTAAAGATGGCATAGTAAAAAGCATTTATACGGGACTCTAAGTCTGACAAATAAAAATGTTTCACAAACTTTTCTATAAGTAAACAACAAACTCCTACACGGCTCTTAAAATAACAATATAACATTTGTTACATAGCCACACATGGAATCTGATTCCAAATTAAAAAAGAATACTGCAAGTCACGGCTTGCGAATCCCCCTGGCTGGGAGATCAACTAAATGAGGTCAAAGGTCACATAGGGGTTATGTTCCACCGGTGTTCATTGCACGATTTAACCCCTTGTTGACCGTTGATCTTGGATGACCTCTAATGACTGTTGACCTCGGATGAACTCTAATTAATTTTAGACATGTTTACTCGGTGTTCATGTTTCTTTTCTCCAAGTTTGAAGTCAATCTGGCAACTTTTACGATTTGACCCCTGGATGACCTTTTGACCTCAGATGACCTACGTAAATTAGACCCAAAAAGCAGCCACAGTTTTTGACCATGGCCTACCTATCGCTGAAGGTTTGATGTCAATCCGTCCATCCGTTCAAAAGATACAACATTCGGAAAAAAGGCTAACCAAAAGGCACACACGGAAGGACAGACATTGACATGATGATAAAATGAGGCTGTTAGCATGACTTCGAGTCATGCAGGCGCGAGTCGTCAGTCATATTTTCAAAAACTTCAATTTGAAATGGTCTATATTATATATACCACACTGCTATGGAAACCAGCTAGCAAATTGTGAAATGTTTACATGCAACACATTATGTAAAATGTTTACATGCAACACATTATGTAAAGGTGGTTTATGTTAAAAATTGTGTGAAATAACAATAACTTCTGATTTGCATTGTGTCTATATAAATGAAAATACACTCAAATCCTTTGTCATTGTTGAAAGGGATGACAGGATGTCCCTCAATTTGCCTGTGTAGACAAGTTTGCATTAACAAATCATTCCTCTTAAGGGCTCGACCATAATTTTCGCCATTTACAGATACATACAAAGCGTACGTAACAGGGGGAAGGGGGTAAAAATATACCCTAAGCGTATGTAACTTAAATGGCAATCTTGATTGACAGGCAGGCATTTTTTTATCAAGCCATGACATTTTCGCCATTTATTGCATACGTAACTGGAGGGGGGGGGGGGGGGGGGGGGGGTGAGGGTGATAATTTTGGATGACCCCCAAGTTGGAAGACACATCAACCCATATTCTAGTCAAAGTTGCAGCATTTCTACACAAGGGTCAACATTTGTCTTTGATCAGGCAAGTACAAACCCCATCATAATAAAATAAGGTTGTGCAACCTGGCTAATAAACAGTATTCTTTTGTCCAAGCATGGACCCTGGACTTCAAATGATATTGCTTGAAGATGAATCTCTTGCATAAGGTTACTTGGCTTGTATTACAAATCTTCATCTATACCGTGGAACATCTGCAAAAGAAATCAAAACATTTGGTTAATTATGTGGGCCATGAAACAATAACCTGGTTACAGAACAGAGAGATTTGAGACATTATTAACAAAGTGAAGGTATAGTGGAGCTATAATTAGAATGTTAGCATACAAATCTCATCAAAATAAACCCTTTCAAGAGTTTTCTTCATAAACATACCGGGCTGTATTCTTGTATGTATTTACACACGGTTTTAAACTAAACACATGTTTAACTTTGAATTTAAACACATCGTTTTTAACTAAACGCAATTTCCGAATGTTGAAAAACTTAAAACACGTCTAATTTACTGAAAAGTGTCTAACTTTAAACATGGGTATGGGAGTAGTTTAACATTCATTTTACTAAACTTGTGCATAATTGTACGCCTTGAATGATTATTCAACTGTGCCCAGTGCAAGCTGACGTGCATTTGAGGAATTCAGTCAATATTTATTCTAACCCATTTGGGCCATAGTAAATTGAATTCCTGTATACAGTGAACGCACGACCACTCTGGGGACGAGATTCGCAGAGTTTAAAATCGGGTTTTGTTAAACACATTGTTTAAAGATAAACTCTCGTTTAATTTAGACACATGTTTAATTAGTCACGGTTTTAAGCTAAAACTGTGTTTAGTACAAGAATACAGACCACAATGTTTAAGAAAATTGACCCAGGAATAAGTAAAATTGAAGCCAAATACCAGAACGCGTACAAACTGATTTTGTTAAAACGTTTTGCTTTGTTGTCAACAGCAAAAGGGGATCTCCGGGGTAACCTATAAAACTAATTAATGAACTTTCAAATTGTTGATTTAAAAACAAGCATATGGTTTAGATTAGTAAAGTGCCAAGAAAATGATCATGCAAAAAAATATAGCTTTTGAAGTACTCAACATCTAATGACACTCAACATCTACTGACACTCCACATCTACTGACACTCAACATCTACTGACACTCCACATTTACTGACACTCCACATCTACTGACACTCCACATCTACTGACACTCAATATCTACTGACACTTACATCATTAAATTCCTAGGCTGTAGATTGACACTATCAGTTTCTGATTCTTCATCATCGT